>CM037876.1:315776275-316223775 GCA_021292165.1 Shinisaurus crocodilurus
GGGTGTGGGTGTCTGCCTTTTGGGGGTGTTGATCCTCCTGCCGCCTGCAAAATGTCACCTGCTTGGCTAATACTGTGTGTGTGTGTGTGTGTGTGTGTGCACGTGCGCTTTCATGGGGAATTGTGTGGCATTTTAAGTTTTATTTTGAAAAACCCCAGAGAACAGAGTTCACCAAATATCCCTCTTGGATATTTTGGACTACAGTTCTCATTTGCCTCAGGCAGCATGGCCAGTGGCTGGGGAAGATGGGAGCTGGGGCCCCAAACATTTGGAAGGGCCCCGGTTGGGGAAGACTGCCCTAGAGGTTAAAAAACGTGGAGGTACTTATCATCAACGATATGTGATGAACGGTTTTATTGAGTTAACAAGCTTATTGTTTACAAAAAAAGAAATATTTTCAATATGTTTCTGTTTTGGCACTTTAATGGTAATTAAAATATTTAATTTGTTTTAATATAAAATTGCGTCTTCATTTTATTTATTTCCATAAAAAGGCCCACCAAAATCCTCAGCACCAGGCCCATAATGCTCTTAATCCGGCCCTGAGGTGGAGGTGTCCAGATTGGAGGGAGGCAGAGAACGAAGGAAGGAGAGCAATGGCCAGATTGAACCCAGAAGCAGGTGTGGCAGGGCCGGGGGCAATGCTTAAGACTGCCTTTGCCAACCTGGTGCCCTGCAGGCGGGTTGGGTTGGGTTACAACTCCCAGCGGGCCTCATGTCACAGATATCCACAATGGACTCAAACGACTCTGGATTTCTCAGGGTCTGCCCCACAGAATTGGCAGCAGGCCAACTTTCCCAGGTCCGCTTCTGCTTGGGGACTGATTTTCTTTTCTTTTTTTGGCGTATTTTTGCACAAATTTAGCCACAGAAAAATATGCAAACTAAAAAAACGCCAATCAAAAATGCTCAAATCCCCCCCCCCCTAGACCAAACATTAAAATATGCTTTATGGGGGTATTTGTGCCTTTTTGGTGGATTTGTGCATTTTAGGGAGTGCGAATTCGCACGAACGCATTTGTGTAATTTCCGAGTCTGCAGATCAGCAGACGGACCGGTGGAGCAGAAGTTGCCCCCAAACCCGAACATTGCTGGCGGAGTGGCTTCTTCTCTGTTTGCAGATTCCTACCTGTGGGGCATGCTGGGAGTTGCCGTCCAATGGGTCTGAAGGGCACCAAGCCGGTGAAGGCCGCGCTAAGACTGTGACAAGGCAGAACTTCCCCGCCCTCTGTGGTTTTAGGGAGGACGCCTCACCCCGTCCTTCCCTGGTGGTGTAAACAGAGGGAGGCGAGGACAGGCCAGCCACGTTACGCATCTCTGGCACAAACCTTTCCTCACCACAGCTCTGTGAGTGTGCTTGGCCCAGGATTCCCCACTGAGGAGAATGCAGTGCTTAGACACTGCAGCGAGATCTTGCCGGAGGCTCAAACGGCCACAACACGAGCCCTTCACGTCTCTGCCTGCCAAGACATAAACAAGCAAGCACAGATTTAGTCGGCTCATTTCTTGTCACTAGAATGCCTAGGATAGCTTGTCTGTGCCTCGCAGCAGGGGTTGGCAAGTGTGTCGGTAGGCCAGACGGATGAAAATCCCTCTTCTGGGTCTGTCGCTCCTTCTCCTTGGCGCTGGCCCTCTTGCCAAAGCCAAGGAGGATCGCCTAGATGCTGGGTCTTAGCTTAAACAGTAATGCCAAACCTTAGGGCCAAAGTCCGGGGGCCTACAGTCCCCCAAATGACTCCCCAGAGAGGAACATGTGACGAGGGCATCTGGGCAGCAGAAGCAAACTCCATTTGATTCCTGTAGTCATGATGGTGCACGTCAAACGAATCCTTCACAGAACCATCTTCCATCTGGTAACCTGTGTCCTCACTGTGGGAAGCTGTGTGGATCTAGAATTGGCCTCCACAGTCACTTACGGACCCATCGCTAGAGTCTACACAATCTTCTTTAGAATTTCCTCCTTTTATCCTGGAAGACAATCTTACTCGGTCATGAGTGATCGCCTGATGATGATGATGATGATGATGATGATGATGATGATGATGATGATGATTTAAGTGAGTTTAAAATGAGCATTCCTCGGAGTATTTTCTTTCTCGTTTATCAGGGCTGGCGGACAGTTTTGTTGTGGTTGTTCCAACATATCAGGAATGCAGAAGCAGTTGCAAAGCATGTTTTGGTGGCTGGGGGCAAAGATGAATATGGGCTGTGTGCTTCGCAACTGAAGTGATGCCCGTGGGCCATCTAAAGCCCCCCCCCCCAAACCATCTTCTGCCTGTGATCACAGCTGCTACAAGGAAGTTCTGTTGTTGCTGTTGGGTTGGACCCAGATGTAATCTGGATCAGCTGCACTGATGGAAGATAAGCCCCCTGCTCCCCTTCCCATGGCAGCCCCTTCAAAATGCTACTCAGGGAGTCATGAGGCCCTGCTGAATGGGGTGAGCTGTGCTTTGGGGGGAGAAGAGGGATCCCCAAAAATCGGGCAGAGGGACCTCGTGTGAGCGGAGTCCTTCCTTTCAAGGAAGGTCGATCCTGGATCCATCCCATTTTGTTTTGCTAATCTAGGTAAATAAATAAAAAGGTGCAGCACTTCTTCTCTACTTATCTCTACTCTTATCTCTACTCTCTTATCTCTACTTCCTCTCTTATCTCTACTTCTTAAACTGGAAGGAACAAAATCACAGGGTGGGGGGCAGAGGTAAGGGGGGCTGTTTTCTGCTCTATGGCCCATCCAGCTTCCTCCCTGCACTGCCAGCTCTGCCCTGACCCCACCCCCGCCGGGTGGCATCAGATGCCGGCCAGGCTCCAGTAGGCCCCGCTCTGTCCCATTTTGCTCCATCCCATGACTTACGAGGCCCCACCCCTCCGTGGACCAGGCGATTCTCGCTGAACACCCTCCTGCAAAACCCAGAGATGCTGAAGCTGAGGGAAAGGCACTTCTCGACGGAGCCTCTGCTAAAACCCTGGGAACGGGTTTCTCCAAGGATCATGGCAATCTGCAGGGGTGGACGCTAATGAAAAGGAGCTCGCTGGATGTGGAGATCTTTCACAACAGGGGTGTCTGGAGGAGGCAACCTTTGGCCTGCATATGGCAATGCTTAGACAGAGGGGCCTGAAACTTCCATTTGTTTTACCTTGGTTAAACTGGGGAGGGCTTCCAGGGGCCTGGAAAAATTGCCCTGTGGGCCAGAGACGCTAATTAATTCTGTCAACTTACTTGGGAATTTATAATCTGTTGTTCAATATACTAGCTGCTGGTACCAACAACAACAGGAACGAGCTATGGGGTTCCTGTCCGGCTTGTGGACTTCCCGGAGACATCTGGCTGGCCGGCTCAGAATAGTTTGTAACAAGTTCTCCAAGTGGAGAACAATCATACAAAAATTGCAGTCTAAAACAATACTTAAAGCTCTGTCACAGCAATCAACAATTTGACCAGAAGAGGAAATAAGCCATCCAGCCAAGTCCCAGCCACAAGTCCAGCATATACACATATATATGAAAATTCTGCCTTCAGCACCAACAACTGAAGTCTTATTAACACACCTACATTGGCCAAGGACCTGGATCCAATAGTTGCCAGATAGATTGGCCCTCTCTGATGTAAAAGAAAGAGTAGATTTAGAGGTATGGCATCCAGGTATGAGCATAAGAAGATCAGCAGAGCCAGTGCGATTAGACCAAAGGTCCATCTAGCCTGGCATTCTGCTTCTGACAGTGGGCAGCCAGATTGTTCAGGGAAGCCCACCAAAAGGGCATGGAAACAAGAGCTTTCCCATGGCGTTGCTCTCTACCCTCCCTGTAACTGGTACTCAAAGGCACACTGCCCCTGGATATGGAGGTTCTATCGTGGTTTATAGCCAGTGATAGCCCTCCCCCCCCCATGAATTTGTCTAATCCAGCCTTCCTTAACCTGATGCTCTCCAGATGGGTTGGACTACCACTCCCATCATTCCCAGCCGGCATGGGCATGGTCGAATCCCCTTTTAAAGCCACTAAGCCAATATCCACCGGGACATCCTTCTGAGAGCGAATTCTGTAAATTAATCCCGCGTCGTGTGAAGAAGCCCTTCCTTTCCGCCCTGCCCGGAACCTCCCCTTGGCCCACAGGGACACGCGGGGTCCCTGCAGCACCTGGCTGGTGAGCTGCCTTCAGCCACTAGTGTGGGCCCACGGATCTCCACCATATCCCCTCTTTGCAGTTTATTTTTTGGGCCTGCCAGCGCAGCCCGAGCCCTGCAGGTGGCGCTGTTGCCTCTCGGATGGCGGGGTGCTGGCATCGCCCCCTCCCCTTCTCCCCCCCCACCCCGCCGAAGGCTGCCCCCGCCCTGCCTGCTGGCAGCGAAGTCGCTTGCAGGCAGCATCGAGGAGCCGCTTGTCCATGCAAGGCCGAACCCTGGAGTGGGATTAAGCCCGCGTCGGGAGGCCGGCCATTTCGGCTCATGCAATCACTCGTCAATACATGCCAGAAGAGAAAGCTGCCTTGACAGGGAAAGCAGAACAAAAACGGCCGGCCCACGTCCCCCTTTGAGCAAAGGGTGTCCCAGAACCTGGCGTGGGCCTCCCTGTGTGTGTGTGTGTGTGTGTGTGAGCAGCACCGGGCGGCGTTTCCCACTTTTGAGCTCATCAGCCGAAGTCAGGGTCTCGCCACCACTCTCGAAATCCAGCACCGAAGAGACACACTCGCAGGGCCGGTGCTACCATTAGGCCAACTAGGCAGCTGCCTAGGGCGCAGGGCTAAAGGGGGCACCAGAAATGCCTTGGGGGAAAAAATACAGCGCTCTCAAGTGGGAAGGGGGGCGCTAAATATCTGATCTTGCCTAGGGCACCAAACTGCCTTGCACCGGTCCTGCACACTCGCACACCTTTGTTCTTCCCCCTCCTCTCCAGGACAGTCTGTGTCTGTGTATTGTGTTTCTTTCCTGCCCTTCCTTCCAGGAGCACAGGACAGCATGCAAGCTAGCTTCTCCCCGCTCCTTATTTTATCCTCACAACACCCCTGTTGGGTAGGGCAGGCTGAGAGAGAGCGTCGTGGGGATTTGGATCCCAGGATGACGGCATTCCAGCCACCATGGCACACAGCTTCTCGGCAAACCCATGGAGGTGGACAGGTCTATCCGGCGTGATCAGGTTGTGGGAGCCACAGGGAGCCTCTGTGCTCACAGCAAGACTACCTCTGAACATGAGGAGCATTGCCTGCTCGCCCTGCTTGTGGGCTTCCCAGCAGCCTCTGGTTCTCTGCCGTTGAAGATGAACACGTTGGACGAGATGGATCTTTGGTCTGATCCAGCTCTGCTGAGCTCTTCTGATGTCTTATTAGCTCTATTATCTCCCTGATGCAGGATGATGTGAAACACTCTTACAGCTTCGCCGGCCCTTTGAGTCTCAGGATTAATCCGCTGCTGCCGCGGTTCATAAATGTTGGCTTGGATCTTTTGCCAATTTTGGGTAATTGCAGGTCAAAGAAAGTTCTTTGTGGTTGCCTAGCAACAGAAGGATATGGATGCAACCGGTTCTGGGTCATGCACATTGGTTTTTTCCATCTCCCCTTTCAAAGCACCCAAGTCAAACAGAGGGCCTGGAAGAGGATGAAAGAGGCAGACGAGGATGGTGGAAGAGATGAGGGCTGTGCAAGGATGTTTTTGTTTGTTTTGCGATTCCATTCATTTTCATCACTAGAGACCTAGTTTCTTTTGTTATTCATTTTTTTTAAAAAAGATCAGATTCATTTTGAGATTAATTTATTAAATTCAAGCTTGTTTCATTACTCACATTCATTTTCGTTGTACTGTTTTTATTTTCATTTTCTTCTATTTATTTATGTGACAGTGGAAGCAATGGAACTACGTAATTTTGGCAGCTGTCTTTTGGTGGCCACCATTTTCTTTTCCCAGAATGCCCCAGAGGTCACAGTGTTCCACAGCATTCTGGGGGGGGGGGGGAAATGGCAACAAGTACAAACATGGAGCAACATTAGTTATTGGGTGGATTAGAAATGTAATAAATAAATAAATAAATAAAACTAAATAAATATTGGAAATGCCTTGGGATGAAGCTACCACCTGAGAAATTAATTCTCCCTCTCAAATGAGTGATGAATAAATATGAACGGGATAACAAAAATGAACAGCACTCGTATCTCACCAGGACTCATGGCATTTGTTTTGCAATGGAAGAAAATGGAACTGAACGTGCCCAGTGGCTCTCCCAATTTTTCATTTCTTATGAAATGAACCCACACAGACACACAGCGGAAGAGCGGCAGGGATGAGGGTGGTGGTGGTGGTGGTGAAGGGATGGGACATGGCGTCTTCCAGGAGAAGTCACTTGCAGGATTTCCTTGATCATGGGAAACATGTTTCAAGCAAATGTTGCTCCAAAGTCCCCCAACTCCTGGATCACTTCCAAGAGCTTCCCTTTCAGTCCTCGCTAGTTTGGGAATAAAATGGAACCACCACCCCCAGTCCAGCCCTGGAGATAGGAACAGTTCACCTGTTCCTATCCCCATAGGGAGGGGGCATAGCTCAGTGTTAGAGCCCCTGCGTTGCATGCAGAAGGTCCCGGGTTCAATCCCCAGCAGCATCTCCAGGTAGGGCTGGAGAAAACCCTGCCTGAACCCCTGGAGAGCCGCGGCTGCCAGCCTGTGTCGACAATACTGGTCCGGATGGACCAAGGATCTAATTCAGCATCAGACCACTTCCTATATTCACCTGCAGGTTAGGGACACCCGTCTACCAAGGACACCCTGGTAACAGGAAGGACACTCCTCCTTGCTAGACTGCACACAGGACTTGTGAAGGAGGAACTTGTAGTGGCAGGGAATCCTTTCAGAATTCTTGGGGCCACTTGCCTGGGCATACATAGAATCATAGAATCATAGAAAAGTAGAGTTGGAAGGGGCCTACAAGGCCATCGAGTCCAACCCCCTGCTCAATGCAGGAATCTAGGTCAAAGCATCTCTGACAGATGTCTGTCCAGCTGCACCTTGAATGCCTCCAGAGTGGGAGAGCCCACAACCTCCCTAGGTAGTTGATTCCATTGTCTTATTGCTCTGACAGTCAGGAAATCTCCAACTCTCTAGGCGACCAGATGCTGTTCTTGGGACATTCGCAAGCAGATGTTGATGGAGGTACATCATTAGTCTCCCTTACAGACCCAGAACATTTCAGAGATCAAACGATCACCAGGTACAGAAAGACTGTTATTGAGGCCAGGAGTGCACAACTCATGACCCGTGAGCCACGTGTACCACCCAGGCCTTAGATGCAGTCCCCACAGGTGCCCTGATCCCTGCACTGCTAAATCCCTGTACCAATTTCCTACCCACCCAGGGTTTCTGCCCATGCATAGAGTCTACATACTGTATATACATCCTTATGTGGAAGTGCTGCCAAAATTATCTCTCAGCTGGCTTGGATCTCTCCATCTTCCCCCCTTATCAGTTGAAACGGACAGCCGTCTTCAGAGTCTGCGGCAGTATTCCTGGTTATTTTTTCCTCTTCACAGGCTTTCGCTCTATCACGAGGCCAGTATCTCGACTTTCCTGGAGTTGCTTCACCTTATTTCTAGTTTGTTTATTTATTTGCAACATGTCTATTAACCACTTCATGTCTATACAGATTCTGGAGCACTGAACAATAAAAGGCAAAAAAAGATAAAAAGAATAAAACACAATATTAAAAACAGAATATCGATAAAACAGTGGCTGCTCTACCAAGGGAGGCTTCCTGAAATGAAGATGTTTTCAGCAGGCGCCGGAAACAGCACAATGTTAGTGCCTGCCTGACCTCCAGAGGCCGGGCAGGAGCATAGCCTCCGATGACCTCAGCGACTGGTGTTCATGGTTTGTCAGCATTATATTTCTGTTACAAGGTACCTGGCATTTCTGAACTCCCTTGATGACTCCCAAGGATCACGTTGGGCTTTCAGTCAACCATCCGCCCACTCTCTCGTGTGCTCTGAAGCCGCATTTCACACGCATTACCGCTGTAATCCACATTAAACCCCTGCAAGGTGGTCATGCAGGGCCTTTAGGACAGCAGAGGCAACATTTTCTGTCAGCTAGTTCAGTCGGCCGCCAGTGAAAGTCAACCCTTCTTGTCTCACCGCTTTCTTCAATGACCATTTTTCTTTTTAAAAAGATATAACTAAGGAAGATTTGAGAGCATCCCAGGGGAGCCGGGTGACCCCTGTGTCAGTGGGGCTCCTTATCCATTGCAGCTTTGATTCTGAGCTTTATAGGAGCTATCCAGGGTGCTCCGTGGCAGTGACCCTATTTGGGGGATGGCATGCAGGAGCAGCATCCAGGTTGCATCCAGGTCTCTGGCGCATTTCTTTTCACTTTTCTTGCTCTTGACAGCCAGCTAGACTCATGTCTTTTAGGATAAAACAGAAGCCCTGAACATTTTGGCTTTCAGCTCTCAGCAGGCGGTGACCTTTCTGTTAATAAAATGAAGGTGTCGTGGTTCGAGAAGCTTCTGAAGGCTGTCAGTCCACTTCTGTGACACGGCTGACCATTCCGTGCCACCATTTGAGTTATGATAAGGTTGTGGTCACACGAGACTCTCAAGAGGACCGTTTAATCCTTCCCAGCGCACTGGTGCCTTTGGCGATTGACTGGAACGTGGGGTATCGTCGCATGCTAACAATCCACTTTAAACTGGGCAAATGCCAAAACTGTTTCAGTCTTGTTGGAATGACCCCAGGAATGATGGAGAACTTTAAAGACCAGCAAATGTAACATAGTATCATCTCTTGTGTTTTAGAGCTCACATCATCAGTACAGAGATGAGGTGGGTGAAACTGGAGGAGGAATAGTTGTCCATGCTTGTTTGGCACCTCGGAATCCAAGAAACCCTTCTACCGGATAAGCAGAGAGATTCAAATGCATCACAAGATTGAAGTCATGACCTGTGATATGCCAGTGACGGCAGTTGCAGCTGGAGTGCATAGACATGAGCACAGAATCGTTGGGAGTGTTTGGTAACACCAGTGTAACCACAACGTGGTTTTCTAGCTATTGAAGAATAGCAGCTAAAAGTCTGGACAGTAAAACAGGAAGTTGCTGGTTCAAATCTTGCTTCTGCTTGAAATGCAGTAGGTAGCCTCAGGTGGGTGACTATCACTCAGCAGCACCCACCTTCACCCTCAATATAGAGATAATGCATACCCGCCTTGCATGGTTTTTATGTGGATTACAGTGGCAATGCACATGAAAGGCACATATTTGGGGATTAGATCAGTGGTAGAGCACATGCTTTGCATACAGATTGCCCAAGGTGTTGTGATATGTATCACTTCACCAGCTGTAGCACACTGTTTACACATGGAAAGAACAGAATGGCTGTAAACAAGTTTGTTATGTCTTTCTGGGTTCTCGTGTTTTTCGCATGGGAAGCCTAGACCGTGGGAGCATTATGAGCTAGTCACATGGTTTGTATGTTCTGATGACGTGCTAACTTGTTTTCTGTCTGAAGCCATCTTAGAGAGAGGCAGGACTGCTTTCTCACTTCTTCTTGGTTCTTCTTGCTGGACTTTGTTACTGCAACAATGTAACGCCTTTGCTGAGGTGGAGTGAAGCTCAACTTACTCCACTGGATGTAATGCTTGCTATGCATTTATACTCTGCACATGGACTGTAACTAGGAAATGTATACTCTGTAGAACTTTACTTGCTAAGTGAATAAACAGGTAGAATTAGACCTGTGGTGCAAACGGGGAAGCTGGAAGCAAGTTGGATTACAGGCAGGCTGGGCTGGCATCTTCACAACACGCTGCACGCTGCGAAAAGGGGGGAGCTGAGATCTGGAAGATCTGTGTGTGGAATTTCAGGCTCTGCTAGCACACAGAGACAGGATTAAAATCTCCCATGCGCACACGCACTCTGCTGCTCACGCACACGCACACCAACACAAGGTTCAGTGCCGGCCCAAGATGTTTTGCTGCCTGAGGTGAAGGACAGGGTGGCGCACGCCCCCTTCTGTTCCATGTACAAAAGACGACTGGGCTGGCAGCTGCATCTTGCTTCGACAGCATCCTGCTCCAGACCGGGAGGCAGCAGGCTAGCTTAGGGGGCGCAGGGCAGACCGTACAGCACACGCAGCTTTCCCCTCCATCACCTTGCTGCCACTGCCAGCATCTGCCGCCTGAGGTGACTGCCTCACTCTGCCTCATGGTAGGGCCGGCCCTGCCCAGGTTCAACTTCTGGTATCTCTAGGAACCCCCCCCACACACACTCCCACCCACCCACCCACCCACCCACCCGAGCCCTTGGAGAGGTGCTGCCAGTTGGTGTAGATCAGGAGAAGACAACCTTTTGGGGCCTTTGGCACATTTGGCAATTTGAGAAACTGTCCTGGCACTACCGCAAAATGGCTGCCATGTGAGGTATGGTGAAGGACAAGTAATCTACCCAGAAAATGGAGCACGAGGCAGAGGTGGGGGTCTAAGCCCCAACAGCATGTTGGAACCCACGGCTTTCAGCACCAACATAAACCTATTTAACAGCAATCCCAACGGACAGTAAGAGAATGTGTTCATTTTCTTTGAAAAACTGGGGGGGGGGGGAGGTTCCTTGGCAGGCAGCAAGAAAGGGGTCTGGGGGCACGCTGGTGCCTGCCGCAGCTGCGCGGCCACCCCCGGTGTAGGTAATACTGAATTAGAAGGCAGCTTCTTGCAACCGTGTGGAGTGATTTGAACATTTTAACGTGCTCTGAAGTGCTCTACAAATGAAGAGACAAAAGAAGGCAAATGCAATTTTGGGCTGTATTAATAGAAGTATAGCTTCCAAATCGCGGGAAGTGATAATTCCCCTTTACTCGGCACTGGTTAGGCCTCATCTTGAGTACTGCGTCCAGTTCTGGGCACCTCACTTTAAGAAGGACATAGACAAACTGGAGAGGGTTCAGAGGAGGGCAACAAGGATGATAAAGGGACTGGAAACAAGGCCCTATGAGGAGAGACTGAAAGAACTGGGCATGTTTAGCCTTCAGAAGAGGAGACTTAGGGGAGATAGGATCGCACTCTTCCAGTACTTGAAGGGTTGTCACACAGAGGAGGGCCAGGATCTCTTCTCGATCATCCCAGTTTGCAGGACACGGAATGATGGGCTCAAGTTACAGGAACCCAGATTCCACCTAAACATTAGGAAAAAAATCTTGACTGTCAGAGCAATAAGACAATGGAATCAACTACCTAGGGAGGTGGTGGGCTCTCCCAGTCTGGAGGCATTCAAGGGGCAGCTGGACAGACATCTGTCAGAGATGCTTTGACCTGGATTCCTGCATTGAGCAGGGGGTTGGACTCGATGGCCTTGTAGGCCCCTTCCAACTCTACTTTTCTATGATTCTATGATTCTATGAACTGTTCTGAGCTTCTGCTGCCTGTTTTCTCATCATCACTGTACGATGCCACCGTGCCCATATCTGGCTGTGTCTGAGATTATTATGACACCTGTTTCTGTCCAGCCTTCCATTTCCACACATGCCCCAGAATGGCAGCCCCTTGGCCAAGCTCCACCCCAGTGGAACCAGCACTGATGGATGAACCTTGGCAAGTCACTCTCTCTCCGCCCAACCTACCTCGCAGGGTTGCTGTGAGGCTTAATAGTTGTGGTGGGAGGTGAACCATGTAAGTCAACCATGTAAGCTCCTTGGAGATGATGTAAACATAAGGCTGGTGTGAGCTGAAAAGGAGCAGACCTGTAAAACTCTTTATTCTGCTGTCCATTTCTGACTGCATACCAGAAGCGTTCTGTCGGTCATGTCCTTTCTACCAAAGCCTCCAGATCTGGCCGGCCAATCTTTCACGGTCCTGTTCAGAACATGGATCCTCAGGTCCTGTCATCTCTCTGACAATGTCCAGGATAATAAAAGTAAGTAATGATGTGAGTTACAAAGTGGTAATAGCCAGTACTGATGACTTGTGAAAAATGCTCTCTCCCTCTCATTCTATAAAGTAGGGCTTCTCTTCCAGGGTGTCTGCTGTTTTTGTTTAATATGCTACATACCTTGAAACCAGGCGTGTTCAGGTCCCTTTTCTATGTTGGGATGGTTTTATGGAGTGGGGTGGGGGATCTTGAATGGGTTCTCTTGTCCCATTCCAAATCTGCACTCAATCAGCTGAACATGTGGACACCATCCGCTGGGAAAACCAAAATTTCAATAACCCCTCCCCACTCTATGTAAAACCAAAGTTTCTAGCCTTTATGATTATGAAGTATCGGGCTTTAAAGTATCTGGTCAATGCCTGGTGTGCCCTCCAAATCTGGAACATCTGAGCAGGATTCCAGTGGCCAGACCGCCCATGTCCCTGCTGAATGCCTGTGGCTAGTGCAAGTCAGAGATGGGTGAATAAAGCCCACCAAGTCTCTATACTGGAGAGAGTTGCACTGTATGTTAAAAATACGTATCTCTGCACAGAGATACAGGAAGAGGAGCTTGGCAGCCCCATTGAGAGCATCTGGGTTAAAATAAAGGGGGCAAAGAATAAAACGAACATGGCGGTTGGAGTCTACTACCGACCACCCAATCAAGGAGAAGACGAGGATGGAACTTTTGAAAAGCAAATTGCCATTGTTTCAAGGAGGCACGATGTGGTAGTAATGGGTGACTTCAATTTCCCTGATATCTGTTGGGAGACTTATTCAGCCAAACATGGCCCCTCCAAGAAATTCCTGAGTTGTGCTGCTGATAACTTCCTCCTACAGAAAGTGGAGGAAGGAACTAGAGGATCGGCTATCCTTGACCTGATTCTAACCAACAGAGATGAGTTAGTGGATAAAGTGGCAGTTTCGGGAACTCTGGGATAAAGCGACCATGTTATACTTGAGTTCTTGATTCTAAGGGGAGCAAAAGCTGAGTGTAGCCAAACACGTACCCTGGATTTTAGGAAAGCCAATTTTAACAAACTCAGAACAATGATAAGTAAGATCCCATGGCAAGCGACTCTAATGAAAAAAGGAGCCCAGGATGCGTGGGAGTTTTTAAAAAAGGAAATTTTAAAGGCACAATTGCAAACAATTCCCACAAGGAAAAAAGGCAAAGGGCAACAGAAGAAACCAATGTGGCTTCACAATAAACTCAAAGATGACCTGAAAACAAAAAAGGACACGTATAGGAAGTGGAAGGAAGGACAGGCTACAAGGGAAGAGTACAGGCAGGTAGCACAGAACTGCAGGAATAGTGTCAGGAAGGCTAAAGCTGAGAATGAGCTAAGGTTAGCAAGGAATGCTAAAAGCAACAAAAAAGCTTTCTTCAGATACATGCACAGTAAAAGACAGAAGAAAGAAATGGTGGTTCAACTACGCGATGAGGATGGCAAATTGATAACAGAAGACAAAGAAAAGGCAGAAGTGTTCAATTTCTACTTCGGCTCGGTCTTCTCCCAAAAGAGGGTCTATGACCCCCCTGGCAAACCTGAAGTGCAGACTGTAGGAGCAGGATTGCAGCTTGAGATTGATAGGCAAATGGTCAAGGAGCACCTGATTACTCTGAATGAGTTTAAATCTCCAGGGCCTGACGAACTGCATCCTAGAGTAATAAAGGAACTGGCAGAAGAACTCTCAGAACCACTGTCTATTATCTTTGAGAAATCATGGAGGACAGGTGAAGTGCCAGATGACTGGAGGAGGGCAAATGTTGTTCCCATCTTCAAAAAGGGCTAGAAGGAAGAACCTGGGAACTATAGGCCAGTCAGTCTGACATCAATCCCCGGGAAAATTTTGGAGCAGATTATAAAGAAGTCAGTCTGCAAGCACCTTGAAAACAAGGCAGTGATTACTAAAGCCAGCATGGATTTGTGAAGAACAAATCCTGCCAGACTAATCTGATCTCATTTTTTGATCGGGTAACCTCCCTTGTGGACTGTGGGAATGCTGTGGACATTATATATCTGGACTTCAGCAAAGCTTTCGACAAAGTGCCTCATGATATCCTGATTAGGAAGCTAGCTAAAAATGGGCGAGATGGAACAACTATCAGGTGGATCCACAATTGGCTACAGAATTGGACTCAAAGAGTGCTTATCAATGGTTCCTTCTCAAACTGGGGAGAGGTAGCGGGGTACCACAGGGCTCGGTCCTGGGCCCAGTGCTCTTCAACATTTTTATGAATGACTTGGATGAGGAGGTACAGGGAATGCTTATCAAATTTGCAGATGACACAAAGTTGGGTGGAACAGCTAATACTCTGGAAGACAGAAACAAAATTCAAAGTGACCTCGATAGGTTGGAGCGCTGGGCCGAAAACAACAGAATGAAATTTAATAGGGATAAATGCCAAGTGCTGCACCTAGGGAGAGGAAACCAAATGCAGAGTTACCGAATGGGGGACACTTGGCTCAACAATACTACAAGTGAGAAGGATCTTGGAATTGTGGTAGATCACAAACTGAATATGAGCCAGCAATGCGATGTGGCTGCAAAGAAGGCAAATGCTATTTTGGGCTGCATTAATAGAAGTATAGCTTCCAAATCGCGGGAAGTGATAATTCCCCTTTACTCGGCACTGGTCAGGCCTCATCTTGAGTACTGTGTCCAGTTCTGGGCACCACACTTTAAGAAGGACATAGACAAACTGGAGAGGGTTCAGAGGAGGGCAACAAGGATGATAAAGGGACTGGAAACAAGGCCCTATGAGGAGAGACTGAAAGAACTGGGCATGTTTAGCCTTCAGCAGAGGAGACTGAGGGGAGATATGATCGCACTCTTCTAGTACTTGAAGGGATGTCACACAGAGGAGGGCCAGGATCTCTTCTTGATCATCCCAGTTTGCAGAACATGGAATAATGGGCTCAAGTTACAGTTACCTTGATTCCACCTAAACATCAGGAAAAATTTCCTGACTGTTAGAGCAATAAGACAATGGAATCAACTACCTATGGAGGTGGTGGGCTCTCCCAGTCTGGAGGCATTCAAGGTGCAACTGGACAATCATCTGTCAGAGATGCTTTGACCTGGATTCCTGCACGAGCAGGGGGGTGGACTTGATGGCCTTGTAGGCCCCTTCCAACTCTACTTTTCTATGATTCTATGATTCTAAGTTCTCTGGAATAATCCACACCTTGTGATTTGGGGCAGGGAGAGACCAATTTTGTGGGGGCCTGAGAGAGTCCGTCAGAACCTGTTGCCTCCCCTCAAATTTGGGAGTACTTTACATGAACGTGAAATGGATAGAGCCTGCTCCCCCCGCACACTCATTTCCCATGGATTTTGAATGCCTGAAAATGCTCAGATTTAAGATGAATCAGGCCCCAGACACCCGTGTGTGTGTGTGTGTGTGTGTGTTTTGCAAAATTAGTTGGGGCTGAGCTACACACACATCCACACACACATGTATCTGTTTTCTCTGTTTGAAACCAGAATTAATTTATTTGAGAGAGGTGATCTTAAGTTTCTTTCCTGATCATTCATTTCCTTTTCAGTCCCTGGAAAATGACAAATAAAACTTATGAATCCTGGTCCAGATTACACATATGCAAAGTCATTACTGTATTCATTGGAGATATTATTGAATTAATATATTTCGCATTGTGGAAATGCAATTTATGGATGTATGCAAATTGAATTAGTATTTCTTATTTGAAATTCTTCTCATTTACAGCACATATATTTTCTGTTTGCATTACTGAAATGTATGAATTTCACCAGGCTCCGGGGACAGATATAGTGGAATTTTCCTGCCCTTCCCTCGCTTGGCTTGCCATCTGTCTCTGAGCCAGCATTAAAGTTGCTTCCCACAAGTTATTATTTTTTTTCTCATGCAATGCACTGAATATTGGAAAGGGTAGTAAAAAATGAAAGTCTTTCCCATGTCTGTGACTTTCAAGGTCTCACACATGATTGTAGAAGGAGGGAAATTTCTGTCAGCAGAGGTAATTTTCAAAAGGAGGAAAGGCAGAGCTAATTTCCTTTTAAAAAGAACACAGTTTTGAGAACAAGCAGGTAGCAGCCTTGGTCTGTCACTTTCAAGATGGCAGCACTTCCTGTTCCTGTGTTTATTTGGTGGTTCCGAAATGTATTCTGAGTGAAGCCTCCTTTTCACTCGCAATGCCTTTACGCTTTTCTTCTTTTGCACACTGTAGCGGACGGGACCTCTCCTCCAACCTCACACCCTTAATGTGTACTTCACTCTCACTAAGTGCCACCTTGTATTGGTCACTTCAGACTTTAATGTTGTCTTCTTTTCTCACACAGCTAAATGTGTCTCTCTAGACCAGTGTTTCTCAACCTTGGGTCCCCAGATGTTTTTGGCCTACAACTCCCAGCATGCCCCAGCCAGCTATGCTGGCTGGGGCATGCTGGGAGTTGTAGGCCAAAAACATCTGGGGACCCAAGGTTGAGAAACACTGCTCTAGACTGCTGGTGAGAGCTCCATCTTCTTAAACTGCGTTAGCCGATTATGTGTATTAGGTCTTATATGTAGCTGTTCACCCACGTTTGTTTGTCTTTATTAAGAGCAGTTTAATAAAGTTTTATTTGATTACTTGAAGTAGGGTGCCCCTCCGTTAATTCCCTTCTTACTTTCCTGTCCACCAGTCAGACTCTGGAGACTTAGAACTTGGAATAAAAAGGTTGATTTATTGTTCTAACAAAGTCTCTAAACTGATATTCAACTCAGGAACAGATAACTTGGATTTTCAATGGTTACATTCAAACTTGTTATTTACTTAAGTTCAGGTTAAGGTAGGTAGATGTTATACAGTGCTTTTCTGTATCAACTTGGCTTGGTTACTTGAAGTTACAGTATCAGAAGACCAGGCAACTTAACTATCCTTCTCGCTGGTCCAGAGCTTCACCTTCTTCCTCAGACAGAAGATCCTTCACTCCCTAAGCGGAGACTCCTGTGAAGTGTTCTTTACTAACTCCTTCACGTTTGCTTTCTCACAACTTAGTTAGTAGTTTTTCTTGACTGAACTCTTTTCTTCAGTGCCACCTTTTCCCTACCTACTCTAATAACCTCCCACTCCCTCTCTCACTCCAACCCACTCCAACCCAACTGCCAACCGCCCCCCCCCAACTGCCAACTCCCTGGGGTTCTATGCTCTCTGCTTAAACCAATCAGAGCCTCTGGAATGCTCAGGTTGGCCCTCCCCGGGCTTCTGCCTGTCACTCCGCCACACACACGTGCACACAAACAAGCCTCTTGCCCATATTTGCACACCACTCAGCTCAAATTAGCAGGCATCTCTACTAGAAAGGTGCCAACCAGATGTGATGGCCACAGCCATGTCTGCTGTACATGGGGCTGCCCCATCTTCATATAAAGTGGGCAGGGGGGGGGTCTAATTTTTATAACAGAAGAGGGAATAATGTTCATCTCACTTGATGCCAAATGTAGCCCCCAATCTCACCATTTGTTCCCCAGCTGTTTTGCTGGCTGTGGGATGCTGGGAGTTGTAATCCAAGACATGTGCAGGTCGCCAGGTTATGGAAGGCTGGCTCAGCGATTTTGGGGCAAGGAACCCACACTGGGCCCCCTAAGCCTGGAAGAAGTAGGACATGTAAAGTGAGGATTCCCTCCGGAGGGAGCTTCTTGGGTGTCCCATGCAAAGTGTGCATGCCAATGTTCTGTGCAGGCTACACCGATTCTGCTCATCACTTGCAGAGGGAGCTGATCCTGCAAAATCTGCGAGCTGGTCATTTGGGGTGGGTGCGGTGGGCATTCCAGCTTGTAAACAGAAGCAAACGAAGCCAGGCAAAGGCACCCTCCCTCCCGCAATGCCACGGTCACCCACTCGCAGCCCACAATGTTTGTGCGTGGGCAGCATCGGCAGAATTAATGCCACCACAACCGGGCTTCTCGCATTTCATCTCTCTGGCAATTAGGATAAATTGTGTCTCGGCAACACCGCGGTAGCAAGCCGTTCTTCATCAAGGGAGGACGGTAATGAGTCGCGTCTCACATTTGCATTAATTCTGACAAGATTTACTGGCGCCTGCTGATCTGTACATTGCAAAATGGCAGGAGCGGCAAAGGTCAATGTGGCGGGTGATATTAATGGCTGCGGAAAAGGTTGACACACTTCAAGCTGTTGCTCGGCTGGGGGTGAATTCCAGCAAGTGGCACTCTGAAGTCTCCCCTCTCCCTGGTATAAGGTTCTTGGAGTTCATTGATATGAGAAGTGTGCAGTGTGACGGGAGACCCCAGATAAATGATGCTGCAGAAATCTTTGCTCACTGGACAAGATTAGCCAGAAAACGGAGGAGGCAAAGTTGATGTCCACCACCCAGGCTGAAGGGGCGTATGAAGTGCTGCTTTGTTTGTGGGCGGGGAGTGGAGGCAGGGCCAGGCCAGCATCAAAGGGAGGCGTCATTCGGGATCTGCCAAGGGCACATACCCCAGAGTGGCCCGCTGACAAGGGCCCCCTGGAGTCGCTCCTTCACGCCACCATGGCGACCTGCTTGTTCACCTGCCTCCCGTCCCGGCCCAGACAATGGCGGGGGTGAGAGGGAGGATCAGGGGACGCCACGGCCGGCTTGCTCCCTGGCTCTCTGCCTGTCGAGCAAGCAGATCACAGCAATGATGTGAAAGAGGAGGAGGGTGATAGCAGCTGGTGGCAATGGTGGTGAGAAGGTGGACTGCCTGCGGAAGGGCCCCCACTCAGGGTGTCTTGCCCAAGGGCCCCAAAAAACCCGGAGCTGGCACTGCGTGGAGGTCTTCTTTGGCACCTGCGCTGGCTGTATTTATGCCGCACACATTTTTTTCGGGCTCCCTCTCAGAGCATGTGTGTGGTGCCACCACCACTCCCTCGAAGCGGGCCTTTCCCACACGGAGCCCTTGGCCTGACCTTTTAGTCCCCCCTCGTTAGAGCAGGGATGACGGGCCTTTTGGAGACACGTTTCCCCGTGGGTGAGCCCTGGAGGAGGGCCGTATTCCTGAGGTGGGCAGGGTCGTGTGGGAAGGCGGGCGGGGCCAGAGCCCAAAGTGGGCGGGGCATTCACATCCATAGCACACTCCCGCACACATGTGCACACGCAGCCCCCTGGGTCATCTGAGCTGCGGGTCGGGAGGCCGCAGGGAGGGCGAGGCTTCAGTGTCACCCCGCACGTGACCTTCTTTCTCCCACCGCTCAGCCTCCTCAGCTAATCCACAAAACAGCGGAGGAAAGGGGGGAAGAGGAGGCCGTGTAGAGTCCCCTTTTCACCGCTCCCTCCACTGAGCAGCGCAAGGCGGGGCATCGCGGGAAGCGGGTGGAGCTTTGGATCTCCCTCCCTCCACATTGCTCAGCTGAGCAATGGGGAAGCAACAGAGAAGTGGGGGGCGGCGGGCGGGGGGAGCCCAGCAGGCGGCCGGTGAGCCGGGTGGGGGGCCCAAACGGGGCTGCTGCCTGTGCTCTCTTGGCTGCCCTTTTGGACCGAGGCTGAGGCAGAGCCCTTTGCACCCTCCATCCTGCACATGTGTGGGCAGATGGGCTCGAAGAAGGAGCTGGATCCTGCCTGCTGCTTCGGATACTCCTTATTAAGGGGCCCATGTTGAAGGACAGAGATGTTCTGGGGAGGCAGCATGGCTCAGGGCGGGGGCACAGGGTGGGGTGTCCCTGTTTCAGATGGGGAACCTGGCATGAGGGGTAGGGGGCCTTTCTGTTGGGTTTTGCATAGGCAGAACAAGATTACCACCTGACATCGAGATTATCACCTGACCTGGTGGGTGTCACTTGAGTTCAAGTACTACAAGGTCTTTGGTCACGAGACATAGTCTCGAGGTGATGTGACTCAGCAACCTTGAACAGGTTTTAGCAGATCAACATGTTGATGAATGGGTTGTACAACTGGGGTGAGTAATATCCTATTTATAAGTGCAGGGTCTGTGGTATAAAAGCTAACACAGTTGCTGATAGCTTCACTTCCTCTTCACCTCTCTTCTCTGCTGCTTGCTCATCTCGACACGACATGTGTATTGTTCTTGGACTTCACTTCATCTAGCCTTACCACTGGGGTACTGGATTTGTATCTGCAATGATGTAGTGAGTAGAGATGCATTGATTGCCTTAATCCCATGTAATTGGGTCTTACAAATAAACTCTTTAATCTTTATTAACTGCTATTATTTCCTCCTTCCGCCTGCATGACTGGGACTGAGGGTCATTGGCTAGGGGAGCTTTTGAACCCGGGTCAGTCCAGCTCTCACACTTTCACCCGTTTCCAGTCAGGATCAGGGCTCCTATGCCTGCAGTCTGCACTTGGACAAAAGCTCCCATTTGGATCCATTTGAACTTCCGTGCAATGCAAACTGCAGGCGTTCCCCCAGGCCCCTGGACGGCCGGGCTTCGGAGAATCCTAGAATCGTAGAGCCGGAAGCCAGGGGCCTAAAAGGCCACCGAGTCCAACCCCTGCTCAGTGCAGGAGAACAGATGTGGGCAGCCCAGGCAGTCGCCCGTCCAAGCACTGACCCGGCTCCAACTCCAAGTGCCAGCATTGTGTGCTCGTAGCAAGGGGCAAAGTGTTAAAGCCCCCCTAGCCAATGCCAGGGTCCCAGTCTGGACTGGGCTCACCAGAACAAGGTTGTACTCCGGGGCGAGCCACATGATGAATGCCCCACATAGTTCAGCCCTCGGTCCCGGCTACGTTCCGAAATAGGCGCTTCAGTTCTGCAAGTTGAGCAAAAAAGCAGGGCTGGGAGGACCTTTAACCTGAGACGCTTGTGGAGCTGCGGCCAGTCAGAGTAGATCATACTGGGAGAGATAAGGGTGTGCAACCCCCCCGCAGCCTATGGGTTTCATGCTGCCCTCCAAGGCCTTCAGTGTGCCCCCTCCCCGTGGGGCTAAGCCTCTCTCTTCCCCCTTCCCCAGTGATTGTGATATAGATCAATCTTCTCTTGGCACTGCTGGCAGTGAGGAAAGAGTGATCCGTATCAGGATCTCTGCAATGCGTGTGTGTGTGTGTGTGTGCGTGCGTGTGTGTGTGTGTGCGCGTCTGCAGACTCCAACCCCCCTCCCCCGAGCCAGCGTGACATGCAGCCCTTGAGGGCCAAAAAGGTTGTGCCCTCCTGGCCTAGATGGACCCTGTGTCAGTTCAAAATCTCTCTTCTCTATTTACAAAGTCAAAGCTACTTTTAGATAAATGTCCAGAGCTCTAATGTGCTCAAGAGAGATGAATGCGGTGTCGAGCTATAGCACGGATCATGTCGCTTTGCAGAGAAACAGTGGTTTTGCCAGTTTTCTCCCCAGGTGATAAAAAGAGGGGGGGGGGAATAAAAGCAAGAGGCAAACTCAGGCTTTGAAACTGCTGTTGCTATTGGGTTGTAGCCGGAGGTGGCTGAAATGAACCTTTCTTAGCCATTGGCTCAGCTACTCAGCAGAGTGAACAGACCAAGCGTTCTGTAAAAACCACCACCACCACCACCACCACCACCACCAGGAGACCTCCTTGGGGCAGAGGAGAGGTCATGTGCTCTTGGCGTAAAAGGGGTCCAACAGAGAAGGGGCTTGGCAGTACCGTTGAGGCGCAGTTGGTCAAATGGTTTGTTAGACCTGGCAGCATAGGAAGATGCCTGGGTAGGAGCGGCACATGAGCGAGCGAAGGGCGAACGGGGGAAAGAGAAAACACTGCACTAAACAGCAGGTCTACCGACAGGGGAGCAAGACGCCCGCCACGCCCCCCTCCTGCCAGCCCGCAAAGCCCCTGCCTCTTGCCCCCTCCTCTCCTGTCACTGTCACCCCTGAACCTCTCCTTTCTTCTTCAGATGCTGATGGCTCCCCCTTCAACTCCTGCATGTTTTCTCATGATGATGATGATGATGATGATGATGATATTGATATTTATTTGTATCCCACCTTTTCCCTAGCACTGGGACCCAAGGCAGACAATATACATGTGAAGGATCAGCACCTGGATCCTTTGCGTGAGTTCGGCACTTAACGGGTTAACCAGTGCAGCGTTACAGCCCGTACAAGCGAAAGAAACTACCTAAGAGGTTTCTCACAAACAAAAGGAAACTCAGCCTTTGAACTGCCAAATAAGGCTTTTATTTATTTACACAGGATATGGAGCGGAACTAACAGCTTTCTAGGAAATACTACAACGTCAATAAGACCTGACGTGACCTTTAAGTTTATCAATGACAGGCTCCCAGGCTAGCGCATTTGGATTAGTCAGTTACCTTAGATCAGAGACGTCACACTAGTCAGTTTCAGCCTAACTCCGGGTCTGTCCGATCCGGGGAAGGAAACAGCTTACTCCAGCCGCTGCTGGAGGGTGGTTCGTACTCAAAAGTACCCTGGGTTCCCAACAACCAATAAAAGGAGGGGAGAGGGGTTTTCTACCTCTGTGTTTCCCGCTCTCCCGCCCCTTAGGTCAGGTGGGGCTATTGCCTGCCCCTTCGTGTCAGGTGGGCTTATTCCTGCCCGGGAAGAAGGTGACGTATTGGATACTTTACAGCTCTTTGAGACTGCCCTGTTAGATTGATGGTCTTGATGGTCCTTTCCTGGGTTTTGTGGATTACAAGCGAGATCCTCCATTGCTGGAATGCCGGTCTGTCTGGCGGCTTCCCTGTAACCCAATCTCCCCTTCTCGCCCCCCTCCCCTGGAGGACGGAGACTGGTGTGTGCGTGTACATGTATACTTGTGTCAGGCTTTCTCCACACCCTTCCCTTTGAAGAAAGATGGCATTGGGCCCACCACCCCAATCCCTATCTAACTGTCTCCCACTGAGAAAGCCAGGGACAACCCATCTGCCACTATGTTGTCCTTGCCCTTGATGTGTTCCAGTGAAAAATCAAAATCTTGCAGGGCTAAGCTCCACCGCAGTAACTTCTGGTTGGATCCTTTCACCCTGTCCAACCAACACAAGGGGGAATGGTCGGTCTGCTGCTGCGCCGCCTCTCGCACCTCCCGAAGGACAGTTTGAAGATGTTGCATGAAGGCATGAACCGGCATGGAAGGTTCTGCTGCAACCCCCTCCCATTCCGCCCACAAAAGGACCAAAGGTCCCCTTAGTTCCCTCCCAAACATCAACTCGTTGGGGGAGAATCCCAGGCTCTCCTGGGGGGAGTCCCGGTATGCAAACAACAGGTAGGGGAGCGCTTGATCCCAAGTCCCAGGATGCTTAGCCGCGTAGGCTCGGATCATTTTTTCCAAAGTCTGGTTGAACCGCTCCACCAGCCCATTAGTCTCATGATGATAGGGCACCGAAGTTAGGTGCTCCACACACCCCAATTCCCACATCTTTTTAAACAATTTGGACACGAATCCCGCGCCACAGTCCGAAACCACCGTGCGGGGCATTCCTAAGCGGGCAAAAAGAGAGAGGAGAGTCTTAGCCAGGCTAGTAGCAGAGATGGAGGCTAGGGCAAAAGCCTCGGCATAACGAGTGGCAAAGTCAATGACAGTCAGTATGAACTTCTTCCCCGTCTTGGTGGGGGGATTCAAGGGTCCCACAATGTCCAACCCTATTCTCTCAAAGGGGGTGCCCACTATGGGTAGGGGTTGAAGGGGGGCTTTCGGGTGGCCCCGGTTGTGTCCCACCCACTGACAGACATCACAGGACCGACAGTACTCGTTGACTTCGTTCGCCACCATGGGTCAGTAAAAACCTTCTGTCACTCTGGCAAGTGTCCGCTTTTGTCCCAAGTGCCCCCCCAGGCTACATCATGGGCTAACTGCAGTACAGCCTGGCGATACTTGGAGGGCACAACTAATTGCCTTTCGTGACTGGAGACCAAGTTCCGTTTTTGGGCTAAACTCCCTGTAAAGGGCCCCCGCTTCCCACAAGAACCTCTCTGACAGGTCTACTGCCCCACATGCTTGGCTGGCCCGATCCCGGCATTCTTGGACGGGTCATGCCGCTGTTCTTCCTGGAAAGCCTTTTGAGTCCCAAAATCTCGGGCCATTGGGGTGAACCCCCCTTGGCCATCCTCCTTAACCGGAGCCGGGGGAGGCGGCAACGAACGTTTGACTGCTGGTGCCGCTTTAGCGCGACTGGGTTTGAGAGTCGGGGAACTGGGAGGCTGCGGGGCAGGGGCTTGTCTGGCTTGACGACGTGTCACTACCCCCACCTTGACCTGGGCAGCCCGGAACGCTATGTCGTTCCCAATAATGATCCCCCACTCTTGCTTCCCATGCACTATGACATCCACCTCCCCTTCCCATCCCCTGTACTTGACCCAAACCCGGGCGAGGGGTACAGCTATGTTGGGAGAGTTATAAGGTTTTATGGCGCAGGTGCGCCCTTTTAGCATCTGGCTCTTCTTTACCTTACTCCGAGGTAAAGCAGTAATGTCCGCCCCGGTGTCCCTATACCCCACATGGGAAACATTGTTCACAGAGATGGACTCACAGAATTTGTTCTGGCTCCAACGCAGTTGCTCGGGAGATGCAATTTTCATCAGAGATGCTTGTGAGATGGCCCCAAGGGAATGCTGTCCTCCGCTTAACAGGGGCTGTGCCACATCCGCCGTTACTTCCTCCAGGGATGAGACCGACTGCTGGTCCTCCTCCTGTTCCTCTGGCTGCCGGGTCTCGGGAGCGAGCACCCTTCCCACTTTGCCTGG
This sequence comes from Shinisaurus crocodilurus, assembly GCA_021292165.1. Taxonomy (NCBI): domain Eukaryota; kingdom Metazoa; phylum Chordata; class Lepidosauria; order Squamata; family Shinisauridae; genus Shinisaurus; species Shinisaurus crocodilurus. The sequence continues at coordinate 315,800,762 of CM037876.1, forward strand.
GTTTGTTTTGGGGTTGCGGTTCTTCGCGAGGAGTTTGGGGCAACTTCTCTTGAGGTGACCCGGTTCTTTACAATAAAAACAGCCACTGGTGCTGGTGTTGGGGCTCTCCTTGGGCTTACTTGGGGCTCCCTCCTGAGGTCTGGGGTTGCCCTTCTCCGCGCCCCCTCTGGCCCCGTTCCGACTGGGATTGCCCCCCTTGGCTCCCTTGGGCTGCCGATACAGCCCCATCTGATCCGCCAGTTTGCCCATTTCCCGACAGTTTGGGGGATCCCGGTCTCGCACGGCCGTGGCCAAATCCTCCGGAATAGTGGCACAGAACTGTTCCTGGATCAGGAGCTCCCGTACCTCTGCCAAGGTGGTCCTCCCGGTAGCCCCGATCCACGCATCCCAAACCTTCCCCAGATGCGCCATCCAGGAGGCATACGTGTTCCCTGGGGAGGGCTGCCTGTAAAGAAATTTACGGCGACAGTGTTCGGCTGTGAGGGCAAAACGCTCCCTCACAGCTTCCTTGAATGCAGCATAGTCCAAGGGGGCAGTTTGGGTATGAATGCCTAAGAGATCGGCCAGCTCCCCGCTGACCTGTGTCCGCAAGGCGGACATCCTTAAATTGTCCGGCACCCTTTGTTCCTGGCAGGCGGCTTCAAACAGTGTGAAAAAGATCAACACATCCTGCCCAGGTTTGTAGTTGGGAAACTGTTTCCTGTCCCATTTGGGGGTCGGAGTGCTCCCGCTCTGGGGTGGAGTGGATCCCCCCCCTCCAGTGCCCTCGGTCAGCCTCGCTAATTCCAGCTGCATCTGTAGTGCCGCTTGCTGATGCTTGATCATCTCCTGCTGATGTCACATCACCTCCCTGGTCTGTTGCCAATTCAGGTTGGGGAAGAGAGCATCCAAATCTTCCCCTCCTATGGCTCCACCAGCAACCCCTCCGTCGAGGTCCTCCTCCAACCCGGGCTCTATCCTGTCGCCTCTCCTGAGGCTGCTTGTTAAGCTGGGGCGGCCCCACTGTTTGGGTCCCTGCCCGGCCAGCAAGGATGAGGGGGCTCCCTCCCCCTCTTGGTGTTTAGTCTTCGGCTGCACAGTCCACTCCATTGTGGAGACCTGGCTCCCCTCTCCTCTTGGGGTCTTTGGACTGCTCCCTAGCTCTAGTTGTTTTGGCTAAGGCTATTCATTTTGCTTTTTCCTGACTACTTCCCAGCAATCCGCTAGCCTGCCCTAGACCCTGTTAGTTCCGTCCGTTAACTATAGTTTCCAATTGTCCCGTCGTCTGCCACCATGTGAAGGATCAGCACCTGGATCCTTTGCGTGAGTTCGGCGCTTAACGGGTTAACCAGTGCAGCGTTACAGCCCGTACAAGTGAAAGAAACTACCTAAGAGGTTTCTCACAAACAAAAGGAAACTCAGCCTTTGAACTGCCAAATAAGGCTTTTATTTATTTACACAGGATATGGAGCAGAACTAACAGCTTTCTAGGAAATACTACAACGTCAATAAGACCTGACGTGACCTTTAAGTTTATCAATGACAGGCTCCCAGGCTAGCGCATTTGGATTAGTCAGTTACCTTAGATCAGAGACGTCACGCTAGTCAGTTTCAGCCTAACTCCGGGTCTGTCCGATCCGGGGAAGGAAACAGCTTACTCCAGCCGCTGCTGGAGGGTGGTTCGTACTCAAAAGTACCCTGGGTTCCCAACAACCAATAAAAGGAGGGGAGAGGGGTTTTCTACCTCTGTGTTTCCCGCTCTCCCGCCCCTTAGGTCAGGTGGGGCTATTGCCTGCCCCTTCGTGTCAGGTGGGCTTATTCCTGCCCGGGAAGAAGGTGACGTATTGGATACTTTACAGCTCTTTGAGGCTGCCCTGTTAGGTTGATGGTCTTGATGGTCCTTTCCTGGGTTTTGTGGATTACAAGCGAGATCCTCCATTGCTGGAATGCCGGTCTGTCTGGCGGCTTCCCTGTAACCCAATCTCCCCTTCTCGCCCCCCTCCCCTGGAGGACGGAGACTGGTGTGTGCGTGTACATGTATACTCGTGTCAGGCTTTCTCCACAATACATAATATAAAATGCAGCGACACACATATACACATGTGCACACGTACCAGTACGGGTGCAATGGGGCCACCAGTTTTATATTGGGCTACAGTGTCTTCATGGATGTTTTTTCAGTTCAGAAGACCTACCAAACCATCCATAATACCCATTTGTAGGGATATATGAGAAATTCCCTTCAGTTAATTTTTGACCAGAATTTGCCAAGTTTGTACCTCCTGGAACTGAACGTGGACCCAAATGCAGTCTGTGATTGGAGCCTGAACTTTTCTGAGCTTGTGAAATGATTTGCAGAACCAAAGAAAAATGTGTTAGAAATATGTGTACATTTGGAAAATGCGCATGAAAATTTTTTACATACTTCTGAAAAATGCGCACAAATACACTGATCAATGAGAGAAAAATGGGTACATTTCAAAAATGGACAAAATTGATGGATACATTTGGAAAATGTATGCAAAAATATGCATGAATTTTCATGTGAAAAGAAATAAAAAGTTTGCAATCTGATATGGGCACATGCCAGAACAAGCTTTGGGGTGGAATTTGGAGAAAACCTTGGTGAGCTTGAGTTTTGCTGATTTGCACATTCCCACCCATTTGAGAAAGCTTGAGCTGTTGACCAGGGCTGAGGTATGGACCGAAGAAGGCATAAGGTGCGCTCTGGAAGTGTCCTGGGTCCATTTCAAAAACACACCAGCCTTGCTTTTCGCAGCCAGCAGTTAAGATAGAGGTACGCATGAAATAGGCTTAGAAAATCTTTTGCACATTAACTTCTGTGATCTCATTGCCTTTTGACCAAAGAGCTAGCTTTCTCATTAGAAATTCTGGTTTTGCAAACTAACTTTCCTCTTCAGAAGGGATCCTTTGTATCGGGGTATAATCTGCTTGTGTTTGATGTGTCCTCTTTAACTTCTGGGATGAAAGCAGGATTGCTTTCAATGATCCTGCCAGGCTATTTCCTCATCCAGACCAGAACTAATGCAATTCAGGTATGCTAATATATGAGGGCTAAAATTCAAGGGAAGCCATTATTCATGTCCTGCTATCAGTGCCTCTGCTTTTGAAAAGGGAAAATTGTTGCTAGTATTCAAAGCCTCCTCTTTAGCCATGAGGACTTTCAAGAAAGTTAAATTTATACCTGTGGAAGAGAAGCCTGGAAATAAAAGCCATATGCAGCTTATATAGACTAGTACAATTACTTTCTAATTTGCCCAAGCCATCATTGGCTATGAAATCATTTACAGTGAATCCAATAAGGATAACTTTGAAAGGCAGCGGCCCAGGATTGCCTTTACCTTCACTCAGAAGTGGATTATGCCTCTCAAGTCGTTCATGCAGTGAGGGGAGACAGGTTCTTTATGGGGGGGAAAGAAGCCTTTAAGTCCTTCTACTCTTCTTCTTTAAGTAACGATTATGACTCTGACTTCATGGATTGTTCAAGCAACCATAGTTGCATCTTATGTTAATTTTCTCCCAGCCTGCACCAGCATCTAATCAATGCTGCAGATTTTATGGAATAATTTGTTCAGCTCCTGCACGTTTCAGGTTTGCCATTTTGTTCGCTGAGCAAATTCTTAATTATCTCTGGGCAATTGAAATGCTCGACAAATCCTCGAGCCGTCAAAGTTATTTCTGTGCATAATGTATAAAACTAATCTCATGGGAGGCTATCTGTATTTGAAAGGTTTACTAATGTCTCCCCTTCCTACCCTGCTCCACTTGCCTTGGCACATATGCTGGTTTTGAAACTTCAAGATGCCTTGAAATCCCAAACGTCATGGGACATTATGACAAACAGTGATGCCTCTGGGCTGGCAATCATGGGTGCAGCAAAGTAAAGGTTGACTTTCTCACATGTGTCTCTCTTTTCCTCTGCAGACGGACTGTCATCCCATCCTATTCCATCTCCCTAGGATGGTGCTTGAGGGCCTTCTTTGGCTCTGCATGTACTGGTGCAAGTCCATCTGGAGCCAAATGAAGAGAGGCAAGTTCTTAGCCCTCTTTGGTTAAGAACTATCTGGTACAGTAAATCATGTCTACTGTCGCTCTAGAGGGGTGGAAACCATATTGAGATTCAGGGAGGATCTCTTCTGAAATAGATAGAAGACGGTTTGCGAGAATCCTAGCAAATATTTTACCTGCGGTAGCTAAGAGAGAAATGCCCCGATAATTTCCACAGTCTGTTCTATCACCCTTCTTAAAGAGGGTGATAATTATGGCATCCCTGAAGTCTTCTGGGATCTCTTCTCTTATCCAGATTTTTTCGATGAGTTTATGAAGATGTTGTAGAAGTTCGGGGGGCCCTTCTTTAAAGATTTCAGCAGGAATCCCATCTGGTCCACTAGCTTTGTTATTCATTTGATTAATGGCTGTTATAGAATCCTTTACAGGACCATCTTCCATCTGGTAACCTGTGTCCTCACTGTGGGAAGCTGTGTGGATCTAGAATTGGCCTCCACAGTCACTTACGGACCCACCGCTAGAGTCTACACAATATTTTTAGAATTTCCTCCTTTTATAATTTTCTTTTTGTAATTTTATCCTGGAAGACAATCTTACTCGGTCACGAGTGATCACCTACTACTATCTGGTACAACAAAAGTTAGCACCAGCATACAATAATACCTAGTAGTTCACATTCAGTATCTCAGTAATCCATACAGCCACCCTATATGGTAGGTCAAGATAACTATTCCCACATAGCAGGTGGGGTGGAAGGATGAGGTTGTGAGAGAGGCAGGCAGGTAGTCCAACCCTTCATAGTTGGGGGTGAGCAGTCAAAACCTCAAGCCATATATGGGCGCATGACGTAATTGGGAACAAAGAGTCTCTGCATCCTAGAGCAAACACTCTGTGAATGTTACCCAGACCTTCTCTGGTGCAGGATGTGGGCGTAGCCAGTGCCTTCTCTTCCTGCCCCAGGAAAACAGTCTGAGCCATGAACTTGTAAGTGCAGCATGTTTGAAGATGTAGCTGGAGAAGCAGTTCTGAACTTTTCCCAAGTTCAGAACACATCAGCTACCAGATGATTCCTGCACAACTGCAAATACTTTCTTAAGCCTGCCTGTATCCAATCTGCAACATCTGAGTGAGTAAACTCTGTTTTTAACCTCCAAAAGACTGTTTGTCTTATTGGTAGCATAAAGGGGGAAACCAAGTAAAGTTCCAGTCTGTCCAAAGGGACAGCCTGTAATTGCCAAATGCTGTTACTGCTCTAACCAGCAGCTCTACACATCCACGTTTTTTCCGCTGTAGTTGGGGTAAGCTCTGCTGCTGTACTTGCAAACGCAAGAGGGGAGAGATAATGACTTTTAATATCCTCTCCCAGCTCTTTTAGCAATCCCCAACATTCATCTCCAAGCTACTTTTGTTCACTTGACTAGCAAACCAGGAGGCAGGCTTGGGGGGCAGAGTGTGTGTGTGTGTATGTGTGTGTGTGTGTGTGTGTGTGAAGGGTGAAGAGCTTGCCAAGAAAAAGCAGTGGCTGGTGGGAAGGGTTAAGCAGCCTGGGTGATCCACATTGTTCAGTCAAGATATGTATACTCATTCATTTCATTTAGTTGTGCATGCAGTTCATCTACAGATGTTCACTGATGTAAGTAACTTCCTAGATAGTCTCCCGGTTGGTATCACAACAGGGACGTGGTACGAAGTACCCACACATGCTGGGTAGACGAACTGCATTACACTACATCACTATCCCTGTGGTTCGGAAGACTTTATGGAACTTTTATTGAATATGTATTTATTGAATTTTTATTGCATCTGTTCTGTATGGTTTTTTTTTTCTTGTACACAGGCTTGAGAGGGTTCCTCCCTTAAAGGCAGCCTAGAAATAATTTTAAAATGAAATAAATAAATAAATAAATAAAATGAATAAATAAAATAAAATACTGGCATAGATCTGGACCCCAAACCCTCATCCTCAGAGGATCCTGACCCCTTGTCCTCAGAGGAAGCTGCAGAGTTAACAATTCAGGAAGAGGATCCAGCCACAGAAAGGCATCATGAGGTTTCCACCTCCCCAGGACAGAGTTCCCCGGAATGATCCTTGGGGTTGGCTCCCATACATCCAGAGGAGGTTGCCTTACCATCTTTGGACTCTAAGGACTCTGGCCATGAGGACAAACACATGCCATAGAAACAGCCAGGTCCCTTTAAGAATTAAATTATCAGTGAAGAGGCAGAGCCAACCAGCCTAGAAGCTGCCAAACTCCTACTTAAGACTCAGTCTTGACTTTCTCCTTGTTGGAGCAACATACAGAACCCTGCATGGCCTCCAGCCCCACTTGGAGCGTTCTGTCGTGCTGATCTCTTCCTGTCTTGCTTCCCTGAGAAACCTGACCTAACCTGAAACCTGCTGCAGATCTGACCATAGCAGAACCCTGAAACCTAAGCCACAGCGACAGAATCAATGGCTTGAAATGGTAAAATAACATGTGCTGGGTAGACAATTTGCATTCCACTACATTGCTGTCCCTGTGATTTCAAAGTTAATTCCAAACACCGACCATGTGTTCAACACTTCACGCACCATACATGCATGCTATAAATGCACACATGTATGCTGCACTCTGCTCGTATCCACACAAAATGAACAGGCATAATACAATGTAACATTTGCACAGGTCTGCTGTCTAGTTCTGCCCTTAATGCCACCTACTGAGTTCATGGGTGTGGTGAGTCTCAAGTGATTTGAAGTACCATCTTCCTGGCTCCCACACTGAGCACTATATCAGCTCTACAGAGACAGAGAATGTTAGGATCTGAATGGCTGAGACTGCAGTTGAAAAAGAGTCTTGAAATGCCTGGGGGGAGTTTTAAATTGCTACTCGGCACAGCTGTTTGCACACAAAGCATCACATTCTGCTTCCGCAGCTCAGTGAGCCCCCCCACCCATTTCCCCCTTGCATTTTGGCTTTCTTCACCTGGCAGTGTCTTATCTTTGCAACTCAGAATCAGGGGCCTGATCCCTTGGGTGGCCTCAGATCTCTACACTGGAGCTGTTCAGAAGGGGAACGGCCTGCCTGCAACGCACAACCCCAGATCCAGAAAACGGAGCCCAGCGGGAAAGCCACTTAACAAGAGGCCTGCCAGACGGAGGGTGCTACGGCTGTAACAAGAGTGATTTAAATTTATTTATTTATTTATTTATTTATTATATTTATTAATCGCCCATCTGGCCGGTCACCCGGCCAGATGGGCGATAAAGTTGTAATATCCCCCTGTCCTTATTCTGCTCTTTGTCAGCAGCAATGATTAATCTCGTGACATTTTCTTTTTCATTACAGCCTCTGATGGGAGCGTAAGAGTCTGATATGCCTATTAGGCTTGGAGAAAGGTAGCTGTTTTTAGTAATATTTCCCTTATCCCCTTCAAAAATTGTATTTGTTCTTAGCTGTTTCTGCTTTTCAGTCAGCACTGAATCCAGCCTGGATTCCTCGCTCTGCTACCTGAATATCTAATGCCCAGGGAGCAACATGTCAGGTTTTCTGCACCCTGGTCATTCGAAACTCAGGACCAGAGTGAGTCCTGGGAGGGCGGTACCACATGTTTTGTCATGCTACTCTGGATTGGTGTGCTGGGTTTAGATTCATAGATCATAGAGTTGGAAGGAGCCTACAAGGCTATCGAGTCCCAGGGATGTTGAAGAGTCCTTAGTTTTGAGTCACGAGTCGAGTCACGAGTCTTTGGAGCCGAGTCTCGAGTCCGAGTCCGAGTCCTTGGTCCAAAATGGTGACTCACGAGTGACGGGTCACTCCCAAAGCTGACTCCATGAGTCCCTATTAAAATCAATGGGGTTTTTCCCCAACAAAATAAGGCTACTTCAGATGTGTGGCTTAAATAAATTCTAGGTACAAGTGTGCCTTTTTATTTCAAAACTCTGTCACTGATTTTGGCAAGAACAGACCAGGCAGACAAACCCAAAATAACCAGACAGGCAGAGGAGGCAGGGAACCCCAAAGCAGGCAGGCAGGCAGGCAGGCAGTGCCCTTTGTCTTGGACAATTCAAACTGTGGAACTTGTCAAGAAGAGACCAGGCAGGCAGAGGAGGCAGGGAACCCCAAAACAGACAGGCAGAGGCAGCCAATCCCAAAATGTCTGAAAGGTTGCATTTTAGGGAAATGATTTTAAAAAATAAACTTGCTGTACTTCCTAAAACCTATCCATGTTGCATTTGAGGAACACGATTTTGGAACACGAGTCCTTGGTCTCGAGTCGAGTCTCGAGTCCCATTAAAAATATTGGGACTCAAGTCTGACTCGAGTCAGAGGGGGGACTCAGTCCGACTCACGAGTCGAGTCCTCGAGTCCGAGTCCCCATCCCTGTCGAGTCAACCCCCTGCTCAATGCAGGAAACTAGAGGAGGGGTCTCCCATCCAAGTAACAACCAGGCTTGACCCTGCTTAGCTTTCCACACTCAGACAAGCTGAGCCAGCGTAAGCCACAAACTGTTTAGCTGTCACCTTTTATTCTAGGGGTGCAGGACCTCAGTTTCGGTAGGGGGGGGCAAATCTGGCCTGCCTGGCATCCCAGTCTGGTCCTTCCGGTTTCCCTAGATGGTTATGTCTCCTCCCCTTCCCCCCCGACGACCAATCAATTGTTGGTTTCCTGGCTTTTGTGCAGTTTTCCCCCATTCTGAAAGGTTGATATGCCTCCTAAGGCTCAGTTATGGGCAGGAAAAGCTTTAAGCTAAAATATGCTGGTATTTTTAGCTCTGCCTGTTCTGCGTTTGGCCCCCACCCACCACTGGAATGTGGCCCCCGAGAACCTCTCCACAATGGAATTTGGCCCTCAGGCTGAAGGAGGTTCTGCACCCCTGCTGCTTTACTCCTTTCAAGGCTGCTGAAGCAAAAGACTTGAAGAAAGGAAATATCTTCCCCCTGTACCATGGCAAGTACAGCCAGGTAGGCTTCAGGCAGGCTTGCACGGTCTACTGCATTTTTAATAAAACCTCAAGGTCTACTGGTCAGAACCAGTGCAAAAGAGAGGCTCGGGGAGATGGACATACAATTACAATTAAGGAAAAGGGTGCATCTGATTGCATGAGTAGGAACAGGGGAGAAATTATTTCATTTCACATTTTAATGAGAACTGTCCTGATTTTGCACATTTGAACTGATGCATGAACTGACACTCAGTTATCTTTCGAAATTGACTCTTCTCTGGATGTTGCAAAGGAGTCCTCCAATTAAAAAAAAAATCCATACAAAAATGTGTATATTATGGGAAACTGCACAAAAATGCATATATTAATAAAAGTAACATTAAAATGCATTAAATTAGGAATATTGCTTGCAAAAATGTGTATATTAGGCTAAATTGTGTACAAAAATGCATGGATTTGGAGAAATGTGCACCAAAAGATGAGTTTTCATGCAAACTTGACCCCCCCCCCCAACATTCTTAAAGTTCAAGATGAACTGAACTTAAGATCAGATAAATTCTCAAAGTTTGGGACAATTTAAGATTGGAAAAATGAGAAACTGAAATTGACATATTCATCCATCATCCATACCCAGGGAGTTTGTGTTCGGTACCAGAACTGAACTCACAGTCTTTTCATACAAAGATCCACTCGTGGTCCCTTGCCCCTGGAGCTTTGTTCTTTGCAGCAGCCTGATTCGGAGAACGCATTTGTTGTCGCTCTGCTTGAACTGTTAGGATTCTGAAACTCTTGCTGACCTATTGCAATTGCAAATCACTGAGAGATCTACCAGAAAATCCTGATCTACCTTTCACCTGCCCTGGAGCACTCATCTCTCTCTGGCCATCCTCAAAACTTGCATTGGCACTCAGGCTCCTGGTCCAAGGAGGACGCCGGGCATTTCCACGAACGACTTGGAGACTTTCTGCTCAGGGCTGAGTTCCAGGTACACTAAGTAAACAATGTGCATGGAAGGAAACAAACATGCATACACTGATTTGCATGCATTTAATGTAACATCTGAACAGGGAATATTTGTTCTGGCAGGTGCTTGCAAACTTACTTGCTTAATTTTGTATGATATTCATCTGCTGTTTGTGGCTGCTTTTAGTCTGTTTTATTTGTTCAGTCATCCGCTCATTGACGGATTCTGATTTTTGTATTTTTAGGGATCTACGAGAATTAAGTTCCTGTTTACAAATGCGCATTTGCAGTAATGTGCACATGTGCAAGTGTGCATTAGCATGCATGTACAAATGCACAAGCCCCTCCCCCTCCCCCTCCCCCCGGGTTTAAAAAAAATGCTCTGCCAAGTCCATGGAATCTGCACAATTTGGAAAAAGCTGATTTTTTTTTGTTTTTTGAAAGTGTTTCTCAGATTTTATATCCTTAGCCTTCTTAGAATCACAGAATCATAGAAAAGTAGAGTTGGAAGGGGCCTACAAGGCCATCTAGTCCAACCCCCTGCTCAGTGCAGGAATCCAGGTCAAAGCATCCCTGACAGATGATTGTCCAGTTGCACCTTGAATGCCTCCAGAGTGGGAGAGCCCACCACCTCCCTAGGTAGTTGATTCCATTGTCTTATTGCTCTGACAGTCAGGAAATTTTTCCTGATGTTTCGGTGGAATCTAGGTTCCTGTAACTTGAGCCCATTATTCCGTGTCCTGCAAACTGGGATGATCGAGAAGAGATCCTGGCCCTCCTCTGTGTGACATCCCTTCAAATACTGGAAGGGTGCGATCATATCTCCCCTCAGTCTGCTCTTCTGAAGGCTAAACATGCCCAGTTCTTTCAGTCTCTCCTCATAGGGCCTTGTTTCCAGTCCCTTTATCATCCTTGTTGCCCTCCTCTGAACCCTCTCCAGTTTGTCTATGTCCTTCTTAAAGTGAGGTGCCCAGAACTGGACGCAGTACTCAAGATGAGGCCTAACCAGTGCCGAGTAAAGGGGAATTATCACTTCCCGCGATTTGGAAGCTATACTTCTATTAATACAGCCCAAAATTGCATTTGCCTTCTTTGCAGCCACATTGCATTGCTGGCTCATATTCATTTTGTGATCTACCACAATTCCAAGATCCTTCTCACTTGTAGTATTGTTGAGCCAAGTGTCCTCCATTCTATAACTCTGCATTTGGTTTCCTCTCCCTAGGTGCAGCACTTGGCATTTATCCCTATTAAATTTCATTCTGTTGTTTTCGGCCCAGCGCTCCAGCCTATCGAGGTCACTTTGAATTTTGTTTCTGTCTTCCAGAGTATTAGCTGTTCCACCCAACTTTGTGTCATCTGCAAATTTGATAAGCATTCCCTGTACCTCCTGATCCAAGTCATTAATAAAAATGTTGAAGAGCACCGGGCCCAGGACCGAGCCCTGTGGTACCCCGCTTGTTACCTCTCCCCAGTTTGAGAAGGAACCATTGATAAGCACTCTTTGAGTCCGATTCTGTAGCCAATTGTGGATCCACCTGATAGTTGTTCCATCTAGCCCACTATTAGCTAGCTTGCTAATCAGGATACCATGAGGCACTTTGTCGAAAGCTTTGCTGAAGTCCAGATATATAATGTCCTCAGCATTCCCACAGTCCACAAGGGAGGTTACCCGATCAAAAAATGAGATCAGATTAGTCTGACAGGATTTGTTCTTGACAAATCCATGCTGGCTTCTAGTAATCACTGCATTGTTTTCAAGGTGCTTGCAGACTGACTTCTTTATAATCTGCTCCAAAATCTTCCTGGGGATTGATGTCAGACTGACTGGCCTATAGTTCCCAGGTTCCTCTTTCTTGCCCTTTTTGAAGATGGGAACAACATTTGCCCTCCTCCAGTCATCTGGCACTTCACCTGTCCTCCATGATTTCTCAAAGATAATAGACAGTGGTTCTGAGAGTTCTTCTGCCAGTTCCTTTATTACTCTAGGATGCAGCTCATCAGGCCCTGGAGATTTAAACTCGTTCAGAGCAATCAGGTGCTCCTTGACCATTTGCCTATCAATCTCAAGCTGCAATCCTGCCCCTTCAGTCTGCACTTCAGGTTTGCCAGGGGGGTCATAGACCCTCTTTTGGGAGAAGACTGAGCCGAAGTAGGAATTGAACACTTCTGCCTTTTCTTTGTCTTCTGTTATCAATTTGCCATCCTCATCGCGTAGTTGAACCACCATTTCTTTCTTCTGTCTTTTACTGTGCATGTATCTGAAGAAAGCTTTTTTGTTGCTTTTAGCATTCCTCGCTAACCTTAGCTCATTCTCAGCTTTAGCCTTCCTGACACTATTCCTGCAGTTCTGTGCTACCTGCCTGTACTCTTCCCTTGTAGCCTGTCCTTCCTTCCACTTCCTATACATGTCCTTTTTTGTTTTCAGGTCATCTTTGAGTTTATCGTGAAGCCACTTTGGCTTCTTCTGTTGCCCTCTGCCTTTTTTCCTTGTGGGAATTGTTTGCAATTGTGCCTTTAAAATTTCCTTTTTTAAAAACTCCCACCCATCCTGGGCTCCTTTTCTCATGAGAGTTGCTTGCCATGGGATCTTACTAATCATTGTTCTGACTGAGTTTGTTAAAATTGGCTTTCCTAAAATCCAGGGTACGTGTTTGGCTACACTCAGCTTTTGCTTCCGTTAGAATCAAGAACTCAAGTATAACATGGTCACTTTCCCCCAGAGTTCCCGAAACTGCCACTTTATCCACTAACTCGTCTCTGTTGGTTAGAATCAGGTCAAGGATAGCCAATCCTCTAGTTCCTTCCTCCACTTTCTGTAGGAGGAAGTTATCAGCAGCACAGCTCAGGAATTTCTTGGAGGGGCCATGTTTGGTTGAATAAGTCTCCCAACAGATATCAGGGAAATTGAAGTCACCCATTACTATGCCTCCTTGAAACAATGGCAATTTGCTTTTCAAAAGTTCCATCCTTGTTTTCTCCTTGATTGGGTGGTCGGTAGTAGACTCCAACCGCCATGTTCGTTTTATTCTTTGCCCCCTGTATTTTAACCCAGATGCTCTCAATGGGGCTGCCAAGCTCCTCTTCCTGTATCTCTGTGCAGAGATACGTATTTTTAACATACAGTGCAACTCCACCTCCCTTTCTGTTGCTTCTGTTTCTTTTGAACAATTTATACCCTTCAATTGCTGTATTCCAGTCATGGGAGTCATCCCACCAGGTTTCAGTTATCCCTATCAAGTTGTACTTGCCCTCATGTATCAAGAGTTCAAGTTCGTCTTGTTTGTTGCCCATATTCTGGGCATTAGTATAGAGGCATCGAAGACTATGTGCTTTATAGTCCGACTTTTTCCCTACATTTTGTGGTAGACTATCAATGGGCACCGCTGGAGCTGTTCTCTCCATTGTGGCACAGAGGCCTTCTTCCATTGGTACCCCCGAGTTTATGTCTCCCTCCCCTGTTGGATTCAGTTTAAAGCCCTCCTGATTAAGTTCCTCATGCTGTGGCCAAACACATTCTTCCCAGTCCTTGTGAGGTGCAATCCATCCTTTGCCAGAAGTCCATCTTCTAGGAAGTGTAGCCCGTGGTCCCAGAATCCAAATCCCTCACGTCGGCACCACCTTCGTAACCAGTCATTCACTCGGAGTATTTTTCTTTCCCTTTCTATGCCTCTTCCAAGTACTGGAAGGATGGATGAGAAAACTATCTGGGCCCCGAAGTTCTTGAGTTCCCTTCCCAGCTCTTCAAAGTCTGCCGTGATTCCTTTGTAACTCCGCTTGGCAGTATCCTGAGTGTCTTCAGATGGAGAGTTGAGAAGTAAATTGACTAAAATAAATAAAATGTGGCCCAGGTCCAGTGCATGTGAAAATGGTATTTAAATGAGATGGGCGCTACCTAAAAGGCTTACAGGGCAACCGGCTTGACTCATACGGTTTTCAGCTTGAGTACTTTGGACCAGATAAGCTGGAAACTGGCCCAAGGCTACGACAGATCCATTGCTGAGATGGCCTGGAACTGCGTGTGTGCAAGGCATGGATCCATTGCAAAGAGTATGTTGCCCACACACCAGCAGCATCATCATCATCATCATCAGGTGATCACTCGTGACCAAGTAAGATTGTCTTCCAGGATAAAAATTTACAAAAAGGAAATTTTAAAAGGAGGAAATTCTAAAGAAAAATTGTGTAGACTCTAGCGATCCGTAGATCCGTAAGTGACTGTGGAGGCCAATTCTAGATCCACACAGCTTCCCACAGTGAGGACACAGGTTACCAGATGGAAGATGGTCCTGTAAAGGATTCATTTGACATGCTTTTCGCTTAGCACGTTTCTCCCTTTCACCTTGCACTCGGGCTTCTTCAAAGTCCATAGAATCTTTGTGAAAGGCCAACCTCCAGTTAGATCATTCATGGGCCAGAGCTTCCCAGTTTTCGATGTTTATATTGCATTTTTTTTAGATTAGCCTTAAGAACATCTTTAAACCTCTTATATTGACCACCGATATTCCGCTTTCCATCCTTGAGTTGGGAATAAAGTAACTGCTTTGGGAGATGGCAGTCAGGCATTCGAACAACATGACCGGTCCACTGAAGTTGGCGTTGAAGGATCATTTTTTCAACGTTAGTGTATGGAGCAAGATAAAAAAACAGGGGAGCAAGGAAGCAAAGGGCACCAGCAGCAACCGAGGAGAGATGTCTTTTTCCTCACCTGTGATACATGGTGAGCTCTCCTTTTAAAACAGCGAGTTTCCAGTCCTTATGGAAGCGAAGATATGCTTGAAAGTATGGGTGCAATGCACCACCTAAGTGCCTTTCATTGAACATAGCTCTGGATACAAATGCATGGGGGAGGGGAATAGGGGTCGTGCCTGCTAGCTGCATCAACAACCTTCATGTATTCGTCAGAAGGCTGTAACGGAGCCAAGGTGCATGGGCAACAGGGCCAATCCCACACCACCTTTCACTCAGTCTTATGCATGGATTTGCCACGTGAACAGGGCTAGAGAACTGGGTGAACAAAGCTGTAGGCTGGGGAATCTGCATGAGAAGGATGCCATTGTTCTCATAGAATCATAGAAAAGTAGAGTTGGAAGGGGCCTACAAGGCCATCGAGTCCAACCCCCTGCTCAATGCAGGAATCCAGGTCAAAACATCTCTGACAGATGTCTGTCCAGCCGCACCTTGAATGCCTCCAGAGTGGGAGAGCCCACCACCTCCTTAGGTAATTGGTTCCATTGTCTTATTGCTCCTGATGTTCAGGTGGAATCTGGGTTCCTGTAACTTGAGCCCATTATTCCGTGTCCTGCAAACTGGGATGAACGAGAAGAGATCTTTGCCCTCCTCTGTGTGACATCCCTTCAAATACTGGAAGAGTGCGATCATATCTCCCCTCAGTCTCCTCTTCTGAAGGCTAAACATGCCCAGTTCTTTCAGTCTCTCCTCATAGGGCCTTGTTTCCAGTCCCTTTATCATCCTTGTTGCCCTCCTCTGAACCCTCTCCAGTTTGTCTATGTCCTTCTTAAAGTGAGGTGCCCAGAACTGGACGCAGTACTCAAGATGAGGCCTAACCAGTGCCGATATTCCGCTTTCCATCATCTCCTTCTTGTGGGGCTCCCATTTGGGAATCTGGTTGGCCACTGTAGGGACAGAATGCTGGACCAGAGAGGCCTTCGGTCTGATCCAGCAGGACTCTTCTGAGGTACCCCTGATCTAGGGCAGAGCATGACTGCCCGCATACCTTAGTTCCACTGCCCGTGTGTAGCACAGCTAGGCAGGGCCGGTGCTACCATTAGGCCAACTAGGCAGCCGCCTAGGGCGCAGGGCTAAAGGGGGCGCCAGAAACGCCTTGGGGGAAAAATACAGCGCTCTCAAGTGGGAAGGGGGGCACTAAATATCTGATCTTGCCTAGGGCACCAAACTGCCTTGCACCGGTCCTGCAGCTAGGGCTGTTGGAGAAATCCGCAATGGATTCAAATGAGTTCGGATTTCTATTAAGCTGACCTGTGGATTCTGCAGTGGACCGGCTTTTCCCAAGCTGCACAGATTCCACAGACTTGCAGAATATTTCTTTAACTTGGGGTGAGGGGTGGGTGGGATTTGCCTATTTGCCAACGGATGTTAATGTGCACTTGCAAACATGAATGTAATTCTTGTAGATCCCTAAATCATAAATAAATCAGAATCCATCAATGAGTGGATGGCTGACTGAAAGACGCCTGACCATCTGCGAAACACAGACAGAACAAACTTAATGAAATCCGTACATCCCTAAAATTTATTTATTTATTTATTTATTATATTTATCAATCGCCCATCTGGCCGGTCACCCGGCCACCCTGGGCGATGTACAATTAATCTGTTCATGGCTAAAAGCCAGAATAAAGTTTGCAAAAGTGTAGAACTGCAGAATAAATGGCAAAGTGAGAAGAGTATGCACATGTGTTCCATTTGTTCATCTTCTCACGTTGCAGGATTTGGATGACTTGGGCAGAGAGTGGATTTGAACGGCACTTTCCATTAAGAAAGCAAAAACAAAGAACAACCGAGCACATAGCCACAAAGGTTAAGCTCATAGAAATAATTCCTCCTCCCCATTTTACTCCGAGATTAGAAACAATCTTGCTTTCCGAAATGCAGGCCTTCTTCCTCCAGGAGGACTCATGCCTGTGCCAACTCCCAAGCGATCTCGGCTTGTTGGGTAAATAAAAAACAAAGCTCTCACAGTACTCGCTAATTACAGCAATTGGTATAATTTAGGTAACGCAGAGGGACGGCCTTTATTGAGCCTTTTCTTGGAGCGATTAAGGGAGATCAGTGGGGCTCAGCATCATGTTACCTTGGAGCAGTGTTTCTCAACCTTGGGTCCCCAGATGTTTTTGGCCTACAACTCCCAGCATGCCCCAGCCAGCTATGCTGGCTGGGGCATGCTGGGAGTTGTAGGCCAAAAACATCTGGGGACCCAAGGTTGAGAAACACTGCCTTGGAGTCTGCCAGGCAGGGGTGGGTGGGTAGTGGATGACAGCTGTGTTCTGCTTGGGTTTGGGGGCGTGGGGGTGGGTGTACACAAGCAGGAAGAGCCTGAAGACTGACAGCACGAACTGGGAACCTCTTCCTGGCTCAAGACTGGGATCAAGCTTACAAGGTGACTCGGGGACTGTGTGTGTGCGCGCTCATGTTTTAGAGCCCCCTTCAAACCAGGGAAGAGAGGCAGGCAGGCAGGCAGCACCAGCCGCTCCGCTTGGCAGGCAGTAAGAGGCCTCTTAATGGGTCAGGCCTGCTATAAACAAGGGGCACCACCTGGCCTTCTGCCTTCTCTGCTTCACGCTCCAGCTTCCTCAGCCTGACTAGCGCCTAGTGCTGATGGCTGCATTTCACCTCTGGGATCTGAGGCAGCTCAGAGAGGCCTCTGTACACCAGTTGCTGGGGTGCACAACTGGGAGGGTGCTACTGCCCTCAAGTCCTACTTGGAGGGCTCCCACTGGGGCGTCTGGTTGGCTACTGTGGGAACACGATCATAGAATCATAGAATCATAGAAAAGTAGAGTTGGAAGGGGCCTACAAGGCCATCGAGTCCAACCCCCTGCTCAATGCAGGAATCCAGGTCAAAGCATCTCTGACAGATGTCTGTCCAGCCGCACCTTGAATGCCTCCAGAGTGGGAGAGCCCACCACCTCCCTAGGTAGTTGATTCCATTGTCTTATTGCTCTGACAGTCAGGAGATTTTTCCTGATGTTTAGGTGGAATCTAGGTTGCTGGATAGGAAGCTGCCTTACACTGAGTCAGACCTTGGGTCCACCTAACCCAGTATGGTCAACACTGACGGGCAACCGTGGATCTCCAGGGTGTCAGGCAGGATTCTGTTCAAGCCCTACCTGGGCAGGCTATGCATCGAACCCGGGACCTGCTCCTGCATGCCGAGCATGTGCTCTCTCACACTGAGCTCTGGCCCCTCCCTACGGCACCTGGTCTTCCAAGGCGGTCACCCATCCAAGCACTGACCAGGCCCGACCCTGCTTAGCTTCCGAGATCAGACGAGATCGGACTGTTCCGGGCTGTTCTTTTGTTGCAAAAGATGACACCACGGACCCACCTTGGCCTGATCCAGCTTCCGGGCTGTTCTCATGCTTTCCTTCCCGTCTCTCCACAGTGTCCGAGCCGACATTTGGCTGCTTGCATCCTGACAATTACTTTTCCTGATGGCTTTGCCATCCCCTCCAGCATGTCACAGGTGAAAACAGGGCCACACGTGTAACACCCCTACGAATCTTTCCCCAAGGACTGTTGCCCAAGCCCCTTCCCCCTTATGCGTTGCTCCTGCCTTTGACTTTGCAATAGCACGTCTCCTGACCTCTACGCATTGATTGCCTCTTCTTCCACATTTTAGGCATGGGGGTAACTCTAGCCACCTACACTAGCCTTGTGTTACATCACAGACCAGGAGATTATATGCCCCTTTAAAGGCTTATTTTTTTCCCAGCAGGGCACAAAGAAACTCATGCATGTTCTGGAAAGGCAATGGGCCATTTCCAATCTGCCTCTTGAGCAGATCTTTCCTTGATCATCCCCCCCCCCCGCTTCCCACCAATCAATGCCTTTCTGACATCTGAATGCATGCAAGTCACACCAGTCAAGCCATTATTGCTAGCTAAAGTGCTGCAAGAGGTGTCTGCGTGTGCGCGTGTGCGGGGGGGGGGGTTGGATCGTTCTATGGCAGTGTTCCCCAACCTGGGGTCCTCCAGCTCTGTTGGACCACAACTCCCAGAATTCCCCAGCCAGCTATGCTGGAGGACCCCAGGTTGGGGGACACTGTTCTATAATGGAGATACTGGAGAGGATAAAATGGAGAGGAAGATGAGGATTATATGAGCTGGCTTGGGTTCCTTGCAGGAAAAAAAGGTGGGATATAAATATAAGAAATAAATAAATCCATCCTCGGCTAGTGCTAGACCAGGGGTCAGGAACACGAGGCCCACGGACCTCATGTGGCTCCCATCCCTTGGTCTGCACCCACCCTGCTGCCCCCAAATAAAAAACACAAACAAAAAATGTTTAAAGACAAAATGGCGTGGCATAGCGGCTCCTTAGGGCGATGGACCGGTGTGTGTGGGGAGTCCTGGGGAGGGGGCAAAATTGGCCCCTGGACCTCTCGCAGTTGCCCACCCCTGGTCTAGGGGATAATAATGTAGGCATTGGCCATCCTTGGTCCTGAGCATCCCTGGCGGTGGCTGTACAAACATTGTGGTGACCGTGTGGCTCCTACATCTCCACGGATAGATAGAGCGGCTTCCTCACTTGCTTGCTAAGGGGTGAGCGGAAAGGCAGGTCAGGTGGCGTGTGCTGCAACTTCCTTGCTTTCTCTCTTTTTTCTTTTTGCCTCTTCTCTTCTGCGGAGTAGCAATTCGTCAGAATGTCCTCTGAGCTGGCGCGGTTTTAGCCTCCCAAGTTTCTGAGCTTTCCATAGTCTCTAATTCCTCAGCCAGCGTGTCTCAGTGCAAGAATAATTGTAACTTCACCAGGATAGGCTCCTTGGGAAACAAATGGCTGAAGGGGGTTGGATAAAGAGAGACGCGACACGTGCCAAGGCTTCCTCAAATCCCCGTTCTCTGTGGCGTTTGTGACTGCTGTGTGAGCCCGGCAACTGGCAAAGGGAGATGGTGAGAACTCGCTGTGCAGCTCGTGCCCGATAACACGGTGACGCACTTTATGGCTGTGAAATGTTTCCAGGGCATCTTCGGCTATGTAGCAGCATTGCAACAAAGGGCAGGCAATGGATCTTCTTGGAATGTCTTGCCTTGCTGAAGTAAAGATAACAGGGCTGCCTTCCTCCACGAGGAGCTGTTCATCTGAGAGCTGAAGCAGCATGCAGAGGTAGGCACTGGGCAGAAGGAGGCGGCCCACCAGCAACAACCAGGCAACAAGTAGGCAAGCATGGCTGGCCCTGAGGCTCCACTCCTTCCTGCAGCATCAGCAGGACACCGACCAGGACTATGGGCAGTATCCCATGGTATCATTCTGCAAACACAAATAGCACTCGTAGAGCTCCTCCAAAGCTTTCCATTGGGCATGCAGTTGCCCATTAGGTACGTTTGCGCGGCCGGTTGCACAACGGGTTATGCAAGTGGGATGCACAACCAGTTGCACAACCAGTCGCACCAGGGTTATGCACAACTGGTTGCACAAGCATAACGCACAACCGCTTGCACAATGTGCCGCACAAGTGACACACGCAACAGGTTGCGCAAGCATAATGCATGCACAACCGCGCTTGCACAGACATGAATTTAGCTGGATTCTCCTCTTGCACATAGTTTGGGGCATATTTTCTGCTAGCACAACGTCACTTGTGCTAACAGAATGACACAGCTGGATAAGGCCCTATGCTTCCTTCAGCCAAGCAGAGCTCATAGGTGGAGGGCCGCGTGCTGGCACACATGCGCTGCATCTCCAGGTCTGGGCCTCGAGGTTGCCTCTGCTCCTGGGATCTTGGTAGCAACGGTGAAGGTGTGGTGCTAGGGCACAGGACCAGCAGGGGCCATTGGGTCCCCAAACTCTGCTGATGGCCCATGGGCCTCTTCTCGGGTGGCAGCCTTGGGGGTGACCATCAGGGTATGACCGATTGCCCCAGGTCCCAGCACATGATGGGGCTGGCAGTGCAGTCCTCCTCTGAGGAGGCCTCGTCCAGTTCTGGGCCCAGGCATGGTTTGTTCCTGGAAGGTTTATAGTTAGGGATGGCATGACTGATGAAGTCCTGATTGTGTGGACAAAGGGGAGGGAGGGAGCCGGAAAGGAGGCAATAGATCTCTTCTTGTTCATCCCAGTTTGCAGGACACGGAATAATGGGCTCAAGTTACAGGAACCTAGATTCCACCTAAACATCAGGAAAAATTTCCTGTCAGAGCAATAAGACAATGGAATCAACTACCTAGGGAGGTTGTGGGCTCTCCCACTCTGGAGGCATTCAAGGTGCAGCTGGACAGACATCTGTCAGAGATGCTTTGACCTAGATTCCTGCATTGAGCAGGGGGTTGGACTCGATGGCCTTGTAGGCCCCTTCCAACTCTACTTTTCTATGATTCTATGATTCTATGATTCTATTAGGAACACAGAAAGCTGCCGCCTTATTCCGAGCCAGGCCCTGCTCGGTCCGTCCAGCCCAGTGTTGTCGACACTGGACTGGCAGCCGCGGCTCTCCAGGGTTCCAGGCAGGAGTTTTTCCAGCCCTACCTGGAGGTGCCCGGGATCGGACCTGAAACCAGTTCGGCATGTAAAGCAACTGTACTTTTCGTGTGAAAATGAAGTGGGACTCCAATTTAAAATGTGTGCCAGATATTCCATTTTGGGGGAGCCCTGAATTAATGTCGTAATTGGCTGGGGACCCAGCTCACCCAACCCTGAATTCATTCATATATAGCCCCCATTCATTTCAGCGACGACTGCTGGACTGCACCCGCACACCCTCGCCATTTGGAAGCTTCAGCAGGAGCAGAATGCGTGGCTCATCTTTCAACAGGGATGAGTTCCCAGGAGCATGTGATATCACTGCAAGGCCTGCGGTGGCTTCGGGTCGGCCTAGGCGAGAGACACCGTTGTCCAGCCGCAGTCTCTGTCTGCGATCCACTAAGGATGTGCTCTCTGTGTGTCAGGGTCAATCAGCAAGTGCAGTGGGAGAGAGATTCTTAACGTGAGCCTTGGTGCAACTCACCAATAAGTAATCTGAAACGGGTAACACAAAGGCATCCTTTACATGTCAAGCAACAGGGCAGGAAGGAAGGAGCCACTTTTCTGTGGGCTCATTCGGAACGTAAGCACACAAGAAGAGCTCTGTGGCTGGGTCAGGCCAAAGGTCGAACTCATCCAGCATTCTGTTCCCACAGTGGCCAACCAGCTGTCTGTGGGAAGCCCACCAGTAGGACATAGAATCATAGAATCATAGAAAAGTAGAGTTGGAAGGGGCCTACAAGGCCATCGAGTCCAACCCCCTGCTCAATGCAGGAATCCAGGTCAAAGCATCTCTGACAGATGTCTGTCCAGCTGCACCTTGAATGCCTCCAGACTGGGAGAGCCCACCACCTCCCTAGGTAGTTGATTCCATTGTCTTATTGCTCTGACAGTCAGGAAATTTTTCCTGATGTTTAGGTGGAATCTAGGTTCCTGTAACTTGAGCCCATTATTCCGTGTCCTGCAAACTGGGATGACCGAGAAGAGATCTTTGCCCTCCTCTGTGTGACATCCCTTCAAATACTGGAAGAGTGCGATCATATCTCCCCTCAGTCTCCTCTTCTGAAGGCTAAACATGCCCAGTTCTTTCAGTCTCTCCTCATAGGGCCTTGTTTCCAGTCCCTTTATCATCCTTGTTGCCCTCCTCTGAACCCTCTCCAGTTTGTCTATGTCCTTCTTAAAGTGAGGTGCCCAGAACTGGACGCAGTACTCAAGATGAGGCCTAACCAGTGCCGAGTAAAGGGGAATGATCACTTCACGCGATTTGGAAGCTATACTTCTATTAATGCAGCCCAAAATAGCATTTGCCTTCTTTGCAGCCACATCGCATTGCTGGCTCATATTCAGTTTGTGATCTACCACAATTCCAAGATCCTTCTCACTTGTAGTATTGTTGAGCCAAGTGTCCCCCATTCTGTAACTCTGCATTTGGTTTCCTCTCCCTAGGTGCAGCACTTGGCATTTATCCCTATTAAATTTCATTCTGTTGTTTTCGGCCCAGCGCTCCAGCCTATCGAGGTCACTTTGAATTTTGCTTCTGTCTTCCAGAGTATTAGCTGTTCCACCCAACTTTGTGTCATCTGCAAATTTAATAAGCATTCCCTGTACCTCCTCATCCAAGTCATTAATAAAAATGTTGTAGAGCACTGGGCCCAGGACCGAGCCCTATGGTACCCCGCTCGTTACCTCTCCCCAGTTTGAGAAGGAACCATTGATAAACACTCTTTGAGTCCGATTCTGTAGCCAATTGTGGATCCACCTGATAGTTGTTCCATCTAGCCCACTTTTATCTAGCTTGCTAATCAGGATATCATGAGGCACTTTGTCGAAAGCTTTGCTGAAGTCCAGGTATATAATGTCCACAGCATTCCCACAGTCCACGAGGGAGGTTACGCAATCAAAAAATGAGATCAGATTAGTCTGACAGGATTTGTTCTTGACAAATCCATGCTGGCTTCTAGTAATCACTGCATTGTTTTCAAGGTGCTTGCAGACTGACTTCTTTATAATCTGCTCAAAAATCTTCCCGGGGATTGATGTCAGACTGACTGGCCTATAGTTCCCAGGTTCCTCCTTCTTGCCCTTTTTGAATATTCGTGGTGCCGCCCTCCTGCTGGCGCTCTCCAGCAACTGGGATACTGAGACATTCCTAATTAGATGGAAGAAATTTCACCCATCCCTAACTGTCCATTGAGAGCACCGAGAAAGGTGCTGACTTTCTGACAGCTTCATGGGAAGGCCCCTCCCGGTCAGCCCTGCTCACGCACCGCCAGGCCTTCAGCGGTTGCATCTCCCAATACTAGAAACTTGGTATACTTTAAACACACGCAGCAGCTTTGATTCTTATACTGTTCTACTTCTATACAGAATCCCAGATTCCACGTGAGTGAGTGTGATGCAGGCAGCACGGCTGCCTTTTCGGTTATGCTTCCAGCGTAGCCGAGAGAAGCGACACTTGCGTGTTTAGGGAAGCTGGGTTATGCAAACCGGTGTGGCCTTGCCTTGGGCTGCATATAGCTGAACAGGATATTGTGGTTCGCAGAGTGGTATCTGCAAGAAGGCCTTCCTGCCGGGGGAATTTAACCTGGCGATATAAGAGCTGATTCAGAAGGGATCTTCTTCAGTTGGACCTATTCCCACACTGGCATATAGATTCAGTGCTTCTCAATTATTTTCTGTCATGCCCCCCCCTAGGAAGAAGAAAACATTTCGCGCCCCCCGCGCGACTGTAAATAGTATCATTTGTCTATAAAATTGTTATAAGTACACCTCTGCATAACACTGTATCCTTATTAACGTGTAAGAGAATAAAAAAAGAAAGAAATGTGGATCAATTTACAACAAAGAATAGCTTTATTAACTGTAGCAGAAAAGATTTAAAGGAGCACAGGATTTAAAGGAACACAATATTAAAAAAAAACTTTTAACTGAGGTCAAACGAGCCCCCCTTTACGGAGCCTCGCGCCCCCCCCCTGGGGGGCCCGCCCCACTATTTGAGAAGCACTGCAATAATGCAAGCAAAGATGGGCATCACATCAAGCCTATTTGTATTCGTCAAATCTCCTCTTTTGTCCCAGCTCCAAATTTGGGAGGGAGGGGGGGGGCTGGGAAGGTTGTCCCAGTGAGCCACCCCCACCCCCATGCTGACCCCTCCCCCCCCATGCCTACCAGCACTTGGGCTCTGGCCTGCAGTGCTCTCGCAGCCCCCTGCCTCTCCCTCCCCCTCTTGTAGCTTATGAAGGGAAGGGGTGGGACGGCAGCTACATGCCCCCCCCCGTGCTCACAGGCTTACCTGGAGGAGGCAGCGCTGCAAGCCATTCTATGGTGGCGGCTGCCAGATCAGCCTGCGAGGGGCGCAAGAGGCTGGATCCTGCCCTAACCCAAGTGGCCAGGAGTGCAGGGCAGGCAGGCAAGCAAATGCCCCAGGATGCTGGAGGATGATGCCAGCCCTGACAGGAATGTTTGTGTCAGCATCCACATTTCCAGCTTTGAAATGGCCGCAGATTTTGATTCTCTGCCTCCCCCCCCCCCGCTGCCACACACATGCACGGATGTTTCATTCGCTTCCTGTCCCTTTAAAATCTCGAGAGGAAAAGAAAATCACAGCAGCAGGCTGATGGTGAGATCATGCGGACACTGTTATTGTTTTGCTCCCCCCGGGAGAGAGCTATCGCAGTTAAGAGACCGCAAGACGACGCGGGCTCCACATTTGATTGAAACACCAAAGCAATTTCATTTCCAGATTTTAACAGCTTAGTATGTGCCGGGAAAGCTGCTAATGAAAAAAAGGGCTCAGATGTTGCCCATGTTTCTTGGAGTGAAATCCTCGAGAGGCAGTTGCAGCTCCACAATTCCATGGCGCATTTCCAGCAGTGGCTGCAGCTCCCACAGGCAGCATTTTGGACAGGACGCGCATGGTCCATGCAGACGTACAACCTCCAGTCAAACTTCATCATCTCACCTTTGCAATGATCAAGCACAGGAGAAACCTACTCAGTTAACTTCTAGCAGAAACCTGCAGAACACTGCGCTGATCGTTTGGACCCTTGTGACATCCCGAAGCCACATTCCCCAATCACACTGCAGCAGTTTTCCAACTTCAAAACAAATCTATTTTGTTTGTTTGTTTTCAAAGGCCCCCAACAAATATTTATTCAGATGAACCTCCAAGGTGTTTGAAATGAAAGGTGGATAGCCCCGCTGAAGCATGGGAGGAGGGCCAATGAAGCAGGCGAGAGAACGCTAAGCTCACCCCAAAGCAGAAAAAAAAATGCACTGAACTTGTCCTCGATCCAGCTGAGTCAAAAGTTCTTTGACTAGGTTCACACAACACGCTAAACCTCAGTAGGTTAAGAGGCAGAGCTGCTTAGCATGTCGTCTGAATGCTGCATGGTGGTGGTTTATAAGCCATGGTTAGCAGTAAGGTTAAGAAAACACCAGTAGGTTTAACGTGTTGTCTGAACCCGGATGACGGGCTAGCCCACTGAGAAGCCAAAAAGGCACAGAGCCCCTTGGCAAGAGCGGCAAAAAAGGGCTGCCACTCTTGCCAAGGGGCTAGCAAAGGGGGGTTTCCACCAGGGATGGGGACTCAGACTCGAGGACTCGACTCGTGAGTCGGACTGAGTCCCCCCACTGACTCAAGTCAGACTCGAGTCCCAATATTTTTAATGGGACTCGAGACTCGACTCGAGACTCGAGACCAAGGACTCGTGTTCCTCAGATGCAACATGGATAGGTTTTAGGAAGTACAGCAAGTTTATTTTTTAAAATCATTTCCCTAAAATGCAACCTTTCAGACATTTTGGGTTTGGCTGCCTCTGCCTGCCTGTTTGGGGTTCCCTGCCTCCTCTGCCTGCCTGGCCTCTTCTTAACCAGTTCCACAGTTTGAATTGTCCAAGACAAAGGCCTCTGCCTGCCTGCTTTGGGGTTCCCTGCCTCCTCTGCCTGCCTGGTTATTTTGGGTTTGTCTGCCTGGTCTGTTCTTGCCAAAATCAGTTGCACAGAGTTGTGAAATAAAAAGGCACACTTGTGCCTAGAATTTATTTAAGCCACACATCTGAAATAGCCTTATTTTGTTGGGGGGAAACCCCATTGATTTTAATAGGGACTCGTGGAGTCAGCTTTGGGAGTGACTCGTGACTCGTGACGTGAGTCACCATTTTGGACCAAGGACTCGGACTCGGACTCGTGACTCGGGTCCAAAGACTCGTGACTCAACTCGTGACTCGAGACCAAGGACTCATCAACATCCCTGGTTTCCACTCCCCCCAACTTTAAAAAAAATGTAAAAGAAATAGTTAGCAGTGGACTACAGAGTTCCAATTCAGCATGGACACTTGTCTGAATGGACACAGTGTCCATGCCAAATTGGAGCTCTGTCTGCAGCCCTCCGCTACCTATTTCTTTTACATTGTGTAGAAAAAAAGGTTGGGAGGAGTGGAAAGCACCCTTTGCAGAAGAATCTTCGAGGCTGGAGGGGCTCATGCCCCCCCTGGGCTGCCCTCACTTTCCCAAGTGTTGATAACCCAGAGGCACAAGCCCCCCCCACTTAAAAAATCCAAGATCCTGCAAAAAAGGTGTTCTGGAGGACCCCCCCTCAATCCACCCTTCCATGCAGGATCCCTGGATTTTTGGGGTGCTGGGAAGCCCCAACTGTCCCCTCAGCATTGCCTTTTACCCCAAGTCGATAGCACCTCGGGAAATGGCAAAACCAGAGGGAGCCCCCAGTGGCGGGGCGGGGGCAGCAGTGCAAATGACAGCTTCGGGGGCAGGGGACTTGGTGTTCCTGCAGTGTATCCTGGATACCTGCAGGAGGGTCGGGGGCCCCAGGCAACTTTAAACCCACAGAGGTTTCGGAACCTCTGTGGGTTTCAAGTGCTGTGTGAACCCGGCCTTTGTGTTGATCTTTGAATCAAATGTGGGGGTGGGAACACAGACGGGGGTGAGGTGATTTCAGGAGACGATATTTTAAAGACTTTCAGGGGGCTTAAAGGCTGGGAAACTTTGGTGGTTTCTCTCTCGCCCACTTCATCCCCCTTTCTTCTTCTTTAACTCTTTCCCCAGTATCTGTGGCAGAGGTGGCAGATCTTCCGGGAGTGACCGGGGGTAGCTGGCCAACATGACCCTCCCTGAGAAAATCCTTGGAATGGTGCTACACCCTATCTCATCGAGACTGATTTTTGGGGTCTTATTAGTAATAATTGTAAGCCACTCTGGGAGCTAAAGAGTGGGTTAAAAATGCTAGAAGGAAGGAAGGATTGTGGAAGTTTATTCTTTTATTGATTATTTTACTCAAAATTATGTTCTACCTACCTGTTTCTAGGTTTTGATTTTTTTTAGTATTTTACTTTGTATTTTACCGCTGCCCTGAGCACCATTTGGTGGAAAGGCAGGATACAAATTAATGTTGATGGTTGATATTGGACAGCATTTGGTAACTAAGCTGAAATGGTAATGCTAATGGACTCTGCTTGAGAGTTCGCATCGCACGCCACTGAATTTAGCAGTTAATAGCTGAGATTCCGTATTTAAGATTTATGCGATTTATGAAATATAACATGTCATATCCAACACAGGGGATTGCATACAGGATCATGGTGTAAAGCACAACAGGTGTCCCTCTTTTTCAGTTTGGGCACTTTTGAGAACTTGTGCCTCAGACCTGGAATGAGCCAGATGGGACCTCGTCTCTGCCTTCTGTCTTCATTTTGTGGTGTGTGGGCAATTCACAGTCAAAAAGCTAATAACAATTACAAATGTTCATTTCAGCTAAACAAACAAACAAAAATCATGTTGCAAGACAGCTGTGGAGAGGTAAGTTTAGGCCAGCCTTCTATTTATGTCACACAGAGGAGGGCCAGGATCTCTTCTCGATCATCCCAGTTTGCAGGACACGGAATAATGGGCTCAAGCTACAGGAACCTAGATTCCATCTAAACATCAGGAAAAATTTCCTGACTGTCAGAGCAATAAGACAATGGAATCAACTACCTAGGGAGGTCGTGGGCTCTCCCACTCTGGAGGCATTCAAGGTGCAGCTGGACAGACATCTGTCAGAGATGCTTTGACCTGGATTCCTGCATTGAGCAGGGGGTTGGACTCGATGGCCTGGTAGGCCCCTTCCAACTCTACTTTTCTATGATTCTATGATTCTACATTACACAGTATATCATCAAGTTAGCAGAACGGTACTGCTATATTCACGTTCCGCAGTCACTACTCACAGGGCACACTCTCATCAAATGTACTACACTCATCCCGGTTTGCCACCCCACACCTAGCTCCGTAGTGGTAGAATTGGACGTTGCCTTGAACAGGGTTTTCATTAGTATTATTTTGCTTAGTCCTCTCTGCGCAGGTGCGAACAAGTGCAGGAGCGAACTTTTAAAAGAGAAAGGAAAGAGCTCTTCCAGCCCCTCACAAAAAAAGGATGCTGCTGCCGCCGCCGCCACTACCCTCCCATGGGCTCGGGGTGAAGCCAGCAGGATCAGCGCGCCCCTCCCCTCCACCCAAATGCAATTTCCCAAAGCAGTGTTCCTCCCATTCTGAGTTTTCCGAGCACAAGGCTCCTGTTGAATCAGTGTGATACACTTGGGAGTAAGGGCATTGGAGAGAATGTGATTTACTTCTGAGCAGACTTGCCTTCTGGCTAATTTACAGCTTCCTGTTCTTTGGGCAAGGGGGATGGACGCGGCTGTTAAAAAAAGGGGGGGAGGGAAGCCTTCCGCCCCTGTCCCCCCCTCAAACTCCATGGCGGTTACCCTGGGGGTGCCGCCTTTCACATGCAGGGGAAGTGGCCATTTAACAAGAAGGGGTTTATGTTTCTGGTCCGCCATCTATGCGGAGGTGCGCATGTGCGCAGCAAGCAAAATTGTTTTTTTAAAAAAAGAGCATTGAAACAGGATTGCCTGAAGCAGCCTGCTCAGAGGTGCAGAGGTGTGCAGGAACGTATACAACAACCGCCCCCCCAAAACCACCAAGCTTCCGGGAAAGAAGTCAAACCGCCTCACAACAACAAATGGTGGATACCTCTCTTCCCCACCAGTTTGGAAGACACATGTAATGCCACATCCCCCCCCCCATCCCTCAAAAACTATTGGCCAACTCTGGTGATGACACTTTTGAAGCAGCACCTCCTCGGACGGGCAACGACAGCGCCAGTTGTGCACACACTAGCTGCGGACTGTGACAGTGAACTGCAATAACTGGGGGGGGGGGGAAGTGATAAACCTAGTCCAGGAAATTCTGGAAGAAACAAAGAACGATTACGCAGGACTAGCGCGACCGGCACTGAAAAGTGTGTGCGTCATGTTCTTCACAAGTCACAGCAACGACATAGCACTGCAATAAACCTTATGTGTGGATCCGGCCCTGGTAGCCCAAGGTGACAAGGAATTCCATGGATGCTGGCAGAGGCAGGCCGGAGCCCTCTGTCCCTCATCTGCGACCGGTGTAGCAATGCAGCCGGCTGCTGGAGAAGGAAGGGATGGGGTTTACCATTCATCCTCTGGAACATCGGAAGCTGCTTTATACAGAGTCAGACCCTCGGTCCGTCTAGCCCAGTATTGTTGACACTGACTGGCAGCAGTGGCTCTCCCAAGGTTTCAGGCAGGAGATTTTGCAGCCCTACTTGGAGACGCTGCCGGGGCTCGAACCGGGGGCCTCCTGCATGCAGAGCAGCGGCTCTACCAGTGAGTCATGGTCCTTCCTCTGCAAGCACCCAGCAGGCTACTTAAAAAACTTTACAGCAGTGTTCTCCAACCTTGGGTCCCCAGATGTTTTTGGCCTACAACTCCCAGCATGCCCCAGCCAGCATAGCTGGCTGGGGCATGCTGGGAGTTGTAGGCCAAAAACATCTGGGGACCCAAGGTTGGAGAACACTGCTTTACAGGCTGGTAACGTTTGTGGGCTTGTTTACAAGAATGGCTTTGGCAATGTATTCTCTTTCCTGTCCCTTTTTGTGCATTTTTACAGCTGAAACCCCCTTTTAATCAGCTGCGGGTCACTTTAAGGTTCAAGTGCTTAATTAGCACTCACCAACCTCCTTGTCCTGCTCGTTTCTAATAGATTTCAGATGTTATTAGTCAAGGAAACCCACACATGCCCATTTTAGAATGCTAGACTAATAATTACAGTATGGATTTTTTGCTTCTTAATTCTTTACCATTATTATTTACCCATCATGTCCTGCAATATAATAAATTCTCCTCTACTTTCTCTAATAGATTTCTGTATTATCATATATATTAAATTCTCAGTTCTCCCTATTTTTTTAAAAAAATTAATTGCTTTCCACACTGACTGTATGTACTTCATTAAAAACATATAATCCGGTGGTAGCTGCTATAAAAAGGCCTGTGGCTTATGCTGGTTCAGCTTGTCTGAGCGTGGAAAGCTAAGCAGGGTCAGGCCTGGTTATTACTTGGATGGGAGACCCCTCCTCTAGTTTCCTGCATTGAGCAGGGGGTTGGACTCGATAGCCTTGTAGGCTCCTTCCAACTCTATGATCTATGAAATCTATGAAAGTCACCATTGGTTTAACTTTGGTGTGGATTATAATAACGAGCATGTTCTTCATGCTTTATTAGTGAACTCCCTGTGCTTGGGCTAACCTTCCAAACTGCTGTTGGATTAGAGACTAGTTGGATCTTCCAAGGTACTAATGGCAACATTAAGACTGAGCTGCAAGACTGTGAGATCCTCACAAACCATTTGTCAGTGGCAAAGGCACCCATCCTGCATCCGGTAGTTTCTCAGAGATTGCAGTGAACGTGCCACGTGGGTAACTGATGGGGGGGAAATATAAATTTGATTAGATCCTTGGATTCGATTCCCCTTTTGTTTAAGTTCAGCTTTGCCCTAGTAGATTCTTGTTCTTTTCACCTTTTAGGGCGCAATCCTATGCATGTTTGGACAGAAAAAGGCCTACAACTCCCAGCATGCTCCAGCTGGCTGGGGTATGCAGGAGTTGTAGGACTCTTTTCTGTCTAAACATGCTTAATAGGGTTGCACCTTTAAGGCACAAGTCTGTGGAGAGGAGCATAAGCCCCCCAGTCCCGACCCGAGGCTCGTCCTCATCCAGTGCAGAGCGGGAGGAGAGGGCGGAGATGATCTTTGCCTCCCCCAGGGATGTTGAAGAGTCCTTGGTCTTGAGTCACAAGTCGAGTCACGAGTCTTTGGACCCGAGTCTCGAGTCCGAGTCCAAGTCCTTGGTCCAAAATGGTGACTCACGAGTCCCAAGTCCCGAGTCACTCCCAAAGCTGACTCCACGAGTCCCTATTAAAATCAATGGGGTTTTCCCCCAACAAAATAAGGCTACTTCAGATGTGTGGCTTAAATAAATTCTAGGCACAAGTGTGCCTTTTTATCTCAAAACTCTGCAACTGATTTTGGCAAGAACAGACCAGGCAGACAAACCCAAAATAACCAGGCAGGCAGAGGAGGCAGGGAACCCCAAAGCAGGCAGGCAGAGGCAGCCAAACCCAAAAGGTTTGGCTGCCTGAAAGGTTGCATTTTAGGAAAATGATTTTAAAAAATAAAATCTTCGCCGGCAATGGCACGTCTCTCCACTCCTTCTGGCACAGCCCAGGGATGTTGACAACTCCTTGGTCTTGAGTCCCGAGTCGAGTCTCGAGTCCCATTAAAAATATTGGGACTCGAGTCCGAGTCGAGTCAGAGGGGGGACTCAGTCCGACTCACGAGTCGAGTCCTCGAGTCCGAGTCCCCATCCCTGGCCTCCCCATGTCGTAAATTACTCAAGTCGAGTGATAAGCAGCAGCTAGCATTAGTCGTTTACCCAGTCCAAGGTTAAGAAGCCGAGGATATCTGTCTGAAGCCAAAGAAATCACAGACAAGAGGGACGCGCTGAAGAAGAGTCGAAGCCGTTCTGAGGTCAAGAATACACAAAGCCAGGTCCAGGAGCCGGCAGGAACGTTCTCCGCTTCTGCTGAGCCTGGACCGTGGCTTCCAGCACCTGAACTGGGTTTGAGGCTTGTCTTTTATGCAGGGGCTGATTGCAGGGTAAGCACAGCTGGGCGCAGCTGCGGATGTCTTCAGCTTACTCGTGTGCCGGACCCCTCCCCAAGCACTCTCAGGCTCCGTTGCTCTGTGCCCTCCTCCATCCCAAACGGGGGCACAACGCCCCACTCCTCCTGCCCTGCATTTTCTCTGGATGGCCATTTCCCGCAGTCTAGTGATGGCATCTCAGAGTGGGAGGGAAAGAGGCTGGAGCAGCTTCAGGGTACCTCGTATCCTGGGCGCCACGGTCTCCTCCCCTCCCTGCCTCCTGAAATGCCCCCATCTCCCCCTCACCAAGGTCACTCTCCCACCCTCAGAGAGCAGGTTCTTTCTGTGCAAGCTGCAAGGGGGCGGCGGGCGGGGACAGGGTTGGAGCTCCGAGCCCCAGTCCCGAGGCCGGAGTGCTGTCTCCGAACTCAGAGCTGGGAATCTGAACTATCTTTTGGCCCTCAGGCGATGTCCAGGGGCCATAGGATCGTTCCCTTCATTAGTTTTCTACTTTTTCAATCTTGTTTTTGTTATTGCCAGCACAAAAGAATACTGCGTCCACCAATATTTCTATATCTGAAGTAGGATTAAGACAGAAGGACAATGTCTTAGATTAGAAGATGTTAGTAGAATTAGCTAGATAGAAACAATATTTCTCAGTGAAGAAAGATAAAGTTTGTAGCCCAAAGGGGTTAATCATACTGTGTTCTAGAGCTACAATTGATTAAAATATTGTGTTTCATGACTTGAAACTTGGAGATGAATTACAAATAAATTCAAATACTGCATGGGCATCTTTCTAGTTAATTATTCTTGCTTTGTCCTGAGGAAAAATGTTGTATAGGAATGGGAGCTTGAAACGTTTAGGCTGCATTCCTGTATGTACCTTCCTAGGATTAAGCCCTGTTGGACTCAATGGGTGTTACTTCTGAGTAGACACATGCAAAATTTCACTGTTAGGATGTAGAGGGACATTTAGAACTGCTCTTCACCTGATCTGGGACAGCTCTTTATAGCTGCGGTAAGTACTCGACTTAAGACTTGCTCTTTAAAAATCATTTTTTTCTGATAATCTCTTTTCTTTACAAAGTGGCTTTGTTTGTTATGCATTTTTCATGTTATGTACTATTCTAGTTGTTTTGATGGCTTAATGAATGTAAAGATAATTATTAATGAATTTGTCTCCTGGGTTCTTTCATACAAAAGTTAAGGTCAATAGAGCATCTGTTGAGCTCACGGAAGCAGCTGTGCTCCCTTTATGAGTTGTTTTGCATTGCCTATTTACCTGAGCAACTTAAAGTGAAGCTCCGCATCGGGGATGTGCAAACTGAGCTATATGAAGTGACTGTGGCAAAAGGGGTGAAAATCTCTGCCTGTTCAAGAAGCATTGCCCTAAATTGGCTTTCTTTGCCCTCATATTCTGGATCTGCTGTTCATCCCTGTGTGACTGGCAAGGAAAGCACCGACTCCCTTCAAATCGGCTGTCTTTGCCTTCCGCGGTGTTGGCACATCTCCAGATCCGATCACCTGCGTAGTGTCATGATGGCGTTCACAGAGGCCGGAGAGGAATTTCAGCTGCCCACCATGAACGGGAAATGCTGTTTCAGCGGAGGAATGTTTTGGTTTCAGTTTGATTTTGAAGAAGCAATGAAACAGTCCGGACTCTGGAGATCCCATCAACAAACAACAATCGTCAGCGGTCACTTACCACATCAGCTGCAACCATGGTTTTTCTCACAAGTGTAATTTAGCCACCATAACCACATAGTTCCTTTTTATTGGCTGGGATCACTCAGTGAAGAAGTCCTAACTAAGGGGGGAAACGATACTGAAGAAGACAGGCACCAAATTTCCAAAGGGCAAGAGTTCCACCACAGAGGTTATGACACTTGTTAAGCATCAGTATAGCTGGCGTGTTGTGTGTCCCATGAAGAAAGCAGATTTCGTTGGCTGAACCTCTAGTTCAGCACTGTTTAGCCAGAAAACTCCTTCATTAGAGCTTCTACTGACACTGCATTTTACAGGGATGACAGCGCACCAGTAGTAACTCTTGTGAGCGATATGGACAATTTACCTCTAGGTCATGATGCTGTTCTTGGGAACCCACAACTTATACTTCAATTGGAGGTCATTATGCGATTCTCCTCCTTCAGTGAGTGTTTGTATGTGGACATGGCTGTGCAGCTAACATGGTCACCTATTGGACAGTGCCTGTGATGTTTTCATAGATTTCATAGATCATAGAGTTGGAAGGAGCCTACAAGGCTATCGAGTCCAACCCCCTGCTCAATGCAGGAAACTAGAGGAGGGGTCTCCCATCCAAGTAACAACCAGGCCTGACCCTGCTTAGCTTTCCACGCTCAGACAAGCTGAGCCAGCATAAGCCACAGGCCCTCTCCCTGATAACAATCTCTCTCTCTCTCTCTCTCTCTCTCTCTCTCTCTCTCTCACACACACACACAGATACCTGCAAGAAGAATACCTGTGGGCCTTCTGTAAAAGGCTTATTTATTTAAAGATGTGGTATAGTGATTAGGGTGTCAGACTAAGAGGACCAGGGAGACCTGGGTTCAAGTTCCCACCCAGCCATGAAGGAAGCTACTTCATAATGAGCAAGGCCATTGGTCCATCTAGCCCAGTATTGTCAACACTGACTGGCAGTGGCTCCCCAGGGTTTCAGGCAGGATTCTTTCAGGGATCGAACCTGGCACCTCCTGCATGCAAAGCATGTGCTCTGTCACACTGAGATATGGCCCATCCCGAGTTATGTTGGTTGGTTACATAGACCTTTGTTCTTGATCCATCAGGGTTCTTCTTCTGTTGAATCAATCAATTTAAATGTGCTTAATCCAGTTTACAATCATAAAAATAACAGAAAGAGCAGAATAGCAATATATAAGAAGTGTATCAAGAAGGCCTGTGTATACAGGACTGCGGGAAGTGTATCAAGTGTATCAAGAAGTGTATACAGGCCTGTGGCTCACGCTGGCTCAGCTTGTCTGAGTGTGGAAAGCTAAGCAGGGTCAGGCCTGGTTATTACTTGGATGGGAGACCCCTCCTCTAGTTTCCTGCATTGAGCAGGGGGTTGGACTCGATGGCCTTGTAGGGCCCTTCCAACTCTATGATCTATGAATCTATGAAAGGTTCAGTTATAAGTCATTCCATATAAATCATTCCGAATAACAATATGAACTATTATTGTTTATGATTATGATTCATCATCATCAGGCGATCACTCGTGACCGAGTAAGATTGTCTTCCGGGATAAAAGGAGGAAATTCTAAAGAAGATTGTGTAGACTCTAGCGATGGGTCCGTAAGTGACTGTGGAGGCCAATTCTAGATCCACACAGCTTCCCACACTGAGGACACAGGTTACCAGATGGAAGATGGTCCTGTAAAGGATTCATTTGACGTGCTTTTCGCTTAGCATGTTTCTTGGGTTGGGTTGGGTTGGGTTGGGTTGGATGGGTTGGGTTGGAAGACGCCTGTGCGTGAAACTGTTTTATGTGGGGAGATCGGTGCACAACGAATCACCACACAAACTTGACAGAGTACGGCAGAGATCCAATGGCACGGTTACCCTGACGATTGGAAAACCATTCTCTGCTGCAGCCTTCATCCGCCTTCACAGCCGTTGTAATTTAGGTTTAATTATCTTCTGCCTGTTCTGCCGTTGAGGACTTTATGTTTTGGATCGTTCTTTGTCTGGTTCCTCTCCCCGGACCTGCAATTGGACTTGAAATGGCTGCTCCAGCTCCATCCTTAATTCTGACAGTTATTACAACAAGAAGGTAATTACAGAGCACCATTTTAGTCACAAATCATGCAAGAAAAATGAGAGACTGAAAAGCTGCGCAGGAACCTGATATTCTGAGTCCACAAACTACTTTCAGCTGGAGGTGGGGGGTGGCAGGAGAAACACACAGAGTAAAAAGAAATTTCTTGGTCACACTGCCTGGGCTGACTCTCAAGTCATTGAGCCTAAAGACATTGAGGGGGCATCCACGTTCCCGGAGTCCAACCCACCGAACAGGTTTGTCAGCCACCCAGAAGCCCTGCTCACAGGTTATTCTCCAAAGGGGGGAGCGGTGCTCAGTTGCAGAGCCCCTGCTTGCTTGGCCCGCCACACATCCCAAGTTCACTTCCTGGCATCTCCAGGTGAGGCTGGGAAAGACTCCTGTGAAGTCTGCCCCCATGCTGTGATTCAAACTCGCAGCTTTATTACTGTCAAATCCCACCTCTACCACCACCTGTCAGACCTCCCTGCACTTCCTTCTTGCCCAGCCATCCACCTCCTGCCAGCGCTTCAAAAATCCACACTCTCCCAGTCCCAATCTCCTCCGCTGCCACCAACCCCCTCTGGGTAACCAATTCGGACCATCCCCCTCCAGAGTCCTGGGCTTTGTATAGCAACCCCATGCTTTGAACCCTCTTAAGGTGTTATAATTGCCTTTTATGTTTTTAAAAATGAAAACAAGTTTATTTATTTACAATTAAGGGTAGGGAAATGGATAATGTTAATAGATTCTGAACACTGAAAAAAAAACCCCTCTCTCTCAGGCTCCCCTCAGACTCCTCAACCTTCTCACAAAAGACCACTCTCTCCCCCTCACTCTTTCTCTCTCCTCCCTCTTCCCCCAGACTCCAGACTACTCCCTGAAAAGCCCCACCCACTGTTTATTTTATTTATTTATTTAATACATTTTTATACCGCCCAGTAGCCGAAGCTCTGTGGGCGGTTTACAACAGTTAAAACCATAGAATACAATATAAAATAAATATAAAACTTAAAACCACGGATTAAAAACAAACAGCAGAGCTATCAGCAGAGTTAAAAACAGCTACAAGATTAAAATAATTAAGATGATTAAAATGATTAAAATGCCTGGGAGCATTTTATACAGCACAGGCTTCGCACACACACCCTCTCACTCTCTTAGCCAATCGGCAGACATCTCAACATTCCACACTCCCCCCTCCCCTCACATACTTACTGCTATAGCGCTTTGCCCATGGGCAGGGGCATAAAAGGACAACTCCTTTCTAAGGATCGGTGGAAATGTCATTCAGTGTGTTCTTTGATAAGCATTCACCCAAAATTGTAAATTTCTTCATCAACGGGATGGAAAGAACTTGAGATTTTTTTTTTTTAAAAAAAACACAAATGGAGTGTGGGAGAAAGCGAAATTGACAGATTTGTCCACCAAGACAAAGGGCTGTGACTGTGAGTACTTCACTCATAAACCTCTGAGCTTGAACCCCTGTGCATTCAACCATGCTAGTGCTGAATCAGGGTTGCCACCTCTTTTTTTCTGAGAGGCTCCTCCTCCTCTTAACAGCTACGTGGCAGGCAGGCGCAACAGGCTCTGGCCACTGGAATGCATAAGCTTCTGCAGGAGCAAGACCTTGATGTGGAGAGCCTTCCAGAGAAGGCAACCCATTCCCAGTGAGATGGGCCAGGCCAGAGTCTCATCTGGCAGCGGAGATATCGTGAATCCTGGGGGCTGAAGAACAGAGGCCCAAGTGTGGGTGTTGCTTCCACAGATGAATGGAAGCAACTGAGTTCATTAAAGGAGCCTGGGCAGACGATGTGATATTTTCCACTCCCCAAAGTCCAGTCCTCTCCAGAGTCCTGGGCTTTGTATAGCAACCCCATGCTTTGAACCCTCTTAAGGTGTTATAATTGCCGCAGTGCCGTCTATGGGCCTGGTCACTGTCAGGATCCGTTCCTCCAGGGGAGCGCCACAGCTCCACCTGGTGGCAACGCTACCTCCTTGCAGGAGCGAGCCCAGGGGTTGTAGGCACTCACAGGGTGTAGCCTCCTGGTCCTGGCTGCTTTCAGGCCAGCTAATGGCCTGGCCTGGTGTTTGACCCGTGACCGCTCTCGACCTACGCTTCTGCCTCTGGCCCTTGCTCTGCCTGGTACGTGTTTGGACTCTGTTTGTGCTTTGGACTTGTCTCTCTGCCTCTGACCCCTGCCTGCACTCTGCTTGACCTGCCTTCTGCCTCTGGCCCCTGCTTGGACTCTGTTGCTCTACCCTGTGCTGGACCTTCTGCCTGTTGCCTGGACTTGCCTTCTGCCTCTGGCCCCTGTTTGGACCCTGTTGCCTGGAACCCGTGCTGACCATTGGGCCTACTGCCTCTCTCCGCCTCCATCTTCCCTGGCCCCGGCGTTCCAGCCCTGATTAGCCCTTGCCGCCCACGCCCCAGACCTTACAGTCACTTAACAGCAGGGAAGGGCAACCACTATAAAACAGAACTTTTGACAAGCATCAAGGGTACTCTAGAATCTGTCTGTGCTGACAGCTGCACCATTTTATAAATGAGGAATAAAGGCCAAGTGCCTCTCCACACTTATTTGTCAGCTAACCAGATTTGTTCCAGAACATGCACTCAACAGGGACGTGTAGCCTACAGGATGAGGGTGCCTCTTCGCCCTCCCTCACTTCCCCAAACATTATAAAAGGTCATAGGTCTCTCCTCCCCACCTTCTTCAATTAACAATGACCATTTTCTTGGCTCGAGTGTCCTCACCGCCGCATTTAAAGTATCCAATTCTGTACCAACTCTTTCAGGACTTCCTCTTTCCTGCAACGGTCGGTGTTTTCCTATGCTCACGGCACAACTGTAACTTTTCAAAAGGAGCGGCGGGCTCCCATTCTCTTGCTCAGGCGAGGCTGCCGGGGCTACTCACAGGCGCGGCCCCACCACTGATCGGCACGGGAGCTTTGGCCTGCTCTGTCTCCAGCCTGGGCCGGTTCACCCCTCCTTAGGCAACCTGGGGGGGGCCCAGTTCCCCGGGGACCCCCATATTGATGCTGACCCCTAGCAAGGATGCCCACTCGGCACAGCCCACGGCAGCCTAGGACTCCCGAGCTCAAGGGATCCCCCAGCCTCAGCCGCCCGAGGAGCTGGGAGTATAGGCAGGAGTCCCTGTGCCCGGCTGTTTGATTGGTCGCTGCCGTGCCATCCAGTGTTAAAGTCAGGCTGGGCTAGAAAGGGATTTCGGTTTGGCCAAGAGGAGAACGGTGCTCTGACGTTTGTCCCAGTAGCATTACAGGGGAGGGTGGTCAATATAAGAGGTTTAAAGATGTTCATAAGGCTAATCTAAAAAAATGCAATATAAACATCGAAAATTGGGAAGCTCTGGCCCATGAACGATCTAAATGGAGGTTGGCCTTTCACAAAGGCTCCATGGACTTTGAAGAAGCCCGAGTGCAAGGTGAAAGGGAGAAACGTGCTAAGCGAAAAGCACGTCAAACGAATCCTTTACAGGACCATCTTCTATCTGGTAACCTGTGTCCTCACTGTGGGAAGCTGTGTGGATCTAGAATTGGCCTCCACAGTCACTTACGGACCCATCGCTAGAGTCTACACAATCTTCTTTAGAATTTCCTCCTTTTATCCCGGAAGACAATCTTACTCGGTCACGAGTGATCGACTGATGACAGGGGAGGGAGGGAGAGATGATATTATTTTCCAGAATGAGTCCTGCAAATGCTCATGAGGCCAGGTAGTAATTCTACGTCATAGAGGCTATGCGGAAGGTGGCTCTGGCTTTCAGGGATGGATGAGGGAAAGACACTTATACGTGCTCAGAGATCTGTGTGGACTTGACCCACGCATGCAGGGATTAGAGCCCGCTTCCCGCCTCTCAGCCTTCCCTTCCTCCCAGCAGACATGGTTGCGCGGCCGAAATGGAATGACTCTGCCCAGGCTCTTCCAGAGCACCTTAGAGCAGGGGTGGACAGAAGACGGATTTCCAGATGTTTTGGACTCCCGACTCCCAGAAGTCCCTGCCAGCATGGCCCTAGCCAGGGATGCTGGGAATTGAAATCTAAAACATCTGGAGATCTACTTTTGCCCACCCGTGCCTTAGAGGAAGGGAAAGGGCGGAGGAGGATGGGAAAACCACTCTGCTGCAGGGAACAGGCACATCTGACCTGAGCCAAGGCAGCCTCTTACATCCTAGAGC
Organism: Shinisaurus crocodilurus; assembly: GCA_021292165.1. Classification (NCBI taxonomy): domain Eukaryota; kingdom Metazoa; phylum Chordata; class Lepidosauria; order Squamata; family Shinisauridae; genus Shinisaurus; species Shinisaurus crocodilurus. The sequence continues at coordinate 315,840,857 of CM037876.1, forward strand.
AGGGCTCTCCAACCTTGGGTCCCCAGATGTCTTTGGCCTACAACTCCCAGCATGCCCCAGCCAGCTACGCTGGCTGGGGCATGCTGGGAGTTATAGGCCAAAAACATCTGAGGACCCAAGGTTGGAGAGCCCTGCTCTAGAGTCAGGACCACCCCGTGTCTGTTCCCTCTTAGCTGTCAAACTGTTAATTCCAGAAAATGACAACTCTGGCTTCCTTTAATTCAGGGTTGGGCAGACATCAGGCACACAGCGTCTACTGTTTTTTGCTGGAATGTCAAGGCCCGCCAACCAGAGCCAGATGCAAACTGGAAGCTCAGGGGGCAAAGCCGGTTACCTACTGCACCCCATAAGCCGTTCACTTTGACAACCTGCGTACAGAGGACTAGTCTACTTCTACATTACTACAGATCAGGGATCCTAACATTATTTTCAGAACCAGAACTTATCCTGCAGTCCTTTCACATACAAATCTACTCAGGCTCCCCCACCCAGCCAGGCCTCTTGGTTTCAGCAGCCCAGTTTACAAAAGGAGGAGCCTTTCGTTGCTGCTCTTGCTGAGCTGTTGCGAGCCTGAAGCACTTGCTGGTGGATAGGCCGGCTGCCTCAACTTGCACACACCAGGTGTCTGGGCGCCACCAGCAGCTTCTCAGCAGGATTCTGCCCCCGTTTCTCTCCAGCAGTAGCTTTTTTCAAGATTTTCCTCCGGGATCACTGTAAAGATAATGCGAAAGCAAAATTCTAATGCTCCTTTCCACTTTGTGAGCATGCAATAATCTAATTATTCCAGCTACGTAATCACATTACAGTTTCCAACGTACAAGTGGAATGTTCCAGAACAGCAGGGCCAAATCAACAGCCCCTCTGGGCTGGCCCAGTGCAATTATTGGCCATTCCGTGTTGATTCCTATTAGCTATTTAGAAACCAAGTCGAAACGCGGATGGGATGAATTACATCCAATGTGAGTCGATAAACATGTTTGAACAGGGGGCGCTCACAACAATAGGGGCACAGAGCCTCAGGCCCAGGCCCAATCTGCCCCATCAGGGTTCTCCAGATTGCCATGCCCCCTTTCCCCTGGCCACACCCCTTTTCTCACAACCAGTGATTGATGGTTTCTTGGCTTTTGTTGAAGTTTCTCCCCCATTCTAAATGGTTGAAACGCCTCTGCCAAGGTTTAGTTACAGGCAGCAGGAGCTTCAAGCTAAAATAGGCTGGTATTTTTGGCCCTGTCTCAATTTGTATTTGGCCCACCACCACTGGAATGCAGCCCTTGAAAGTTTCTCCAGAATGGAATTTGGCCCTCAGACTGAAAGAGGTTCTGCTGCACCCCTAACTTACAAAACTGAAATGTTTGCATTTTGGGGACACACGTGCACAGTTGGGCACAATAGTCCTTGGAAACACCCTTCCTGCAGACTGGTAGACGAATGGAGGGCCAGTTTCCAACACTGAACAAGCTTGGCATCCACTGGTGACTTGCATTTGTGAACAAGCCATCGCAGAGCAACCCTAAAGGTAATACCTCACATACAAATGCTTTCCAGATGGAATCCGTTCACACATTCAGCTGCAAGTGATCAAGCATTGAGTAACCAAGCAGCATGTGTGCAAGTGTGAAAGAGCCGGAAGACTCTCGGGATCCCAGATTTGCTCCAGATTCTGTTGAAGTTTGGAGACCACTCAGGGGCACCATTTAGCCAGAGTGAGGGGATAGTCCTCACCCCACTCCCATGTTTCAGACCACATAAGATTATTCCTCAGGTGTGTTTATTTCTCTGGTTAGCATGAGATTTTTAAAAAGTAATTATCTGGACAGGTGACATTTTCCATTCCTGCTGCTTTGCTGGAGCTACAAGCTTTTAGGAGAGGTTGTTTGTTCTGCCGAGAAAGGAAGCATAAATAATCTCAGCCAGTTGACTAGGCAGTGGCAGCATCAGCCCTCAGCAGCTCTTTGAGCTGCAGAAACCACCAAAGTCACCCTTCGTAAGCCCTGGGAAGTGATGGCCTGCACAGAGACAGCTACAGCCTGCCAACACCTTTGCAGGCAAGCCGAGAGAAGAGGGGCTTGAGGAGAACATCTTGCCTCCGTAGCATCATCAAGCAGGGCTAGAACTGCCATCTGAACAGGGTGACCTGGGAACTATTAAAACATTCATTTGCTAAAAACTGTTTGTGATGGTGTCTCATTAGCTCAGCTCAAGGAAGAAGCAAAGTGACAAATGCATTTCGAAGGAGGGAACCAGGCCAGCCAGAAGCAATAGGGAAGGCCTCTGGCTGAATGCGCTTCCCCTACAACAGAGGACATTTCACGGATGCCAGAAATGGTGACTGAATTTGCTGGGCCAATCAGAATGCATCAGGCCACCTCTTGCAAAGAGGATGGTGCAACGGTTATAGCTCTGCAAAGCCTCCTTCAGAGAGAAGCTTTTTGAGATTAAATGCACTGGAAATTTAGGGGTCTACCATGAATATACCAGGGGGAAGGAGGATATGTGTTTATTTACATATTTGTATTCCACCATTTGTATCCCACAAACATCAATTGAAACAAAATACAATCAAGAAAGCACTTAAACAAAGCATCGAACAGAAATTAGCAGCTAGATGTTAAAACAGCCTTCCCCAATGTGGTGCCTCCTCCAGATGTTTCGGACTACAGCTCCCATCAGTCCCAGCCAGTATGGCCAATGGTCAGGAATCGTCGTAGTCCAGAAGGGCAACATCTGGAGGAAAACAGGTTGGGGAAGGCAGTGTTAAAATCAAAGAAGGGGGAGGAAACAAAACCAAATGCACAGGCAAACTGAAAGCACCAATAAAGTGGGGCCAATCAGGCCTCCTGGGACAGAGAGCACGCCAACCTGGGTGTCATATGTCCTGGTTAGGATTGGGCCCCAGGGGAAGTGGCCCTTCAAGTAGACTTGGGTGGAAGGAAGCCATGTATGGCAAGGCAAGGGTCACATTTGGTGAGCACTGTAGGGCTGGGTGAATGAACGACCTCCAAGATCGCTCAGGTTCTCTAAGCATCACCTCACCGCTTGTCTCGTGCCTAGTTCCTGTTCATGTTTGTGATCTCTGCTTGCTCTGCACAGACAGGAAAATTACACAAATCGAGCAGTGCTCAAACATCAAATATGCACAACCTTCCTCCATAGACAAATGTGGGCTGATTCAGCCTACAGGGGGAAATTGCATAAAAGCAAACTGGGAAAGTTGGGCAAATCGAACATCCGGCAATTTGTTAATATTTTCGGTGGACACCTGCTTGCGATCACTACAGCAATTGGGGCTTTGAACAGAGCAGGTCCATGTGTTTTGCAAGCAGAAACACAATTCTCATACGTCTCTAGCAGTGATGGTTGGGTAAACAAAGCATAGCAAGACAGAGAGTGATAGCACCTTGGACAGCGCTCCACAGAAGCTGCTAGTGGGGGTGGGGGTGGGGGTAGCTCCTCATGAATGGAGCTGTTGTTCCAGCAAGGGACTACCAGTAATGGAGGGCCTTTAGTAGGCTTGTCAGCTCAGCTCCCTCAGAAACTCCACCTCTCACGGGTTTTTCACTGCAGCCTTAAAGGGTCCAGGCTCATTTATGTATCCTTAAGCTCTTGCATGGCTGAGGGACCTGAGAGGCTTTGAGAGAGCCATTCTTGGAGGCTGAAGTTGATGGGAGTCCTTGGGTCCAGGGTATGCATCAGGGGTTCCCAAGGTCCTCCTTGGAGTGAGGTTACCAGTATCTCATTGGGCTCAGATTTTTCTTTGGGTGACACTGAGTCTCCAGACCAGGACCAGGACACCATACTGAAAAGGCTTTATCCCACATTCCAACCAACCAGAGCATAGACCGCAACGGGTCATGAAACAGGGCTTCCAAATCTCCTTCACTGGACATTCCACCATCATTGGTCTTTCCCCTCACCTGCCACCTGATCCATCTAATCCAGTGTCCTCCAACCTTGGGTCCCCAGATGTTTTTGGCCTACGACTCCCAGCATGCCCCAGCCAGCTATGCTGGCTGGGGCATTTATTTATTTTGTGAAGGATCAGTAGCAGGATCCTTTGCGTGAGTTCGGCGCCTAACGGGTTAACCGGCACTGAGTTACAGCCCGTACGAGCGCTGGCGACCACCTGAGAGGCTTTCGCGCACAAGAGGAAACCGAAGCCCTTTAAATGAACAAATAAGGCTTTTATTTGTTTACACAAAACACAGAGCGGAACTAACAGCTCTCCAGGAATACTACAATGTCAACACAACCTTAGTTGACCCCTGCGTTACTCAATGAACAGGCTCCTAGGCTAGCGGATTGAATCTGGTCAATTACCTCAGATCAGAGACTCTACGCTTAGTCAGTTTCAGCCTGGCTCCGGGTCGGCCGATCCGGGGATGAGACTGGCTTACTCGGGCTGCCGCTTGAAGGACGAATCTGGCCCCGACGTACCCTGGTTCCCAACAAGCCTCTACCGGAAGGGAGAGGGGTTTTCTACCCCTGAGTTCCCACTCTCCCCACCCTCCAGGTCAGGTGGGGCTTATGCCTGCCCCTTCGTGTCAGGCGGGCTTATTCCTGCCCGGGGAGAAGGTGACGTACTGGTACTTCACAGCTCTTTGAGACTGCCCTGATAGTTTGATGGTCCTTGATGGTCCTTCCTGGGTTTTTGTGGATCTCCACCGAGACTCTTCCTTGTTGGGGATGACGACCTGTCTGGCTGCTTCTCCTGTGACTTCATCCCTCCTCCCTCACCCCCTCCCTTAGGGGAAAACTGTGTGTGTGTGTGTGCAGACTTGTGTTGGGCTTTCTCCACATATTTATTATTACATTTATGAATTGCCCATCTGGCCGGCCACCCTGGGCAATGTCATAATCATCAGGCGATCACTCGTGACCGAGTAAGATTGTCTTCCAGGGTAAAAAATTTACAAAAGAAAAATTTTAAAAGGAGGAAATTCTAAAGAAAATTGTGTAGACTCTAGCATGCTGGGAGTTGTAGGCCAAAAACATCTGGGGGCCCAAGGTTGGAGAACACTGATCTAATCTGCAGATTTTGACCTTGCAGATTCTTCACAGCTTGAGGCCAGGCTACCCATAGGACCGCCTACCCAGACCTTGAGATCTTCCCCAGAGGCCCCACTTTGGGTGCCCCACCCAGCAGATGTGCAGCGGGTTGTTCCTGGGGACAGGGCCACTTCAGCAGTGGCACCTTGGCTATGGAATGCCCTCCCAGGGAGGCCTGCTGGGGACCTACTCTGCTGACATTTCAGCACCAGCCAAAGTGCTTTCTATTTTCCCAGGCCTTTCAAAAACTGTTTTAGCCTCATAAATCTGCATTAATCTACTTTTTATGTTGTGTTGTTTGACTTTTATGCTGCACCATGTTTCATTGTTCTTATTGTTCGAGTTGTTGCATTTGAACATCTTTTTTTTAAATGTTGCAACAAGCCACTCAGAGATAGTTCCATAACAGGGCAGCTGCAGATACATAAATAAATAGCTAGAGGTGCCTGGGATTGAATCTTGGACCTTCTGCATTTGCAACACATTTTCTCTGCCACCAGGTTACAGACCCTCCCGTTAGTATCCAAGAGAGGGCCTTTGGATCTTGCTGAATCGCGCTTGCTCCATCCTGCCTGAAATGACACCACTGACTTTATCCAGCAATAATACTCTGACATAGACTCAGACAATGCAAAGAGCAAAGCACTTCTTAATGAGTATGTGTGAGCACGATACACACCAGATACACAGAAACGAAGCAAAGATTTATCTAGTCACAACAACAGCACATGCAATGCAAACCTTACAGACACCCCAATTCCTTCCAGCAACCTAGAATATATTACAATCATTTCCTTCATTATTTGAGCATTTGCTGGCAGTGTTCTGTGCTGGAGGGTGTGTGTGTGTGCCTGGTACAAACGGTGAAATATGTGCAAAACAGCAAAAATAGATATACGGTAAGTAAAATCCATCAAAACTACAGTCAGAACAGCCGGTGGGGAGAAAATACCAAAAACCAAATTAAAACCAAATGCAGCAAATTTTAATCAGAGAGGCTTAAGGTTAAGGGCACACTCCATCTCAAGCGTGTCAGGGTCTGAAAAAGGAGAAGGGCAGCTTTCCTCCAGCCCGAGGGTGCTTTCCTTTCCTTATTTAATGGCATGCTATGGAACACTTTACTCACTAGGGGGTGAAGGTCCCTAAACGGAGGTGTTGGTTAGATATAGATTTATTTATTCACCCGCTTAATTAAGTGATTAATCTGGTAAAAGTAAAAAGATCAATCAACTAAAAATATTTTTATCATTGGATGCCACTAAAATGTTCCTCAGTGTCCACGCTCCCATTCTCATCTTTGCTGCTCTCGTACAGCTGATGGATGCATTCACAAGCGTCTGTGTCTCAGGACATCATCACCACTTCAGAGGGCCTGTGGGGTGTGTGTGTCATCCTCTTCCCTGACGAGCTAGCTTTATATTGGCAGGGAGAATCTGAGGTGGGGGCTCTTTCAGTGCTGAGACCAGCACACACAGCTTCCTGCAGAGCTGGTGCAATCCCTTCTTGGTGCTGAGGGCGGTGCAGAATTTTGCATTGCCCCACACAGAAGACATCTCTCAAGTAGTGCTGTGCCTCCTCCTTACTCTGTACCTCTGTACTTACAGCGTATGGGGAAGCGGGGATCAGTGGTGCACCGGGCCTGACTCCCTGCTCCGACGAAGCCAGAATGATTCAGCCATATTGGTCACATCCAATATCGCTGAATTGTTCAAGGCACATGGACACACATCCCAGCTCACAGTTGGGGAATCCAGATGTTAATCTGAGCTGAGGAGCAGCAGCTCAATCTGGCCAGTTGTCCTAACAGTCTGGACAGCTATAAACCCTCCCAAAGGAAGTGGAAATTGTTGAGATTCAATGCCAGGAAGCAATCCATACTCTTTCAGAGCAAGGACAGTGTTCAGCCCTGTTTTCTTTCTCTTTTGCACTCTCCGGATCGACATCCCCATATTTTCCTTGTGCTAAGCTGACAGAAGCAGTATTTTAGTTTCCAAACAGAGACAAAAGACGTGAGCATCAACATTTCTGTCCAATGAGCAGTTCCAAGTTGCTGCTATAATACAAAGGCATCTAAGCACAGCAGGGAGTTGTTGTATTCAGTTAAGGGGCATTTTGCCACCTCTGGTCAACAGAATGAGAGCTAAACACATCCCTCCCTTTTTTTACGGATCTGTAGCCCTGCCCTGAGGAGGATAACAATGACAAAGTCACTATGAAGAGCATATTTATACCAGGGATATCTCCATTAACTCCGGTGGTGGCTCTAAATGATTTTCCCGAAAATTTAAGATCAGAGCTGGAGGGTAAACTAAGAGAAGTAAGGGTTATTAGATTGTCTGATTGGGTGGAAAAGATGGGGACTAGAGACCAAATATTGGAAATTGTTGGGAGAAGAAGATTGTTGTGGTTAAATTTATTACAGTTAGAACAGTGGTCGAAGAAATGGAGAAGGAAAACTGAGTACGAGAGAGATTTAACTAAATTTGAAAAGATGGTTATGTCTAGAGTTGGCCTACCAGGTAATGCATCAACAAGAGGTATAACAAGGGATTTATATAGATTGATTCAAAAAGCAGAAGAACAAGAGGATCAGCTAAAGGCAGTATGGGATAATGAATTTGAAGAGGTGACCTCGAAGGTGGGGTGGAACAATATATGGGATAGACGGATTGTGAAAATGATGTCAATTAGGATAAAGGAAAATTTTTATAAACTAATTTGGGGGTGGTATTTAACTCCAGTAAGATTAAATAGAATAGATAATAATTGTTCTGCATTTTGTTGGCGAGGATGTCAGGAAAAAGGGACATATGCTCATATGTGGTGGAGTTGTAAAAATGTATTGGCGTTTTGGCGAGAGGTTTTTACAGAAATATTGAAAATTATTGGTATTAATTTAGAGGTCTGTCCAAAATTAGCATTGTTATCAATAACGGAGAAGCTTATTTGTGACCAAGTTACGAAGGAGTTAATTGTAAACTTGTTAACTGCGGCCAGGCTAATGATAGCGAGAAATTGGAAAGTACAACATGTTTCCCTAAGAACAGACTGGTATAAGGAAGTCTGGGACATAGCCCTAAACGATAAACTAACTAGTAGTATCAAATGCAAAAAAGGAATGCTAAAGAAGAATAATTTTATGGATATATGGAATCAATTACTAGACTATGTATTAATAAAGGGGAAGGGGAGCATGCCTTGTCAGGATATGTTATATTTTTGGAATTTGGAATTCATTTGATCAAGAGGATAGAAGTATATTAATTGGTCCCTTGGAGGGTGGGGTGGGTGCACTTTATGATTTATTGTATGTTGTTTAGGTTATATTTTTGTGATATTTTTGTATTTGTTTATATTTTGTTATAATTTGTTTTGAAAAGTAAATAACATATTAAAAAAAAACCAATGACAAAGTCAGAATCCTACAACACCCATAAAAAGCAACAACAACCACCGACTAAAACATGAACAGTATCAGAAATAAAACTGCCCCCTGTCGGTTTTAAACGTGGCCAATAATTGGCCATGGAGAGGAAGCCAATATCAGAGGGCGTGTTCGCACGACACGGGAACCGCGGGGGAGCAGAAGTCCCCCGCGGTTCCCGTGTTGTGCGAACGCCGACCGGGGGGCGCCCCCACGGGACGGTCATGCGTGGGACGCGCGCAAAGTGACCATGGGCGGCAGAGGGGTAAGCTGAAGCTCCTACCGCGTGTGGCCACCCTGCCATGCGAACAGCAGGCGGCCATCCCACGGGGGCCGCACAGAGGCAGCAGCCCAGAGTGGCCGGAGCTGTGGCCGCTCCGGCCTGTAGGGGCAAACGGACCCTCTGGGCATCCCAAGCCGCCGCCCCCTAGTGCCGGGAGGCCTGCACTGTGGTGCGGGGACTGCCGGCTCCATTGGGGTCTGCCCACACGTGTGGAGCGCAGGTCGTCTGCGGCGCCCCGCTGGACCCCGCAGGCAGCCCCGTGGTGCCTCCCCCGCTCGCCGCCTGGGTCGTATGAACCAGCCCAGAATGTCTTCCAGGACTTCCAGAAAATGTCTAGGCTCAGCCGCTGTAATGAGGGAGAAGGGCAATTCCAAACAATGGCATCCCCCTCCCGCAAAACACCTTTCTTGGTACCCTCAATTTAGGGATGGGTGAGTTTTATTCCAGCTAATTAAGAATGAATCCCAACATTCATTGATGAACCAGAAGATGGCCCAGGCCCCTAGGCCCTCCTAGCACAGACTGGATAATGCATCACATCTTTTACCGCTGCCACTGCAAAAATGTAGTTTCTCTGGATCTGATATGAACCACACAGGCCCCCTTTCCCCACTCCACCCCCTTTTATGCTTTTTAAAAAGTAGAGGGTTGATTGGCTTTAGCTTCTTTTTGTTCTATTTATTTACACTCCTTACACTTCATGGCAGGACATCAAGGTGTGAGTGCCTCTCTGTGCACTGGAAGCCTTTGGCCTGATCCCGGAGGAGGGAGCTTCTTCCATTCTCCTTATCTTCTGATGGATACAGTCTTGCCAGGGGCCTGCAGACCCCCCCCCCCAAACGACTCATTCTGACATGATATTGGTGGTGCGGGAACTACTGCAGTGCAATATTTATGTCAGAAGGTGCTGGTCCGAAGAGGAGGAGTCCCCAACATGGCAGCTTTCCACATCTTTCCCAGGTGTGTGAGTGAGTGAGAGGTAGGTAGGTAGGTAGGTAGGGAGGGAAGCAACACCCTTGTAGGGAACTAGAAATGGAAAGGATATGGCCAGAGAACAGATTTGCTGAAAGGAAAAGTCTATGGTAAGTGGTTGCCACTATATACAATAAATTGGTCATATGTAAGTCTGAGGAAAAAAGGAGGGTTTAACTACTGGAGACCTTTTTGATCAGAAAATTAGTACGTTATGCAATTAAACATGCTCATTTTACCACAACAATTAATCCAGTTTTTTTTTTTTTGTTTTAAATTACAGCCTTTCATTTGCTACTGTCCAATCTGTGGCAGAACTCTTTGTTACTTGGTGATGAACCTCCGAGGAACCTGTAGGGCCCCCCAAGTGACCCGGGACATTCTGCACAAGCTCCGCTGAAATGAAAGGGGGTTGTGCTGGCCCCCCACTTTGAGGAAACAGGTGCCACTGCCACGGCTGCTTCTTCCAATTAGCCTGGGGGCTGTGTTTTTGTGAGGTTGCTGGAAGGGTTTGTTAGGGGGGGGGGTCTCTGGTCTGAATTGTTTGTTCATGTATACAACTTATAAATCTTTCAATAAAAGGTTAGAAGAACAACAGTGCTGCTGTTCCTGGGTTCTGGTTAGCAGCCACGAGTGTTAAGAGCATTTGAAAGTCTGTAGGAGCCACGCCCTCTGCTGGATCAGGCTCCAGGCTGCCGGAGATGGCACAAAGTGACCTCAGCCTCTTTATGAGCAATCGGAGAGGAAAGCAGCTCTTGTACTAAAATTCCAGCTGCTGACATGATTAGGAAATGAAGTGTTCTCAAGAATATTCCTGTTCCATGCAATAGGAAACAAAGCCCCATGGAGTGGACATTTCCAGTTTCTTGTAGAAGCTTCCAGTTCATCAGAGTTCCCCTATTTTGTTTCTTATAGAATCATAAAGTTGGAAAGGACCTTGGAGGTCATCCAGCCCAATCCCCTGCTCAACGCAGGATCTGCAGTACAGGATCCAACTACAGCATCTCTGACAGAGGGACATCCAGCCTCTGTTTAAATACACCAAGAAAAAGGAGTGCCCATCACATCCCGAGGCAGCCTCTTCCAATGTTAAACAACTTGTACCATTAGCCCAAATGGCAGAGCATGGCAAGAACTGGGATATCATCCTCACGGCAGGGCTGCATTTCTGCCGTCTGTTTGGGTGTGCTTCTGCCACAGGCGCCATCAAGCCTGATGGAGCCTGCACCCACACTGAGGCTTGCCAGGGCCTTGGAAAAGCCCCCTCAAAAGCAGGGAGCAGCATGTTTTGGGGGCCCAGGGCCGGCTCTAGGTTTGAGGAGGCCCTCAGCAAGGTGTCAGCTGGTGGGCCCCCTTCCATCTAAGTTGGGGCCTCTTGGGAAACGAAAATAGCAGCACCCAGACATGGGGCAGCTGGCCATGGTTCTGGCACCTTCTTGACTGCCACCACTGTGGGATGCTCCTCCTGGCCTTGCCCGCAAAGAGGCCATCTCACCCCAGGATGCCAGCCAGATGCAACATTTACTATAGTCCCCAAAGGAGAAGGTGGGACTTACCCTTAGCCTCGGCTGAGGGCTCCTTTCTCTTCCAGGAGAGCAGATGGAGTGGAAGACAGATCTGGCTGGCTGTTTGTCTTCTGCACTGGCTGACTAGCAGGCCAGAGCAGGAGGTGATGGCCGCAAGAACCCTGGAGGGGCTGCAGCCCTTCAGAAAAGGCATGCGGTCACCAAGAGCCCCATCCTCCTGACAGAGCTGGCTAAAAGGGGCACTTGCTGAGGAAAACCATCTCTTCTTTTGTTGTTGTATGCCTGGCAGGTTGATGTAACTTCTGCCGGGGTTGTTTCGTTTTCTGTACTCCTCCACCCCCAGTATAAAAAGAGCAGAAGAGATACTCCACTTGGGAATTGGTAAACGTTGTTGCATTCATCGGATGGGACTCTTTTATAATTTTCTTTTTGTAATTTTATCCTGGAAGACAATCTTACTCGGTCAGGAGTGATCGCCTACTACAACATGTTGAGCCCCACATGAAGAGTTCTGGCTCTCCTCTTCCCATGGTGCTCCCTGATACTTGGGGCCATGGTCCATCACCTGCTCATGGTGCTGCTTGTCATGTTGTGCCAGCTGAAATTTTCTCTTCTACATGACAAAGAGAAGGACAGGATGCCATTTCCTCCTTGTTATCCACTCACCCTTGCTTGGTGGTTTTCAAACTTCTTACCTTTGCGGAACTCTTTCCACACCAGTTTGTTGGCTCAGAAATTCTTGTGTGCCCTAGATCAGGGGTCCCCAACCTTTTTGGACCCTTGGGAACATTTGGGAATTTGAGAAACTACTGTGGGCACCAGCACAAAATGGCTCCTATGGAGGATGTGGCTACCACATAATGGCTGCTGTGGCGGCCTGGCTATTCCAAAGACAAGTGATTCAGCCAAGCAACTGAGTACAAGCAGAGGAAGAGTCTGAACTCCAAAGCCAATCCACACGTTTGACCCCACAGAAGCACAACAAAATACAAGGTTCCAATCCTGTGCATGCTTACATGGGAATTGCAATGGGAATTACTTCTGATTAGACCTCCATAGGATTGCTCTGCTCATCCTACCACCACCACCACCCCACACACACAGAATTGTCCCCAGCCACAAAGGAAAGGAAAAGTTCCATACCTCTAGCCCAGGCTCAGCCATTCTGTTCCCCACCTGGTGCTCCTTTCCTGACTGCCATCAGAGCCCTCACCGGGGAAGGTGCTCTGTGTGTGTGTGTGTGTGTGTGTGTGTGTGTAAAGCAAGATAAGGGGCTGGGAAGTAAGAGAAGAAGGGCAAGCCTAGGAGCCAGGTGGGAGGGGGAGATATCAAGAGAGTGACGCTAGAGGAGTGTTCTCCAACCCAGCTACGCTGGCTGGGGCATGCTGGGAGTTGTAGGCCAAAAACATCTGGGGACCCAAGGTTGGAGAATACTGCTCTGGAGGCTAGAATGGGGGAGAAAGAGCAAGGCCTAGAGGGGAGAAAAACAGTGAGAAAAGGGGTTTGGGGGAGAGAAATAGTGAGGCTAGAGGCTGGCAGTGGAGTGAGAGGAAGAAGGTTGGTCCGGGCCAGGAAGCAGCCTTTTCCTTCTCTTCCTATCCATCAAACAGCTCATCAGCGACAGGTTCAGGAGCAGGAAGGAGAACCTGGTGCCCTAACATCCTTCACATTTTTTATTAAAATAAATTTTGGAAGGGAGCAGGGAGTAGAGAGCTTCGTGGGCGCCACTGGATGCCCCCACGGGTGCCATGGTGCCCGTGGTCTCCGCATTGGAGACCACGGGCCTAGATGATTCCAGGGCACCCTCCCTCTTGCATGTTTGGTCATCTCGCCTGGAGCACTGCCCTGCCGGAATGAAAGAGTGCCCCTTAGAACTGCCTCCTCCAACCTGTCATCCCCAGCTGGCATTGGTCATCGGCAGGAGACGTTCAGAGGCGAAGTTGCAGGATGCTAAGTTGCAGGATGGCAGCTGTTGTGCCTCCAGTGGGTCAGACAGAGACCAGCCGTGCCGGAGTGTGTTTGGGGTGGGGCCAGCTGGGCAGCCTTACCAATCAGCGCCTGCCCAAAAGGCAGGTCCCAAACACACTCGGATGCTGGAAGCAATTGTTCGTTGCAGCTACCGCCAGACGCTCCTGATAATCCTGACCTCAGACCTCTGTACCTTTGATCCTCGGAATGACCCTGACTGCGCCTGTGCCTGACCCCTAACTGGTTTATGTTTGCTCTGTTTTGGAATGATATATTTTGGCTTCGACACTCGGACTGTGATAACGACTACGGCTTATCTTGCCACTGGGCGGATTTACGACAATCGGCCAGCCAGCTGCTCTGTGCCTTTCCTGACCCAATAAGCTTCCAAAGTACCCCAAAGATAGCCCCAAAAAACACAGATTGGGAATAACTGCTCTCATTTGTCATTAACCATTTATAGGAGACTTCACAAGAAATTGCTTCCACTCCCTCTTTAGGTTCAGGCGCATATATATATATATTTTCTATATATTTATAGAATTTTCTATATATATATAGAAAATGCCTGTAATGTTTGGACAGAAAGATTACATTTCCATGCATAGAAGAAACTCACAAAACTGTTATTACCCTCAAATCTCATTTGAACTTAATTAAAGGGAACTGAAACTCCTCGATGACTTAAGGCCCATAATCATCCTTCTTCTTGGCCCATTTGATAGTCACACAGAAAAGAGCACACGGCGGTGCTCATACCTGCCTGGTGCTGAGCTGCTGCCAAGTTCTTTTGGAAGGATTCTTGAAAAACTGATGAAAACCTCATTGAGGAATGGAGCTGGTACCACAAGATCACAATGTGCTGCCCTGCACCATCACAGCCAGCCCTTTGATGAAAGTTTCATAAATAGTTTAATTTTTCTCTTTCATCTTTTGCTCACGTTTGGCTTCCCAAAACCTGGCCTTGAAAATGAAATAAAAACATTTCATGTGAAGATGCACTGACAGATAGGAGAAGGCTGATGATGGTTCCTGGACCGTTTCAGGGGTCAATCTTTTTTACAAACTACGTTTGCTACCTACTTTTTCTGGGCTTAGCAAGTTGCACACTACAGTATCTTTCTTCATTTTCCTGTGGCAATGAGTCCCTCATGTCCTTTGTGCATTTTATTGAAAAATATTGGATGTAATCCTGCCCCCCGACCCATGCATAGAGAGCAAATTATGGACCAGATCCTCACAGGATTATTATGGTACTTCCATGACAGACAGAAAGTTGCAGTGCTGTATATGTTGCATCCACGACACTCTGATTACTAGATTTCAAAAATCTGACACTTGTGACATGAAACCCACCAGATCATAGATGTCTTCATCCCAGTGGAGCATAAGCTAAGGGCCATAAGGATGGCCCAAACATTTTGTTTTATTATAAGTATAGCTTTGCTAGCTATTGGCTAGAATAGATAATAAGAAACTGCCTTATACTAAGTCAGACCATTGGTCCATCAAGCTTAGAACACTGGCTGGCAGCAGGTCTCCAGGGTTTTAGGCAGGGGTCCTTCCCAAAGCTACCTGGAGATGCCATGGATTGAACCTGGGATCTTCTTCACACAAAGCAGGGGCTCTACTATTGAGCTACAGCCCTTCCCCAGCACCCAGCGGTGATCGTTGTTTTGATGACATCAGGGTTTTTACGTAGGTGAGATGCATAAAATAATTTCCCATTTTCAAACTTTTCTCATAATCAGATATCTTGGACTATGCTTTCCATCCCTTTTTGGATACACTGTAATCCTTTTGCTACCCTTGTGACTGAGTGAGTGAAGCCCAAGGATCTTTCATTTAAGGTGCTACTTGTTGGCAGAACTGGCTGAATAAAGCAGACTGAATCCAGAAAGTGAAGGGCTTGGCAAACTTTACTGAGTCATAAACAGTCCTCTGGCTAAGCAGCCAGAAATATAGAACAGAGCAAATCAAGTCAGGCTTTTAACAGAATGAAACCACCACTACTACAGAATATACTGAACATGCCAGTCTTTTTATACATGAGAAGCCCAGGCTAAAAAGGGAAATATTTGGCTCCACTTGCCTCTAGGCAACATTCCATCTTGTGATCCTTGTCATTGCATCTACCAACTGCTTTAAAAACTTGAAGAAGAAATTAACCCTTAGCTTGCACCTTTATTTGATGTGATCCCTTGCCATCACTTTTCCAACACTTCTTGTGAATACAGCTTGAATTCTGCAAGCACATGTATGTTCCTGGCTGCCACTGTAAATTAGAAACACATCCCTACGAGGGCCCCCAGTGCTCCGTGTACTCATTTTACACTTTGGAGTTTGGCTTCTTTCACCTTTTCAGGTAACCTGGAGCCATGGCTCTGCAAACACCTTGGTTGCCCATTCTCTTTGCTTGTTGAAGCAGAAAGCATGAGGCTGGCCTTCCATTCCTAGGACCCTAACCAAACTGCCCCCCCCCCAACAAAAGTATGGTATGTTGCAACAGTTGCCTCAAAGTGAGATAAAACTTTGTCCTTCATGCACTGGCAATAAATCTCCTTTTTCTCCCCTCCTGTCAAGCCCATGCGGAGATCTGAAAATATCAAGGAATGCAGGACTAACAGTTAAAGCTGTTCCCTTTCCTCCGTGGCCTTGTGCTGGCATTAAGAGGAAATTGCCAGGCGCTGTGCTGATGTGATAACCGCGCCTCCCCCGCCCCCAAACCTCCTGAAAATCTGAGTGGATTTGGAGCTCTGAAGCCCTGATCCTTTTGTCTAATGTCTTGTTTCTCTCTGGATAGAATGTAATGGTGTTTGCTTTGAAGTTCTTTATCTTGTTTCATCCCTTTGTTCTTTAAGAAGCAGGGTTCCCCCCCCTTTTTTTGTTCTGGTTCCGGCACTGTCCGTTCTATAGAGAAGCAGGATGAAAACACCATGAATAAAACCAGGCACTGTGGTTGGGAGGGGGTGGGCGGGAGACTGGGCTGTCCCCAGTTGTCTAATAAAAAGACCAATGGCTTTTCAGAAGTGTAAGACAAGCGTGTCATTTCTTGTAACATTCTTGCCTTGAATTGACCAAGTGCATGTAAATCTTAATCTTGGAACAACAGCTCCTTTCCCCATCAGTGTCTGACACAAACCCTGAGCTTTCTCCATTTCATGGGCACAAATGCTCCAGTGAGCACCATCCACCTCCTTCCCTCCCAGAAGTCCCTGGGAAACAGAGGAATCTCTTATTCTTATCCTGAGTCAGGCCACTGATTCATCTGGATCAGTATTGTCTATTATTACACTGACCGGCAGCAGCTCCCCATTGAACCTGCCAACCTGGGACCTTCTGTCTGCATGCCAAGCATGTGCTTTGCCACTCTACTACAGCCCCTTCTGTTTGAACTGCCCTTACCCGGCAAAATATAGGTGCTGGCATTAACAGGAAAGTGTACATGGCCTTAGGTCGTCTTTGTGTTGGCCCCATAGTAGTTGGCCTGGTTTGGTACCAGAATGCACCAATTCAGGACCGAAGTAAAGTCACACCAATATCAAAACAAGCCTGCATCAAGAGGGAGAGAGACATCAAAGCGGGCAGACAGGCGGATCAGAGGATGCCAGAGTATTCTTACTCTTGCAGTGATGCTGTCCTGGTCAAGGTTTCAATAAGTGGATAATCAGATAAATGTAAGGAAAAAGAAAAGAAGACTTGCTTGGGAGGTGGTAGCCTTCATGTGGGAGAAAAAAAAAGGTTTTAATGTCAGCTCTAGTGCTAAAGCAGGGAAAACTCTCTCTCTCTCTTTGTGTGTGTGTGATGGCGGAGAATCAGTTAGCTAGCCATATGGGTGCTCATTTGCTCCCTTGCTGAAAGAAAGAGCTCTAAGGAACAGAGAAAGTGTGCCATTTGGCTCTGGTGGAGGCACAGGCACTGGCCAATAGGCTCACACAGCAGCCATAACCTCTTCCTCCTCCTTCCTCCTCCTCCTCCACATCCTCAAGTGTGCATCGCAACCTCAGTGTACAAGGAGGCTGACATAAGCAGAGAACATGTCCCGGATCCAAGGAGCTTAAAATCTAAATTTAGGAAAGTGGCAGAAGAGAAAGACAACAAAAGAAGGGGAGCAGGGCAAGAGTAACAATGGTTACGACAAGGGACTATGTAAGCAAAGGCAGTTACATGTCATGAACTTCCTCGGTGCGATCGGCAGCCCTGCTGCCGATCCCTCCTAGGGTTTCAGCTGGCCTCTCTTGCATTCCTAGCGAGGGCCAAACACCTCCCAGCCTGGACCTTGGGCTCGGGAGGGCTAGCTCATCTCAGAAGCAGAAGCTTTTATGATAACCCCACCCTGGCCCAGCCAATCCATCTCTTAGTCCTCTTATCTCCAGCAATCCTGCTAGAAACAAGGCTTGCTGCTAGGCTGCTTGTCCATCCTCATCAACATGATGTCTTGCCTTTCTCCGCCTCCTCTTCTCCACGAAGAGCGGGTGGAGAAATGCCCTATTTGGGCATTCTTAAAATGACGTCCTTGGCATGTCCCCACTTGGCATGTTGAAGTAAGTTGTATTTAAAAATGCCCAAGTAGGGCTTGAGTTTCCCCTGGCTCAGTTTCAAGGACACAACACACACACACACCCCGGCTCTGAGAGGGTATTGGCACCTCCAGCCACGTTGACTACCGTCTGCCCAACCTCCTCTTGAAATCTCCAAAAAAGGAGGTCGCCCCCTGCCCAGCTTGCTTTGGTCCTGCGCAGCCCAAATTGTTGGGGTGTTCTCGCTCACATCCATTCTGCATCTGCCACCCTGTTCCTTAAAACGATTGCTTTCTTGCCCTCATAGATTTTCCTTTTCTTTCTAAGGCAACGTTGTGATTGTGAATAGCACCTTCTCTTCCAAATGACTGCTGCTGTCCTGGGCGGCCACAAGCTTTGGCAAACTCCTGAGTCCCAACAAGTTATTTTAGGCCCCCAGGGGGGACGCCCGGACAATGTGTCTCCATCCAGTGTCAGCACACGTGAAAACAGGCACCTGCTTCAGCAGGCAAATGTTTGATTGGCTTCTGATCACAGGAAAGAATGTTGAGTGGCTCAGGTTCCACCCAACTTTGTGTCATCTGCAAATTTGATAAGCATTATTTTATTTAATTTCTATATTAATGATTTAATCCCTGGAATACCTTCCTCTTCCTTTCCCCCCCCCCCTCTGTTGGTAACCGAAAAATATCAATATTACTTTACGCTGATGGTTTGGTGTTGCTGTCTTTGAATAAAATTGGCTTAAAAAGGATGTTAGTCAAATTTGGACAGCTTTGTAAAAAGGAAAGGCTCTCCGTCAATTAGTATACTAAAACCAAAATTATGGTATTTGGGAAGAGGGCCCCAAGGTACAAATGGGTTCTTGATGGTCATATTCTAGAGCAAGTACACTCGTTTAAATATTTAGGCGTGCATTTTGAAGAGAAACTTCTCTGGAGGCAACATATAAGTGCCACTAAATTATCGAGTGCTAGATCCATCGGACTGTTCAGAAAGTTTTTTTATTCTAGAGGGGGCAAATTAATAAACCCTGCTCTCAAGGTTTTTACTGTTAAGATCCTAGCACAAATGTTATATGGGGCAGAAATATGGGGAGAGGCAGCTAAATATGAGCTGGAAGTTTTACAAAATAAGTTCATGAGGCATATTTTGGAACTCCCGCCTGGGGCCCCATCGGCCCATCTCAGAGCAGAGCTTGGCCTGCCTTCAATTGCAGCCAGAATTGATTTGTCATTTTTCAGATACTGGCAAAGATTGAATGGATTGGAGGATTCCTCCCTTACCAAGCTCTGCTGGCTAGAACAATTAAGGCTTGGAGGGTGGGCAAAGCAGTGCCATGACAAACTTAATGTTATAACCTTCCTATAGACAAATTTTTATGTCTCAATTCACTGGCCCTTAAAAATTGGATTTTTGATCATGATTCAAATCAAGACAGGGCGACTATTGTCGGGGCACAATTTTCTATTTGGTATCCACAAATTAAGGTCAACCATGCAAGATCCCATTATTTTGAGGTATTGACCTTTCCCCAGCTTCGTAGGGCATTTACAGAACTTAGGCTCCAGCTTATGCCCTCGGCATATCTTGATGGGAGATACCTTAGAATTCCAGTTGTAGACCGGAAATGTATCTTTGGGTGTGCTCAGATTGAAGATATAATACACTATTTATTGTATTGTCCCCTGTATCAGGAGTCAAGAGAAAATTTTTTGTCATTTATAAACCAGCTGTTCTCAAAGCAAACTCCTCAAGAAATAGTAATTGGACTTTTAGCTGACAATTACCTATTCATTACATATTCGGTAGCCAAATTTGCATTGGCAGCTAGGAATCTACGTTCTTATTTTATTAAAAACAATAATGTATCTTGAATGTTAATATTTTAGATTCCAGGGTTTAAACTTTTAGAGGAATGTGAAATGGTTTGTTTTATGTAGTTTTTCTGAGTTTTATAATGTTTTAAATTATACTGTTTTATAAATTTTATAAATTTTACATTTTAATGATTTGTAAAGGCCTATGGCTATATACAATAAAGTTTATTCAGATTCAGATTGGCTTCTGATCACAGGAAAGAATGTTGAGTGAAGAGGTGGTGGCATGTGCCAGTGACAACAGAGGCCAGGTCATCATTTCCCCAGGAAAGCTGTTAGTGGTGCTCAGGCAGCCAATGGCCTTCTGCTGATGGATTGTGTGTGTGTTTGTGGGAGGGGAGAGACAGAGGTAGCACATGGCAAGCACATGGAGACTCTGAATCAGTGTTCTCCAACCTTGGGTCCCCAGATGTTTTTGTCCTACAACTCCCAGCATGCCCCAGCCAGCGTAGCTGGCTGGGGCATGCTGGGAGTTGTAGGCCAAAAACAGCCAATTCATTCCCCAAGACAGCCAATTCATTCCCCATCCAAGTCACCCGCAAATAAAATACATTATTGTGATTAATATGCACCCTAGAGCACCCTGAATCAGTTGTTCTTAAAATTAGTTTGCAATAGCAGTGAACAGGTCTGAAAAAGAACACAAAAAACAGGGGGCTGGTAAGTTTTTTCATGAGCCATTTCACCTCCTCTTCCAGAGTATTAGCTGTTCCACCCAACTTTGTGTCATCTGCAAATTTGATAAGCATTCCCTGCACCTCCTCATCCATCATTAATAAAAATGTTGAAGAGCACTGGGCCCAGGACTGAGCCCTGTGGTACCCCGCTCGTTACCTCTCCCGAGTTTGAGAAGGAACCATTGATAAGCACTCTTTGAGTCCGATTCTGTAGCCAATTGTGGATCCACCTGCTAGTTGTTCCATCTAGCCCACTTTTAGCTAGCTTGCTAATCAGGATATCATGAGGCACTTTGTCGAAAGCTTTGCTGAAGTCCAGATATATGATGTCCACAGCATTCCCACAGTCCACAAGGGAGGTTACCTGATCAAAAAATGAAGCCAGGTCTGCTGTGCCCCAGTCCAACTCTCTAAACACCACACCACTCATGTAACTAAGAAATAAACCTGACTGTTAAGGCACAGCTTGAGAGGGTGTTTTTCATTTTCATTTTATTTTTTTGGCTGCGTTACTGGCATGCATATAAAAAGGGGGCAATTTCACATTCATGCTTCTTCAAGCTGCATGCATTGAAGTTGGGTTTGTTTGTGCCTCCAAATGCAACCCTTTGTTGCTGGGGAAAGAAAAATGCTTTTCAGAATCTGACTTTCCTGTACTCTCATTCATACGGAAAATGAATGCCGCTCTTTGGTAATGAGAGGCTAATTGTCATCCCCTGGGAAGTGATCTTTAGACTTCAGCTAAACAAAAGGTGCTGGGTTTTTTCTGTTCCCTTTGCTTATACCAAATGGAACCTCACTGCAGGAGTAGTTCCACTGAAACAGCCAAAAATAAAGGCCCCAGGATGGCTGAAAATTCTCATTGGTTGCTCAGCTCGGGAGCCTTAAGAGGGGGAAAGTGCCCACAGGCCGTTTCTAGCTGACTGCAACAAGAATTCCACCTGGATCGCTCCCCAGGAGCCTTTCAGTCCATGCATCCGATATCTCAGACTGCTGTGAGCAAAACAACAGGTGTGCTGGTGTATGATTTCGGGTGGCCTGCTTTGGCTTGCTACAGGGTATATGTACAGACAAAGAAAGCCACTGAGTAGCAGAGCCAGTGCCAAAAGGGTCAGTCTCATTTTGTGGGATAAATTCCCATCCTAGAAGCACAAACGGAGCCTGGATCCTTCCTGGAGGTGATGAGGAACAAGTATTGCATCCACCAGGCCTGCAAGGTGGGCAGAGTGCCACATGCCCCGCTGTTAAAGGAGCACTGCTACCACCCTCCTGCTTACTCTGGCTTTTGGGGTGCAAATTTATTTATTTATTTAATTTCTATACTACCCAATAGCCGAAGCTCTCTGGGCGGTTTACAACAGCACCTAAAACAAGGGCAGTAATAAACCAACTTCCAGTTTCACAGAGGTGCATGTTGTGTCCTGCTTTCAAATGTAATATAAACTTTCCCTGCTTACAACTGACACAACACTTCCTGTGCCTCGACTCCGCTGCTGTGAGCCCTTAAGGAAGACCTCTCTGATATCCGCACGGCAGCTCGGCCAGGTGCAGGAGCCCATTAACTCTCTCGGCCAGACTTCCCCAACCTGGGGCCTTCCAGATGTATTGGACCACAGCTCCCAGCATCTCCCAGCCAGTAGCCCTAGTGCTGCAAATTCAATCTGGCCAAACATTCCCCACCCCCCACCCCCGTGGAATTTCCACCTTTGCATCAAGATCCAAAGCTGCAATCCTGAACATTTCCCCATTTAAAATTCAACACCTGCATACCCCATTTTGATAATAGCGTGCTTGTACTCTCTCTGGTTCCCCCGCCTCCTTTTCAGCACAGCCTCTTTCGGGGTGGGAGGCTGTAGGTACATAACTACAGTTTTGCAAACTCCCCCCACCCCCGTCAACAGGCATATGCCGTTTCAGCCTGCCAGGGGTCCCAATCCGGCCTGTGGAGAGTCCTTTCCCATGTCCCTCCCGCACTCCAGGCTCTTTCCACCAGGGATGGGGACTCGGACTCGAGGACTCGACTCGTGAGTCGGACTGAGTCCCCCCTCTGACTCGACCCGGACTCGAGTCCCAATATTTTTAATGGGACTCGAGACTCGACTCGAGACTCGAGACCAAGGACTCTTCAACATCCCTGGGCTGTGCCAGAAGGAGTGGAGAAGAGCCTGATTGCCGGCGAAGAGCGCATGGAAGCGAGGTGTGCCGCTGCTCGGCCACTATGGACGGGTACCAGGAGTGCAGCCCCAACAGTGTGTCAAGATTTATTTTGATTGATGTGTTGCGTACTTGGGAGAGGCAGAAGAAGGACCTGAGATTACTCTGTCTGGCTGCTCTGAGTGTGTTTCTGGTTCCAGCAAGTTCATCACCAGTGGAGCGGGTGTTCAGTGAGGGTGGAATTGTGATGAGATCTCACCATTCCAGAATGGGGGCCAAACATTTAGAAAAAAATCATGTTCCTCAAATGCAACATGGATAAGTTTTAGGAAGTACAGCAAGTTTATTTTTTAAAATCATTTTTCTAAAATGCAACCTTTCAGACATTTTGGGTTTGGCTGCCTCTGCCTGCCTGTCTGGGGTTCCCAGCCTCCTCTGCCTGCCTGGTCTCTTCTTGACCAGTTCAACAGTTGAATTGTCCAAAACAAAGGCCTCTGCCTGCCTGCTTTGGGGTTCCCTGCCTCCTCTGCCTGCCTGGTTATTTTGGGTTTGTCTGCCTGGTCTGTTCTTGCCAACATCAGTTGCAGAGTTTTGAAATAAAAAGGCACACTTGTGCCTAGAATTTATTTAAACCACACATCTGAAGTAGCCTTATTTTGTTGGGAAAACCCCCCATTGATTTTAATAGGGACTCGTGGAGTCAGCTTTGGGAGTGACTCGTGACTCGTGAGTCACCATTTTGGACCAAGGACTCGGACTCGGACTCGAGACTCGGGTCCAAAGACTCGTGACTCGACTCGTGACTCGAGACCAAGGACTCTTCAACATCCCTGCTCTCCACAGGAGAGGATGTTCCGATGGTATAAAAACACAAGAAGAGCCCGGATGCTGGATCAGGCCAAGGGTCCATCCAGTCCAGCATTCTGTTCACACAGTGGCCAAGCAGCTGCCCACAGGGATACCACAAGCAGGACATGAGTGCGACAGCACCCTCTTGCTCTGGGGCGCAGCATGCAAATTTCACCCACATTAAAAAATATGTTTTGGCTTTTTTCTTTTTTTTTTAAAGACTAATTTAAAAACCTTTAAAACATTCTAAAAAGGCACCCCCAATTTAAAAGGCAACCTGTTGTAAATATATTAAAAAACTGTCGATAGCTGGCTCCATCTTGGGAAAGCAATTCCCTCTTCGCTCTCCCGCGGGTAGGAAAGCCCCTTTTAAGACGTCAAGGACATAGACAAACTGGAGAGGGTTCAGAGGAGGGCAACAAGGATGATAAAGGGACTGGAAACAAGGCCCTATGAGGAGAGACTGAAAGAACTGGGCATGTTTAGCCTTCAGAAGAGGAGACTGAGGGGAGACATGATCGCACTCTTCCAGTACTTGAAGGGATGTCACACAGAGGAGGGCAAAGATCTCTTCTCGATCATCCCAGTTTGCAGGACACGGAATAATGGGCTCAAGTTACAGGAACCTAGATTCCACCGAAACATCAGGAAAAATTTCCTGACTGTCAGAGCAATAAGACAATGGAACCTACTACCTAGGGAGGTGGTGGGCTCTCCCACTCTGGAGGCATTCAAGGTGCAGCTGGACAGCCATCTGTCAGAGATGCTTTGACCTAGATTCCTGCATTGAGCAGGGGGTTGGACTCGATGGCCTTGTAGGCCCCTTCCAACTCTACTTTTCTATGATTCTATGATTCTACTGCAACAGAAACACACGCCGTCCAAAAACCAAGGAAGCATGCCTTTAGTTCAAAATGATTGCTTCAGTCATATGCACATTTATGCAGAATTGATCAGCTGATTAATAAGCTAATCAATTTAGACTCGGCTGATTAAACAGTTAAGGTTTCTTTAACCAGATAAGAGCCCCTAAAAAAGTACCCCACAGGACTGTTTGGATAATGCTTGCGAAGTGTTAGCTGCTGAACAGAAATTATTTTTTTCCAGGCCCTCCCTCAAAATTCGGCATTAGGCTTGCATCTGGAGCATTTCTTCTCTCGTCTGAAGAATAATCTCTCACCATCCTAATTCCTTGTATCATTAGCTTTGTCAGCCCTGCTGGATCTTGAATTCTCTGCATGTCTTTCCCCCCCCTTTAGCAGCCTGAAAGCACAATAAAATATTCATGGATCTTTGTGCAGAACTGCCTGTGTTGATTCCAACCTCTGCTTTGTTCCACGGCATCTTTTTGCTGGGGTCGGCGTAGGAACTGCCATTTAGGATGGTGTTTACCTGGTATAAATCAAATCCTTTTGTCCCTGCAGAGAAATGTGAGCCTGTGTTTAGGAGATAATGGGTTGCATTTAAGGAAAATGCTCATCTTTTTCCATACAGTTTGGCGAGTGTTCTAAGCTACTTCTCATGCTTTCACACAGTGACCCAAGTTCCTGCTCCTGGTTTATTTCCCCGGTGCTTAATCCCCCCCCTGCTTAACATTTGCTTCTGTATAATGCACTATGTTTTATTTTTTTTCACAGCGTTTCGAGAAAAGCGACACATTTTAATAATAACTCCACTTCCAGCTTGCATCCAAAAGGTTTATGCCATGGAGGAAGAAAAATTTGTAGTCCCATAAATCTAAGAATTGAGTAGATTTACCCCATAAATCTGAAGAAGTCCCAGCCAGAGGAGGAGAAAGAAAACCAAAGAGAAACCAGGAAGGGAATAAATCTTGTTCTTTCTTTCTCTGCTATAAAAAGTCCTTTCTTCCCCAAAAGGTAATAACTTGCTATGTTTAATTTTGAACAATACTTCTATGGAAACAATTGCCGGTGTGAGGAAGGACACGTTAGAATGTGGTGAAGGTATCATGCTGGTGAGAAGCTATCACGCGACCAGGGCTTTTTTTCTGGTGGAACTCACCGGAACTGAGTTCCAGCACCTTTTCTTCTATTAATTGCATTACAATTTAATCGCCATCTACTCCCGAGGAAATGTAATCCAAGAGTTCCGGTACCTTTTTCTCCAGAAAAAAAACACTGCACGCGACACATGTGGGGCGGGCTATCAGTTGTTTGTTTACTGGTTGATTTGTTTATTCCATTTCTATACTACCCATTAGCCAAAGCTCTCTGGGCGGTTCACAAAAGTGAAAAACATAAAATACAACAATATAATAGGACATGTATAAAAACCTCTAACAGTTTAAAATAAAAACCAGAGTAAAAACCAGCAGCAGTGCAAAGATCTAAAAACACAGTATCAGCTTTTAAAGGGAAAAAAGGACTGGCAGAGCGATCTTATAGTCCCTAGAAGGCATCTAGAGGGCCATAGGATTGTTCAGATTCCCTGATCTGAGGCTGCTGGAAAAGAGCTCTGCCCTGACATCTGGGGTCCGCACTCAGACCCCCCCCCCACAGCCAGTGAGGAAAGAACTGCGCCAGTTGCTTCTCCAAGGTTGTAAGACTGACCTCAGAGAAGGGGTTGAGGGGGCATTCCCCCCGGGGGGGCGGGAGGAGACCGGATGTGCCGGGGTATGGCATACCTTGGCGGGGCTCCAGCCTCCTTCCCTCCCCCTCTGAAGCGCCTCAGCTAGATAGCTGAAATAGGCCATCTAGCGGCTTCACAGAGTGGGAGGAGCGTTGAGGCAACCTTTGCCTCCGTGCTCCTCCCACTCTGCATAGGATGCCCGTAATACTCCAAGCCCCATTGGACTGCACCTAAAGAACTAAAAAGCCTTGGGGGCAAAAAGATCTTTGCCTGGTGCCCTAAAGACCGCAACGTAGGCACCAGGCATGCCTCTCTGGGGAGGGCATTCCACAACTGGGTGTTGGGTTTTGCATAGGCAGAACGAGATTACCACCTGACATCAGGATTATCACCTGACCTGGTGGGTGTCTCTTGAGTTCAAGTACACAAGGTCTTTGGTCACGAGACATAGTCTCAAGATGATATGAGCAACCTTGGACAGGTTTGGAATCAACATGTTGATGAATAGGTTATACAACTGGGGTGAGTAATATCCTATTTATAGGTGCAGGGTCTATGGTATAAAGCTAATACACTTGTTGATAGCTTCACTTCACTTCTCCTCTCTCACTCGTCTCGACTTGTTCTGGACTTCACTTCATCTAGCCTTACCACTGGGGTATTGGATTTGTATCTGCAATGATGTAGTGAGTAAGAGATGCATTGATTGCCTTAATCCCATGTAACTGGGTCTTACAAATAAACTCTTTAATCTTTATTAACTGCTGTTATCTCCTCCTTCCGCCTGCGTGACTGGGACTGAGGGACATTGGCTAGGGAAGCTTTTGAACCCGGGTCAGTCCAGCTCTCACACTGGGGTGCCACCACCAAAAAGGCCCTTTCCTTAGTAGCCACCTGCCTTAGCTCATTTGCCAGGGGTATCAGGAGGAGGGCCGTTAAGGAATTACAGAAGAAAAACAGAGCATGGAAGGAGGATGGGGTAGAAAAATCATCAGCTGCTGTAGGCGGGGAAGGGATGCAGACAGAGATGGATAATACAAGTTAGCTGCCCAGCAAAATGCTGCTCTGTTTCTTGTGTTTGTTTTGTAATAAGTTGTTTATCATATTGTATGGTATATATGTATTTTACCTGTGTTTTTATAGTATTTTGTATAAACAATTTAGAAATGTTATTATACACTGCTTCATCAGGCGATCACTCGTGACCGAGTAAGATTGTCTTCCGGGATAAAAGGAGGAGATTGTTTGTTTGGGTTGGGTTGGGTTGGGTGGGTTGGGTTGGAAGACGCCTGTGCGTGAAACTGTTTTATGTGGGGAGATCGGTGCACAACGAATCACCACACAAACTTGACAGAGTACGGCAGAGATCCAATGGCACGGTTACCCTGACGATTGGAAAACCATTCTCTGCTGCAGCCTTCATCCGCCTTCACAGCCGTTGTAATTTAGGTTTAATTACCTTGTGTGAGAACTAGGCCTATTACAGTAAGGGATTGGCAAGTGGGAAGGAAACAAAAGGGTTATGTCATATTGGGAGGAAATTTCCCTGCATGTCAAATTGACACCACCACCACCCTGCCCCCAGTGACCTGTTTCAGCTGGCTTGATCCTCTTGTTCCAGCTTTTGGAGCTCTCTCCTTTGTAGAGATTGATTATTCACTGATCTGTATCCTACTTTCTCAAATCATGGAAGAACAATTGCTTACCACAAGGAAGCAGCCTTAAGAACATAAGTAGAGCATGGATGCTGGATCAGACCAAGGGTCCATCTCATCCAGCATTCTGTACCTGCAGTGGCCAACCAGCTGCCCACGGGATCCCACAAGCAGGACAAATCATGGGAAGTACTATTTCCCCTCTACTCAGCACTGGTTAGGCCTCATCTTGAGTACTGCGTCCAGTTCTGGGCACCATACTTTAAGAAGGATGTAGACAAACGGGAAAGGGTTCAGAGGAGGGCAACTAGGATGATAAAGGGACTGGAAACAAGGCCCTATGGGGAGAGACTGAGGGAACTGGGCATGTTTAGCCTTCAGAAGAGGGGAGATATGATCGCACTCTTCCAGTACTTGAAGGGTTGTCACACAGAGGAGGGCCAGGATCTCTTCTCGACCATCCCAGAGATCAGGACACAGAATAATGGGCTCATGTTACAGGAAGCCAGATTCCGGCTGAGCATCAGGAAAAATGTCCTGACTGTCAGAGCAATAAGACAATGGAACCAACTACCTAGGGAGGTGGTGAGCTCTCCTACTCTGGAGGCATTCAAGGTGCGGCTGGACGGCCATCTGTCAGGGATGCTTTGACCTGGATTCCTGCATTGAGCAGGGGGTTGGACTCGATGGCCTGCTAGGCCCCTTCCAGCTCTACTCCTCTATGATTCTATGACATGAGTGCAACAGCACCCTCCCACCCATGTTCCCCAGCAACTGGAGTACATAGGCACACTGCCTCTGATACTGGAGGCAGCATCTATTCTGGCTTATTCTGGGTCAGACCATCCGTCCAACTAGCTCAGCATCGTCAACAGTGGCTGGCCGCAGGTCTCCCGTGTCTCCGACTGGGGTCTTTCCCAGCCCTCACATGCAAGACATAGACAATATCAAACGTTTACAGTCTTAATAAAGAGCCAGTGTGGCGCAGTGGTGAGAGTGTTGGACTGGGACTCGGGAGATCCGGGTTCTAGTCCCCGCTCGGCCATGAAACTCACTGGGTGACTTTGGGCCAGTCACTGACTCTCTGCCTAACCTACCTCGCAGGGTTGTTGTGAGGATAAAATGGAGAGGGGGAGGAGGCTTATGTAAGCCGCCTTGCGTTCCTTGCAGGAAAAGAGGTGGGGTATAAATATAATAAATAAATAAATAATAAAACTTCTTAGGAATAGTTACTGAGGTACCAGTAGAAACCGCAGTCTGCACATTTCTTTTCCTCCCATAGGGTGAGCTCAGCTTCCTACTTACTTTGCTGTGCAAAAAGATCTGCACACAGAGCAGTGATTCGAGCACTAATTTAAATGTTTGTGTAGCCCCCTCCCTCCGTGCTTCAGCTTCCTCCGTTTTTATGTTTTGAAGTGCCGCATGTAAGTGCTTACTCAGTGCCATGCCCCTCCACCTCCGAAAGCACGATCAAAGGGAAGTGGCTTTGTGACACTGTTGGGCCCAGCCAATCCGTGCTGTGTGGAGCCAGATTCCAGAGTGCCACGAACAGACTGTTTTTCTTGAGTTTGACCCTGGGGAGGAATTTGTTCAGGACACAGTGGGTGGGATTCTGGAGCACCCACACTGCTTAAATTACACTTCTACACAACCTAGCTATGCAATATTTCAGCCTAAGGTAGCGGGAGAGGCCTAGCTTGACTGAGGAAAAGCCCTGCCAATGACAATGGAGTCCCCTCAGCAGGGAAGCTAGCATATGTCCCCAAGAGCCCATTCACACGCCCAGTTAGTGCTGTGGGAGCCCATCTCTGTGGCTTCTTCTTATGCCGTTTTGGAGATGTGGGCATGAAGTCACCAGGTGGACCAATGAGGCACCTACTTCCAGGCTGGACAGTGTCCGTCTGAGATGGGACCATAGCATTGGTCCCACCCATGACATGTCTTCATGTACACACTGCTGTGGTGGCATGCCAAGAAGCTATGGGGAAGAACCAAGCAGGCATCAGCCCCAAGAGGCACTATGGGGAGGGCACTTTCTTGGCTACTCATGGCTTACTGTTGTTTGGATGACTTGGAATAATATGAGACCCAGTAGTTAGTGGCTTTGGCTTTGGAACTGGGAGACCTGGGATGATCCCACGTTTTGCCGTGGACTCATTATACAGTCTCAGCTCCCCTGTCTGTGAAAAGTTGAAAATATTATAGTGATGTACTGTCTGAAGTGTGTGTGTGTTGGGCAGAGGTCATCTGACAGGGGTGTCCAGCTGATGAGCAATGAGGTATCCCCTGAAAGAAGCGAAGCACCAAAGCAAGGCCCAGAAGCAAGAACAGAGACAAGGCTGGAATCAGAGGCATTTTCAGAACCAAGGGGAGCTCTCAAGTACAACGTGCCTCAGTTCATTCCAGAGCCAGACTGAGCATGTATAATATATCCAAGACCAGCCCTCCAGTGCCTACCTCAGGTTCCATCTCTACTCTGAGATGTGGCAACCTTGGAGAGAAATCTTCACATCCTAGCCGGGCATTGTGTGCTCCCTGTTGTCATCCAGTTGTCTCCCAGGGGATCACAGTGGTCTCCCAGGGCCAGGGCATCTTTGAGATGGGAGATAATGACATTTTGGATTGATGGCACGGTAGTTCCTTTGGATACATTTCTTCATGCTCAGGAGATAAGCCGGCCTGCACCTCAGGCCCTGGCTACTGGGTCAGTATTGGCCCTGTAGGTTTCTTTAGTGTTGGGGTCCATACTTCTACATATGGAGTTGGGGGGGGTTGTGTCCAGTTCACCATCTTGACTCCTACCTCACAGGGTTTTTGTGAGGGATAACCCATCAAGGACTGCAAAGTACTTTGGAATTAAAAGTGCTATATATAATGTGCTAAGCGGCAGTATAACTTACCTTGGACTGGAGCTTTGGACCTGACAGGTGTGTTAAAAGTAATTTACGGAGACGGGAGGCTATCCCCTCTGTCTTGTGTCTGCCAAAACTACGCAGGAGCCCAGGCAGTAGCTCGCACAGGTTAAAACGTGATTAATGGCATACACAACTGCACAAGAAATGACATTTGGACTCATTTCCCTCAATTGCATTTCCCCTCAATTGGCAAGTACTTCCCTCTCCCGCCTCCCACATACCACAAAGCAGATGTTCAGTGTTTAAAATACCCAGCCTAACTTGTAATGGCCTCCAGCAAAGTTTTGGCTCTGGCAATCCAAAGTTTTAAAAGGTCAAAATAGACCCCAAGGGGACGGCAGGGGTTTGGCCTCCACCTCTGGGTCCGTATGGGCTGGCCTGGCATCTCGGTTCTGCCTTCAGGACAACAGATGGGAGTGTTGAGGCAGCAGCAGGGCTACGTCTACCTCAGCTTTGAAGACGAGGAAACAGGTTCCATCTCTCCCCCGCCCCCCAAATCCCAGCACGCCTTCTGCTCTGCCTGATGTTCAAAGGGTCTGAAAGAGTCATGTAAACATGACAAACCATCGCCCCATCAGCAGCTGCCTAATCCACTCGGCAATAATCCATTGAATCCATCAGCTTTTGAGCAATGAGAGACAGGAGCTGTCAGAAAAGGACTTTTTTTTGCAGACCAGTTGCTAATGCTGCTGTAAAAATGGTATAGACAGTTAATTCCTGACCATTTTTGAGCAGTTTGTGGTTCCTCCCTGTGTGACCTCAAGGTGCACTAGCTGGTGGGGAGGTCATTTCAATGATGTTGAAGATTTGGATGGAAGTACTTCTAAGTACCCCAAATCTCTATCCCAGACCTGCCTTGTCCTGACACATGATATAATTAAAAGCAAGATGACCTGTGCTGTACAGACCTGCTGCTATTTGAAGACATAGTACCTATGCATTGGTTTACAGTTGCATGTTCTTCACTTGTTGACTGATGCATCAGGTGATTCCTTGTATGTGTGAATACAGTGTGGCGTAGTGGTGAGAGTGTTGGACTGGGACTCGGGAGATCCGGGTTCTAGTCCCCGCTCGGCCATGAAACTCACTGGGTGACTTTGGGCCTGGGTGACTGACTCTCAGCCTAACCTACCTCACAGGGTTGTTGTGAGGATAAAATGGAGAGGAGGAGGAGGAGGATTATGTAAGCCGCCTTGAGTTCCTTGTAGGAAAAAAGGCAGGGTATAAATGTAATAAATAAAAAAAATTAAAAATAGTCCATCACATACTTAACATTTACATCCCTTTACACATGTGATGCTTTTCAGTTGAATTGGGCCACCTGTTGAACTGCTAGATGTCAAGGACATGGTAACCAAGCCCAGCAGGTTCGCAGCTGGGGGCGCTCCTGGGTCCAGGACTGCTTGTGGATACTGAACTGGCACCCCTAGGTCAGTGGTAGAGCCCGTGCTTTTCATGTAGACGGTCCCAGGTTCTGCCCTCTGCATCTCCAGGCAGGGTCGGATGAACTCCTGCCTGAAACCCTGGGGAGCCATTGCTGCCAGTCAGTGTCGACAAAACTGGGCTAAGTGGACCAGTAGTCAGTATAAGGCAGCTTCCTATGTTCCTGTGTCCCCGCCTTGAAAGAAATGCCAAAATCAGCCTTGTGTACTCAAGCTTTTTGCGCATGGCTTGTGCTTCCAGTATAAAGTGTGGAATGCTGGTTTTTGTGTGTGTTGAGGTTGTTTTCGGTTATGGTCCAAGCACTGCTTGCACAATTTTAATTGGTTTTAACTGCTGCTTTGTTTGAGATTTGTTTTGTTTTATCTGCTGCTGTTTGTACTATTGTTGTATTTTGATTTGGATGGATTTTCATTTTCTCATGAGTGGCGTAAAAATATTTTAAAACAAATAAAAAAATAAATACATAAGGAAAGCAAGTAATGCGTCTCTCCCTGTTCAACATTCAGCACTGACCACGCTGGAAAAACAAGCAAGAGCCTTGTGACACCTTAAAGATTGACAGATTTATTATTAAGCCTATTCATTTATTCATAAACCTATTAATAAATGCATCACTTTATTAACAAAGATTCTTTGTTGTTTTTCCAGCAACAGGCTAACATGGCTGCCTCTCTGGAACAGATGCCCCTTCGGCTCTCCTGAAAGGCACGGCACAGCTTAAATTGCTGTGCATTTGGTTGAGTGAAAGGAAAGGAGGTTTTCAAACCTTCAACACTCAGCCAAGAAGTTTGTAGGATGCCTTCTTGGGTCAGCCTCCATCTCTCAGCCTCACTCACTTCACAGCTGAATACTGGGGTAGAAAAAGAAAGCACGAAAGAGGCAGGAAGACGGGGTGTGTGTGTAAGGGGGGGTGAGAGAGAGACATGCACACACCACCCTTTCCATCATTTTGCTCTCGGTCAGACTCCAGAGGTTTTAGTCCGAAGAGCAGCTTAATGAAAGGGCAAAAGGAAAAGGGTAATTTGCCATATTAATAATGTGTGATGTGCTCTGATAAACATTCAAAGATCAAGATCTACTGAGAAATTCTGCAAGAGAGTTGGGGCCATAATTTAATCAGGCACTGAGATGAGGCACCTGAGATTTACTGCGGGGTGTGTGTGTGTGTGTGTGGAGAAGAGAGAGAGAGTGAGAGAGAGAGAGAACATGCACAAAGCCCTGTGAGACATACAGCTTCAGTCCTTTGCATTGCTCTATGAGAAATTCATCATGAAATTAACATTAAATACAATTGGGATCACCGTAAATCCCCATCGCCACTCAAACCCCGTCTCCCAGTACCTTGAATCAAGGGGGGAAACTCCTCACAAAAGTGACTCCACATTTCATGTTTAATTTGTACTGTCGAAAAGAGCCATTTCACACATGACTCGGGCAAACCTGGCTCAACAGGTGCTCAAAAATGGGGTGCTGAACCCAGTCCCAGTCTGCACCCCCTGAGTAATGTTTCCGCCCAACAGATGGCAGATTTGCAAATACATGTCACAAGCACACTGTACATTTCTTGGTGCACACTTAGACAAGGAGCAGGGAAAATTCATCTTGATGAAGTTAAGGTTTATTTCAAAAGGCCTGGGTAGGGTTTGCCAGTGAGAGGAACCTCTCCAAACCAGTGGCTCCTCCTCCCACTTGCTCGATGCATGATAGAAATATTCAGTTGACCACTTTCTGCATTTTACCCTTTGTGGGGTTTTTTTTACCTTTCACGTTTTCCCAGGAGCTCACTTTCCCAAAGAGCTTCCTCTGTTTAGCAAAGGTCTGAAAAATGGAATCCTGGTCACCTCACTGGCATCCCCCTCCCATCCGGATTGCAGCTTTAAGCCCAGCACGCTGCCTCCTGGATCCTAAACATGTTATAGGAACCCTGGACTTAGGGAACATATCCAGCTCAGGATCCCTGACTGCTAGAAAAGTTTGAAAAAGGGACCCCGGGCATTTTGCCCTTCCAATGGGGGATGTAAGTGTACCCTAAAATTATTACAGTTCTTCCACCCACCCAGAATGTTCAACATGCACACTGATGGCAACCCCCACCTCAAAGAACTTTGAAAATGGAACCATTTACATCTCAGTCAAAAGCTGAAGCGTGATGTTTAAGTCACAATAGAGGCATCCCGGCACAGAACAAGCCAAGTGTGGGATGCAGGAAACTGCCATATAATCAGGGGAGGATATTTGCTCATATCACTCAGGAATAGTGTCATGCCAGTAGCTCTCCGGAGTCTTAGGAAGAGAGAGGCCTTTCTGGTCATCTGCTACATCAGGGCTCTCCAACCTTGGGTCCCTAGATGTTGCTGGCCTACAGCTCCCAGCAGAGGTTGCTGGGAGTTGCTGGGAGTTGTAGGCCAGCAACATCTGAGGACCCAAGGTTGGAGAGCCCTGCTGCTACATGATCTTTTTCACTGGAGATAAGCAAGGGATTAAACCTGAGGCATTGTGTATGCAAAACAGGTGCCCGATCTACTGCCCAATATTCCATGCTGGACCAGGGATCACAGCTCAGTGGAGCTGTTATCCCTGGTCCAGCATGGAATATTGGGCAGTAGAATCGCTGTTGCCTCTTCATCCACTTGGATCAGACATGGATTGGCAGGGGGCAAAGAGGAGGCATCTGGCAAGACAAGAGCCAGACGTGTGCATCTCTCTGCTTGCAGAAGGGAAGCCCGATCAGATGCTGAGCATGGGTCAATCCTGAGCAGGGGTAGGGGAGAACCAATTAAATATACTTAATTATTAATATAAAATATGCTCTTGCAATAACTTGATACAGAAGCCCAATTCTTCAGGGAGCAAGTTCCTCTTTCGGAATTTATTCAGAACATTATTCATAAGTTAAAATTAAAAATGCAAATTTGGCAAAGAGGCTGAATCTTGCCACATATATATTTTTTAAAGTGAGATTTAATTGAGTGGGTGTCAGGAGCCAGGTCACTTTATTGTGTTCACTTGTGGAGACACTTAATAAAATGTGCATTTCTGTGGGCCTGTGGATAACATCATGCTATGCCTTTCTCTGTCTCGTCTCACGTGCTGCCATGGCTAAAGAAGTCGATGTCTCTCCATTGGCCTTCGAATCCCTTTCTGCTCCGCTGGAGAAACAAAGGGAGGGGGCTTTGAGGCATGAGTCCTGCCAGGGAAGACAGGACTGAGACAGGAGGACTGACCTATCTTTGACCGCACAACCCTATCAAGGAAGGGGGTGACATTCACATAACCCTTTGGGGGTAAGCATATGTGCTGGCAGAGCTGGGCCTAGAGTGGGGACTCAAGAACAAGCCTGCAAAGCTACCATTGCCCAGGTAAAGGCCCAGCTGGAACTGGAAACCGTTACGCTCCTTCCTGCTGATGAGAGCCAATGGCAACAGTTCAAATGCAGGTTCTGCAGGACATCTTGCTGATCCCCCAAATGCTTCCATGGGGCTGGCCACTTAAAAATAATAATAATAATAATAATGATGATGATGATGATGATGATGATGATGATGATGTCCTGTTCATCAAATGATTTATCAATTGCAAAATGGAAGGGGGGGATTTAAAAAAAAAAGGAAACTTCTCCAAAGATTTGGGATGGGGGAGCTTCTAGTGACATCACAAATGTCAACCAATCAATGCTTTACGTAGCCATATTATGCTGCTAACTTGCAATACCATTTCGTCCCGTCCCCCCCACTGCGGCTTAACCCAGGGGAGGAAATGTGATGCTATGGGATTCATTCTTAGCAGACATCACACTTCCCCTTCAAGACAGAATAGCACAGCCCAGCAGGCAGTTCTCCTACCTACAACTGGCTGAAATCAATGGGGAGGTGAAGGAGGAGTTGCTGGTGGCGGGATTGTGCCCAAAAGCTTGTTCGGATTTCTTATTTGTCTGTTCACATGGATTATTGTGATTTTAAATGAGTCACTGGGGAATGTTTGACCTATGCAATGACAGAAAGCACAAAATCTTGAGACATGCATATTTCCACCTGGTATCATAGCCTAGAAAGGAAGGTATTCTTAAAAGGTGACATTTGTAATAAAGCCAGGGGGATGATGGCATTGCAGAAAGAGACACTGTGGGCACAAGGAGAACGTGTCAATGTGATATGTATGTGATATGAGAGCCAGTGTGGCGTAGTGGTGAGAGTGTTGGACTGGGACTCGGGAGATCCGGGTTCTAGTCCCCGCTCGGCCATGAAACTCACTGGGCCACTTTGGGCCAGTCACTGCCTCTCAGCCTAACCTACCTCACAGGGTTGTTGTGAGGATAAAATGGAAAGGAGGAGGATTATGTAAGCCGCATTGAGTTCCTTGTAGGAATAAAAGGCGGGGTATAAATGTAACAAATAAAAAATAAAATAAAATATGTAGATGGCAGGAAAGAAATTAATTCAGTGGCCCTTCCACCAACATGGGGCCAGCCCTAGCAAAATGGTGGGGGGGGGGAGTTTCAGCTGCCAGCTTGATGGGGGTGCTGAGAAGCCAATAACTTTGTACCTTTTAAGGCACTATTTACATGCAAAGTATTGCTTATAAATATTAGTCATTATTATATATTTCTCTTATTAGGGAGAAGTCCATGAAATGCCCCCTCCCTCCCCCCAGTCACACACACACACACACACACACACCTTCTAGGTATCCTTTTGCCTTTGCCATTCCAGAATGCTGTATTTGGCAGATGAAGTAAATGCAGGGTCCTGCTCACACAAAGGTCAAGAAGACCATTTCACTATCTGGTGGAGGCACATCCTCCCCAATACATGTCTAACCTATAATGAAGAACTGGGGGACTTACAAAGGATGGAAAGCGGAATATCGGTGGTCAATATAAGAGGTTTAAAGATGTTCATAAGGCTAATCTAAAAAAATGCAATATAAACATCGAAAACTGGGAAGCTCTGGCCCATGAACGACCTAAATGGAGGTTGGCCTTTCACAAAGGTTCCATGGACTTTGAAGAAGCCCGAGTGCAAGGTGAAAGGGAGGAACGTGCTAAGCGAAAAGCACGTCAACTGAATCCTTTACAGGACCATCCTCTATCTGGTAACCTGTGTCCTCACTGTGGGAAGCTGTGTGGATCTAGAATTGGCCTCCACAGTCACTTACGGACCCATCGCTAGAGTCTACACAATCTTCTTTAGAATTTCCTCCTTTTATCCCGGAAGACAATCTTACTCGGTCACGAGTGATCGCCTGATGATGATGATGACAGGCCACATGTGGGCAAAGGTGGAAGCACAAGCGCCAAAGGTTGTCCCCACTGCATACATACCTGAGCCTCAGTTTACACAGTGTTGCTTTATGATTACACCATATGGGTTCCTGGAGATCTAGAATGTCCTCCCCATGTCCCTAATTATGGGGGAGAGACAGGGGTCCTTAATAAAATCCAGACGCTCCATTCACTAACACACACCGCTCCCCCGCATTTTAGCCAAATCATGCAACCCATAACCTTCTTAAAATGGTAGGCAAAGAAACACAGGAACGTGGGAAGCTGCATATACTGAGTCAGACCCAGGGATGTTGAAGAGTCCTTGGTCTCGAGTCACGAGTCGAGTCACGAGTCTTTGGACCCGAGTCTCGAGTCCGAGTCCGAGTCCTTGGTCCAAAATGGTGACTCACGAGTCCCGAGTCCTGAGTCACTCCCAAAACTGACTCCACGAGTCCCTATTAAAATCAATGGGGTTTCCCCCCAACAAAATAAGGCTACTTCAGATGTGTGGCTTAAATGAATTCTAGGCACAAGTGTGCCTTTTTATTTCAAAACTCTGCAACTGATTTTGGCAAGAACAGACCAGGCAGACAAACCCAAAATAACCAGGCAGGCAGAGGAGGCAGGGAACCCCAAAGCAGGCAGGCAGAGGCCTTTGTCTTGGACAATTCAACTGTTGAACAGGTCAAGAAGAGACCAGGCAGGCAGAGGAGGCTGGGAACCCCAAACAGGCAGGCAGAGGCAGCCAAACCCAAAATGTCTGACCCTAACCCAAACCCCCCACAACAACATATCAATCAAAATAAATCTCAACACATCGTTGGGGCTGCGCTCCTGGTAGCTGTCCATAGTGGCCGAG
Source organism: Shinisaurus crocodilurus (assembly GCA_021292165.1). Taxonomy (NCBI): domain Eukaryota; kingdom Metazoa; phylum Chordata; class Lepidosauria; order Squamata; family Shinisauridae; genus Shinisaurus; species Shinisaurus crocodilurus. Next base: position 315,878,880 of record CM037876.1, read on the forward strand.
CAGCGGCGCGCCTCGCTTCCATGCGCTCTTCACCGGTGATCGCGCTCCTTCTGGCACAGCCAGAAGACTCGTCAACAGCCCAGGGATGTTGACGAGTCCTTGGTCTCGAGTCCCGAGTCGAGTCTCGAGTCCCATTAAAAATATTGGGACTCGAGTCCGAGTCGAGTCAGAGGGGGGACTCAGTCCGACTCACGAGTCGAGTCCTCGAGTCCGAGTCCCCATCCCTGGTCAGACCCTGCTTGGTCCATCTAGCCCAGTATTGCCAGCACTGACTGGCAGTGGCTTTCCAGGGTTTCAGGCAAGAGTTTTTTCTGCTCTACCTGGAGAAGCCGGGGATCAAACCTGGGACCGTCTGCATGCAAAGCAGGTGCTCTGCCACTGAGCTCTGGTTCCTGCCTTTATCATCATCATCACATAATGTAAAGGGGTTGGCCTCTCGCTGACCCATCTCAGTTCAAGCATCCCCCCCCCAAGTTACAAAATCTTCATCTCTTAGGCCAGCCTCGTAGATCAATCCAAAGAAAGAAACCTGGCTCTCTGGTAGCCATTTTGCAATAGGATCAATACGTCAGCGCAGTCTTCAACTTGATCTCACCCTCTCTCATAATACTGGAACCCCAACGGGGTCCTCCCATGAAGCTGATGGGTGGGAGATTCAGGACAGATAAAAGGGAAGGACTTCTTCACACAGCGCATAGTGACGTGATCACGTCACTCCGGTGCTCAAGGAGCTGCACTGGCTACCAGTTGCTTGCCGAGCTGAATTCAAGGTGTTGGTTTTTACCTTTAAAGCCCTATATGGCTCCGGTCCAGTTTATCTCAAGGAGAGCCTCCAGCAACATCAAGTAGGCCGCTCAACAAGATCTGCCACGGACAGCCTTCTCCTTGTTCCATCAGCGAGAGCAGCCAGGCTGGTGTGGACTAGGAAGAGGGCCTTTTCTGTGGTGGCCCCCAAGTTATGGAACTCTCTCCCCAGTGACCTCCGCCATCCGCCATGCCCCCTCCTTGATGAGCTTCCACCGTTCATTAAAAACATGGCTTTTCAGGCAGGAATATGGGGTGGATTAGGATTTTAAAATTTTATACTGTTTTAGGTAAGTGTATTTTATTCTGTTTTGTTTCATTTTATATTGTACATCACCCAGATCCCAGAGTAGCCGGGTTACTGGCTAGATGGGCGATCTAGAAATACAATCCATCAATCAATAGTTAAACTATGGAACTCAGTTCCACGGGATGTGGTGATGACTACCAATTTGGAGGGCTTTAGAAGGGGATTGGACAAATTCATGGAGAAGGCCATTGGTGGCTAGTCCTGATTGGCTCTGTGCTTCCTCCAGTATCAGAGGCAGTATGCCTATATACACCAGTTTCTGAGGAACATGGGTGGGAGGGTGGTGCTGTTGCACTCATGTCCTGCTTGTGGGTTTCCCGTGGGCAGCTGCGGCTTGGTCACTGTGTGAGCAGAATGCTGGACTAGATGGACCTTGGTCTGATCCAGCATTAGGGCTCCTCTTATGTTCTTATGTTGATTGGGAGGAGGAAGTGCAGCACAGCTGTTTTATCCTACAGTGTGCACTACTTGTCTTGCACATTACCAGAATTCCTCAGGGTGCATGTACCCCACTGAAACGCTGGGAGACATTTGGCAGAGAACAATAAAGAGTCTATTTCATAACACGGCAGGCCTGGCTCGGTTTCCATCATACCACTGTCTATGTTAAAGCCATCATTTTATTTCTGAGCAATGTTGAAATGATATACATAGTCTTTGAAGTGGACAGGCGATAAAGGTAAAGTGTCAAGCAGCCCTTGGCATCAACAAAACCTTCATGTGGACAATGACCCTTCCTCCTGGGCTGAACCTGTAGGACTCCTATTTGTGGCTGGGAGAGTCAATCTCCATGATCTTCAAGGGGGCACTTTCTGCTAAGTAGCTTCACTACCAACAGTTGGTTTTAACTGCCGCCTCCCTGCTCAGGGTAAAGACACTCTAGACATGATCCCAGTTGGCAATCTCCTGGAAATACCTTGAAATGTGGAGGGAGGCAGTGAATGCAATTGCTCCATTTGAGTGCTACAAATTTTCCCTTTGTGATCTCTTCTCACCAGCAGTCTCCACCGGAGCTATGGAAGCCGCCCACCAGTAAGATTTAAGGTCCTCTTTTTCTGCTGATTCTTTAACTGAAAGACATTTATTTGTTTATTAAGAAATTTATATCCTGCCAGTTCAAGGTGCTAACAATCAGAAAATACAGAAACACAGGGATAAGAACAATAAATAAAAACAAATATAGAAAACCAAATAACATATCCTTCTTAAAATGTCAGAAATATAAAGAACCAGGAGCAGGAGATACAAACATTAAAACCAGTTGCCGAGTAAAGCAATCAATTAAAACCAGTCACTACAAAAGAGAAGCAAAATAGAAGGTCCAAAGCTGTTTTATACCAGAGGCCGAGCACTGGTCCATCTAGCTTAGTAGTACTGTCAACACTGACAGGCAGCCGTGGCTCTCCAGGGCTTCAGGCAGGATTCTTCCCCAGCCCTACCTGGAGATGCTGCCGGGGACTGAACCTGGGACCTTCTGCATGCCAAAGCATGTGTTCTGCCACTCAGCTATGGGCCTTTCTCCCTCTCCCATTGTACTATAACAAGCATTTCTTCCTCTTCCATTATCATCATCATCATCATCATCATCATCATCATCATCAGGCGATCACTCGTGACCGAGTAAGATTGTCTTCCGGGATAAAAGGAGGAAATTCTAAAGAAGATTGTGTAGACTCTAGCGATGGGTCCGTAAGTGACTGTGGAGGCCAATTCTAGATCCACACAGCTTCCCACAGTGAGGACACAGGTTACCAGATGGAAGATGGTCTTGTAAAGGATTCATTTGACGTGCTTTTCGCTTAGCACGTTTCTCCCTTTCACCTTGCACTCGGGCTTCTTCAAAGTCCATGGAACCTTTGTGAAAGGCCAACCTCCAGTTAGATCGTTCATGGGCCAGAGCTTCCCAGTTTTCGATGTTTATATTGCATTTTTTTAGATTAGCCTTATGAACATCTTTAAACCTCTTATATTGACCACTGATATTCCGCTTTCCATCCTTGAGTTGGGAGTAAAGTAACTGCTTTGTTGTGGGACATTCAAGACTGATAAAAAGACATACTTCTTCACCCAGCACAGAATTAAGCTGCAGAATTTGCTACCACAAAATGAAGTAATGTCCACCAACATAGATGGCTATAAAAGAGGATTAGACAGAACATAAGAAGAGCCATGCTGTATCAGAACAAGGGTCCACCTAGTCCAGCATTCCGTTCACACACAGTGGCCAACAAGCTGCCCACGGGATCCCACAAGCAGGACATGAATGCAACAGCACACCTTCCCGCCCATGTTCCCTAGAGACTGGAGTACTTCGGCATACTGCCTCTGATACTGGAGGAAGCACACAGCCAATCAAGACTAGAATCCACCAATAGCCTTCACCTCCATGAATTTGTCCACTCCCCTTTTAAAGCCCTCCAAATTGGTGGCCATCACTACAACTTCTGGTAGCTTAACTCTGTGCTGTGTGAAGGACTTCTTTTTATTCGTCTTGGATCTCCCACCAATCAGTTTCATAGGATGACCCTGGGTTCTAGTATTATGAGAGATGGAGAAAAATGTCTCCCTGTCCACTTTCTCCACACCATCATAATTTTGTACACCTGTCTCCTGTCTCCCCTTATTTGCCTTTTTTCTAAGCTAAACAATCCTAGGTGTGGTAACCTTTCCTCACAGGGGAGTTGCTCCAGCCCCTGGATCATTGATTTTAGTTGCCCTTTTCTGTACTTTTTCCAACTCTACCGTGTCCTTTTTTAGGTGCAGTGACCAGAACAGTACAGTATTCTAAATGCGGTCACACTATAGATCTGTATAAAGGCAGTATGATCTTGGCAGTTTTATTTTCAGTTCTTTTCCTAATTATGCCTAACATGGAGTTTGCCTTTTTCACAGCAGTTACACACTGGGTTGACCTTTTCATGGAGCTGTCCACCACAACCCCAAGATCTCTTTCTGGGTCAGTCACTGCTAGCTCAGATCCCATCAGATTATAGTTGAAGTTGGGATTTTTTTGCCCCAACATGCATTACTTTACACTTGCCTACATTGAACTGCATTTGCCATTTTGATGTCCATTCTCCCAGATTGGAGAGATCCATTTGGAGCTCCTCACAATCCCTTTTTGTTCTCACCACCCAAATTAATCTGGTGTCATCAGCAAACTTTGCCACTTCACTGCTCACTCCTGATTCCAAATCATTTATAAATAAGTTGAAAAGCATCGGTCCCAATACATATCCCTGTGGGGTCCCACTGTTTACATCCCTCCATTGGGAGAATTTACCATTTATCTGCTTCCTCTTCTTTAACCAGTTACTGATCCATAAGAGGACCTCCCCTCTTATTCCATGAGTGCTAAGTTTGCTCAGGTGTCTTTGGTGAGGGACTTTGTCAAAAGCCTTCTGAAAGACCAGGTAAACAATGTCTACCGGATCACCCCTGTCTGCATGTTTATTGACACTCTCAAAGAACTCAAAAAAAGGTAGGTGAGACAAGACTTACCTTTGCAGAAGCCATGTTGATTCTTTCTCAGCAGGGCTTATCCTTCTATATGCTTACTGATTTTATCTTTAATAATGCTTTCAACCAATTTTCCTGGGACAGACAATAAGCTAAGTGGCCTATAATTTCCCAGATCCTCCCTGGATCCTTTTTAAAAAATTAGTGTTACTTTGGCCATTCTCCAGTCCTCTGGTACAGAGGCTGATCTTAGGGACATGTTACATATTTTTGTTAGAAGATCAGCAATTTCATATTTTATTTCTTTAAGAACTCTAGGATGGATACCATCAGGGCCCATTGATTTATTGACTTTCATTTTGTCAGTAAGGTTCAGAACTTCATCTTTTGTCAGCACTATTTGCCTCAGTTCCTCAGACTCCCCTCCTGAAAACATCAGTTCAGGCACAGGCATCTGTCCTGCATCTTCTGCACTGAAGGCAGATGAAAAGAATTCATTCAGCTTCTCCACAATCTCCTTATCCTCCTTTAGTACTTCTTTAACTCCATTATCGTCCAGTGGTCCAACTGCCTCCCTAGCTGGTTCCCTGCTTCTGATACATCCTAAGAATTATTTATTGTTGGCCTTGATGCTGTAAGCAATATGCTCCACAAAATGCTTTTTTGCATCTCTTAGTGTCTGCTTGCATCTCCTTTGTGCAAACTTGTGCTCCCTTTTGTTTTCCTCACTTGGGCAAGACTTGACTTCCATTTTCTGAAGGGAGCCTTCCTCTCTCTAATAGCTTCCTTTACACTGCTAGTTAACCATGCTGGTGACCTCTTGGACTTGGTGCTACCTATCCTAAGTAACCTATGGTATACATTCTATCTGAGCTTCTATTATTGTGGTTTTGAGTAATCAAGTATTTTGAAGGGATTTAAGCCTCTTGACTCCCCCTTTCAACTTCCTTTTTATCAGTTCCCTCATTTTGAAGAAGTTTCCTCTTTTGAAGTCAAATGTGACTGTGTTAGACTTCTTTGGCAATCTTCCATTTACATATATATTAAATTTGATAGCATTGTAGTCACTATTTCCAATTGGTTCAACAACATTTACATCTTGTACTAGGTCCTGGACAACACCATTTAGGATTAGAATCATAGAATCATAGAAAAGTAGAGTTGGAAGGGGCCTACAAGGCCATCGAGTCCAACCCCCTGCTCAATGCAGGAATCCAGGTCAAAGCATCTCTGACAGATGTCTGTCCAGCTGCACCTTGAATGCCTCCAGAGTGGGAGAGCCCACCACCTCCCTAGGTAGTTGATTCCATTGTCTTATTGCTCTGACAGTCAGGAAATTTTTTCTGATGTCTAGGTGGAATCTAGGTTCCTGTAACTTGAGCCCATTATTCCGTGTCCTGCAAACTGGGATGATCGAGACGAGATCCTGGCCCTCCTCTGTGTGACATCCCTTCAAATACTGGAAGAGTGCGATCAAATCTCCCCTCAGTCTCCTCTTCTGAAGGCTAAACATGCCCAGTTCTTTCAGTCTCTCCTCATAGGGCCTTGTTTCCAGTCCCTTTATCATCCTTGTTGCCCTCCTCTGAACCCTCTCCAGTTTGTCTATGTCCTTCTTAAAGTGAGGTGCCCAGAACTGGACGCAGTACTCAAGATGAGGCCTAACCAGTGCCGAGTAAAGGGGAATTATCACTTCCCGCGATTTGGAAGCTATACTTCTATTAATACAGCCCAAAATTGCATTTGCCTTCTTTGCAGCCACATCGCATTGCTGGCTCATATTCAGTTTGTGATCTACCACAATTCCAAGATCCTTCTCACTTCTAGTATTGTTGAGCCAAGTGTCCCCCATTCTGTAACTCTGCATTTGTTTCCTCTCCCGAGGTGCAGCACTTGGCATTTATCCCTATTAAATTTCATTCTGTTGTTTTCGGCCCAGCGCTCCAGACTATCAAGGTCACTTTGAATTTTGTTTCTGTCTTCCAGAGTATTAGCTGTTCCACCCAACTTTGTGTCATCTGCAAATTTGATAAGCATTCCCTGTACCTCCTGATCCAAGTCATTAATAAAAATGTTGAAGAGCACCGGGCCCAGGACCGAGCCCTGTGGTACCCCGCTTGTTACCTCTCCCCAGTTTGAGAAGGAACCATTGATAAGCACTCTTTGAGTCCGATTCTGTAGCCAATTGTGGATCCACCTGATAGTTGTTCCATCTAGCCCACTCTTAGCTAGCTTGCTAATCAGGATATCATGAGGCACTTTGTCGAAAGCTTTGCTGAAGTCCAGATATATAATGTCCACAGCATTCCCACAGTCCACAAGGGAGGTTACCCGATCAAAAAATGAGATCAGATTAGTCTGACAGGATTTGTTCTTGACAAATCCATGCTGGCTTCTAGTAATCACTGCATTGTTTTCAAGGTGCTTGCAGACTGACTTCTTTATAATCTGCTCAAAAATCTTCCCGGGGATTGATGTCAGACTGACTGGCCTATAGTTCACAGGTTCCTCCTTCTTGCCCTTTTTGAAGATGGGAACAACATTTGCCCTCCTCCAGTCGTCTGGCACTTCACCTGTCCTCCATGATTTCTCAAAGATGATAGACAGTGGTTCTGAGAGTTCTTCTGCCAGTTCCTTTATTACTATAGGATGCAGTTCATCAGGCCCTGGAGATTTAAACTCGTTCAGAGCAATCAGGTGCTCCTTGACCATTTGCCTATCAATCTCAAGCTGCAATCCTGCCCCTTCAGCCTGCAGGTTTGCCAGGGGGGTCATAGACCCTCTTTTGGGAGAAGACTGAGCCGAAGTAGGAATTGAACACTTCTGTCTTTTCTTTGTCTTCTGTTATCAATTTGCCATCCTCATCGCGTAGTTGAACCACCAGTTCTTTCTTCTGTCTTTTACTGTGCATGTAACTGAAGAAAGCTTTTTTGTTGTTTTTAGCATCCCTCGCTAACCTTAGCTCGTTCTCAGCTTTAGCCTTCCTGACACTATTCCTGCAGTTCTGTGCTACCTGCCTGTACTCTTCCCTTGTAGCCTGTCCTTCCTTCCACTTCCTATACATGTCCTTTTTTGTTTTCAGGTCATCTTTGAGATTATTGTGAAGAGCCACATTGGCTTCTTCTGTTGCCCTCTGCCTTTTTTCCTTCTGGGAATTGTTTGCAATTGTGCCTTTAAAATTTCCTTTTTAAAAACTCCCACCCCTCCTGGGCTCCTTTTCTCATGAGAGTTGCTTGCCATGGGATCTTACTAATCATTGTTCTGAGTTTGTTAAAATCGGCTTTCCTAAAATCCAGGGTACGTGTTTGGCTACACTCAGCTTTTGCTTCCCTTAGAATCAAGAACTCAAGTATAACATGGTCACTTTCCTCCAGAGTTCCCGAAACTGCCACTTTATCCACTAACTCGTCTCTGTTGGTTAGAATCAGGTCAAGGATAGCCAATCCTCTAGTTCCTTCCTCCACTTTCTGTAGGAGGAAGTTATCAGCAGCACAGCTCAGGAATTTCTTGGAGGGGCCATGTTTGGCTGAATAAGTCTCCCAACAGATATCAGGGAAATTGAAGTCACCCATTACTACCACATCGTGCCTCCTTGAAACAATGGCAATTTGCTTTTCAAAAGTTCCATCCTTGTTTTCTCCTTGATTGGGTGGTTGGTAGTAGACTCCAACCGCCATGTTCGTTTTATTCTTTGCCTCCTTTATTTTAACCCAGATGCTCTCAATGGGGTGCCAAGCTCCTCTTCCTGTATCTCTGTGCAGAGATACGTATTTTTAACATACAGTACAACTCCACCTCCCTTTCTGTTGCTTCTGTTCCTTTTGAACAAGTTATACCCTTCAATTGCTGTATTCCAGTCATGGGAGTCATCCCACCAGGTTTCAGTTATCCCTATCAAGTCGTACTTGCCCTCATGTATCAAGAGTTCACGTTCGTCTTGTTTGTTGCCCATACTCTGGGCATTAGTATAAAGACATCGAAGACTATGTGCTTTATAGTCCGACTTTTTCCCTACATTTTGTGGTAGACTATCAATGGGCACCGCTGGAGCTGTTCTCTCCATTGTGGCACAGAGGCCTTCTTCCATTGGTACCCCCGAGTTTATGTCTCCCTCCCCTGTTGGATTCAGTTTAAAGCCCTCCTGATTAAGTTCCTCATGCTGTGGCCAAACACATTCTTCCCAGTCCTTGTGAGGATTAAATCCAGGGTTGCCTCCCCTCAGGTCGGTTCCATGACCAACTATTCTAGGGCACAGTCATTTAGAACATTGAGAAATTTAATCTCTTTATCATGAGTGGAACACACATTTATCCAGTCAATGTGGGGGTAATTGAAGTCACCCATTATTAGAACACTTCCTCATTTGGATGCCTCCTTGATTTCGTTTTCCATCTCAAGATCACCCTGTGTGTTCTGGTCTGGGGGATGATAGCATGTTCCTAGCACTAAATTAGCTTTGTAGCCAGGTATTGTCATCTACAGTGCTTCTGTGGAAGAGTCTCCTCCTTTTAGGTTTTCAAGTCTGCTGACACTATGCCCTCTTTGACATACAGAGCAACACTTCCCCAGTATGCCCTTCCCAGTCCTTCGTATAAACTTTATAGCTGAAGATGACCGTATCCCACTGGTTCTCTCCATTCCACCAGGTTTCCGTAATGCCCACTATATTTTCCTTCAAAACCCGGCACTCCAGCTCTCCTGTTTTGGTTTGGAGACTTCTGGCATTTGCATAGAGACACCCACACATGGCTTCCCTCTCCAGATGTCTCTGGCATGTGCAATTTGTTTTGGCACTTAGGCCTCTTTGATTGGCTACCATACACAGGCCTGTGTCTCACGCTGGCTCAGCTTGTCTGAGTGTGGAAAGCTAAGCAGGGTCAGGCCCGGTGATTACTTGGATGGGAGACCCCTCCTCTAGTTTCCTGCATTGAGCAGGGGGTTGGACACGATGGCCTTCTAGGCTCTTTCCAACTCTATGATCTATGAAATCTATGAAATCATGTCTCACCATATGCTCATGGCCTATTTCCTTCCCTTCTACCTTTGGGCCATCAGAAACGTTTTCATCTTCATCCCCTAGGGATGATTTAACCCAAACCGGATGCTTCCCAGCTCCTGTTGGCTTTCCCCCAAGGTTCAGTTTAAAAGCTGCTCTGCCACCTCTTTTTATATTTAGTGCCAGCAGTCTGGTTCCATTATGGTCAAGTGGAGCCCCTCCGCCTTGTACAGGCCCGGCTTGTCCCAAAATGTTCCCCAGTGCCTAACAGATCTGAGCCCCTCCTCCCTGCACCAGCGTCTCATCCACGCATCGAGACCCCTCAGCTCCGCCTGTCTAGCTGGCCCTGCGCGTGGAACAGGGAGCATTTCAGAGAAAGCCACCTTGGTGGCCCTGGATTTCAACCTTCTCCCAAGCAACCTAAATTTGGCTTCCAGGACCTCACGACTACATTTCCCCACGTCATTGGTACCAACAGGGTCCACAACCATTGATTCCACCCCAGCACTGTCTACAAAGCTATCTAGACTGTGTGTGATATCCACAACCTTTGCACCAGGCAGGCCATTTACCATGAGGTCTACATGCCTGTCACAAACCCAGCTGTCTATGTGTCTAATGATCGAATCTACCACAAGCCCCCTGCCCCCCCCCAGGCACATCCTTGGCACGAGAGGATGTTTGTTTGTCTTCCGAGGATGGGTCCCTTCTAACGGATCATTTCCGTCTTCCTCGGAATGACGCCCTCCTCCCTCGAGACCCCCGTTCTATGTGACAGCAGAAGAGCTGTCACCCAGGGATTGGGACACCACTATTCATTCCTTTGATTTGTAAATATTTATTTATTTATTTCTTATATTTATTAATCGCCCATCTGGCCGGTCACCCAGCCATCCTATCCAACTATCCATTTAATTGCCAATGTCAATACCATTGGCAAACTGAGGGGAGAGGGTATTTTAGCTTTTGACATCCCAATAACATCATTAGCCATAGCGGAGTCCCCTGGCAGTGCCATGTGATTAGCAGTGTGCTGTGAAAAGGGGGGAAAAGTTGTCTGTGGCATTCTCTTCCTTGTCTCATTCCAGTGGAATTAGGCGGAAAACATCTCTTTGGCTTACGTTAGATGCGCAGTGTTAAACAGCCTTGTTGTGAGACTGGTGTCCTCTCTTTCCCCTTTCCTTTCAAAAATATCTGACCACCCACCACTGCATTGTTCTTCTGTCATTTCAAACCAGAGGGGAACTTTGCCCTTTAGTTTTTTCCCCATGCAATCCCTTTTGGAAGAAAATAGGCCATGAATCAGAAATTCAAATAGGCTGTTAGGAGAGGAAAGTTCCTCTAAATGCCTGACTTTGTTCCCCAGAGTTTCATCTCCACATCCTTAGAAGGGGGCACAGCAGACAAAACAGCGCAGGCAAGCACTTTTCTAATTGCTCCTTCTGCCTAATCAGGTGGAAACATTCACATTCTCAGAGCTTCAATTTGCTTTCCGTAAGTCCATTCAAACCAGCGGAGATTTAGGTATGAACAGAAAACAAAATAATTTGGGATAAAAACCAGGACGTTTTTGCACAGTTCCTAAGTGATGGAGGGTTCTGTTAGTTTAGAAAATAGGGCAAGTGTAAAATTAGGTGGACCAAAATTAGTCAGATCTGCTACTGCTTACCCATCAACTTCCCTTTCTGTTTTGACATCAAAGGAGTTGGGGGCACTTGGCCCCAGGTTTAACCCCCCCCCATGCAACAGAGGAGGAGGACTCCCCCTCTTTCATCCCCTTCTCCTGCTCCCTGTGGAATTACTGTTCCTTCACCCAGAAAGCAGTCACACCCCACAACCTTTTTTTCTTTCACTCATCAATGTGGCCTCATGGAAACCTGCTCCCACGCTACTATATATATATATATTTTTGTGTGTGTGTGTCCCACCTTTCTGCCAAAAAAATTGCACTCAAGGCAGCTTACAGAACCCATTAAAATTGATCAAAACAATACATTGAAAAACAATAAAAACATAACAATTACAGATTATTATTTTTTTTTTAAATTAAAAACGGCACCCAACCCACCAGACCCACTTACAGGCTGAAGGCCTTCTTAAATAAAGCAGTCTTTGCCTGCCGGTGGGAGGACAGCCTCCTTAGCCAGGGAGTTCCACAGCCTGGGAGTGGCCACTGAGAAGGCCCTCTCTTGGGTCACCACCAAATGCGCCTCTGAAGGTGGCGGTCTTCAAAAGAAGAGCCTCTCCAGAAGATCTTAAGAACTGGGCAGGCTCATATGGGAGAAGGCGGTCTTTCAAGTAGCCTGGTCCTAAGCCATACAGGGCTTTATAGGTCAGAACCAGCACTTTGAATCCTGCCCAGAAACAGACCGGTAGCCAGTGAAGCTGCGGTAACAAGGGAGTCGCGTCGCGTGCTCCCTGCAAACCGGCCCTGGTCAGCAGGTTGGCCACAGCACTCTGGATCAGATGACGTTTCTGAACCGTTTCTTGAAAGCAGCCCCACATAGAGCGAGTGCATTAAGAGTAGTCCAAATGGGATGTAACTAAGGCGTGTGTGGCTGTGAGGGGTCAATGGGGCTTGCTGCCTCTCACCTGGCTCCGGCCGGACCCTCACTGTGTCCCCAGGGTGCCCTGCTCCCTCCCGGCCACTGGGCTCATTGAGGCTAGTTGTACCGGGGTCGCTGCGAGCGGCAGCAGGGTGGACGGATACCGGCGCCGGCCGACACCCGCTCAAGGCTGGTGTTGACGGCTGTAATTGGGTTCACCTGGAAGAGGGAGGGGGTGAGGGGGAGGATAGGAGGACAAGCAGGCAGGCATGATCTCAAGCAACTGGAGGCTTCAGCTGACAGCCCGGCTCTGTCTGGGGCCCATTGTGCTGGCTCTCTCCCTCCTCTTCTTCATCAGAGGAATCCTCCTCCAGGTAGGGCATGACATGGACCACCTCCCACCCTCGCAGAGGGCAAAAGCCGCTGCAGGTCTAAACCTCAACAGGAGGTGATATGATGACCATGACAAAGGGACTCATGCAAAGTCCCCCACCTTAAGATCACCATCCCCATGTCCAGTTGAGGAAACCAAGTCTAGAGGATGCCCCACTACAAATTGTCATGATATATTGTCCCCCAGGGACCCTTTCAACTTTCTCATCTGGTGCTGGGACCTTCTGCCTCCCCCCAAAGTTGCATCCTCCCCCCCTCACCTTGATAGGGGATGAAGGCCTTCTACCTAGCAACCTAAATTTGGCTTCCAGGACCTCACGACTACATTTCCCACAACTACCTTGGTGTGTCACAAGTTGTGCAGGTCTGGCTATTCTAGCTCTCATTCTGAGATGGAAAGTACAGTTCCCCCCCCCCCTCAGAAACCAAGTATATCTCATGGGGGTCTCATCTTCCCATTCCATCTCCAAGGGGCCCGTGGAAGTTTCCTTTCATGAGGAAAAGGCCATACTTCAATGGCAGAGTCCATGTTTTCCATGCAGAACATCGCAGGTCTAATCCCTGGCATTTGCCGCTCAAGGTACTCCAGGTCACAGAGCTTGGAAAGACTTCGGCCTGAGACGCTGGGTAGGTTCTGCCAGTCAGAATCAACAGCACCGGGTAGATGGAACATCATCATCATCATCATCATCATCATCATCATCATCATCAGGCGATCACTCGTGACCGAGTAAGATTGTCTTCCGGGATAAAAGGAGGAAATTCTAAAGAAGATTGTGTAGACTCTAGCGATGGGTCCGTAAGTGACTGTGGAGGCCAATTCTAGATCCACACAGCTTCCCACAGTGAGGACACAGGTTACCAGATGGAAGACGGTTCTGTAAAGGATTCGTTTGATGTGCTTTTCGCTTAGCACGTTTCTCCCTTTCACCTTGCACTCGGGCTTCTTCAAAGTCCATGGAGCCTTTGTGAAAGGCCAACCTCCACTTAGATCGTTCATGGGCCAGAGCTTCCCAGTTTTCGATGTTTATATTGCATTTTTTTAGATTAGCCTTATGAACATCTTTAAACCTCTTATATTGACCACCGATATTCCGCTTTCCATCCTTGAGTTGGGAGTAAAGTAACTGCTTTGGGAGACGGCAGTCAGGCATTCGAACAACTGATCTGACTCAGTAGAAGGCAGATTTTCAGTGATAGCTTGAAAAGTGGAGATGTTGATATGGAGCATAGGAGGCTTCCTGGTGCCGAGTCAGAGCCCCAGGTCAATATTGTCTGCACATTGCCTGGCGGCAGCATTCCAGGGTCCAAGGCAGGGGTATTTCCCAGCCCTACCAGGAGATGCCAAGGACTGAACTTGGGACCTTCCTCAGGGAAAGTAAGTGCTCTACCACAGAGCCACAACTATGGATGTGTAAGAATTTAGATTCAGTTCAATTTTGATCAGAATTTGCCAAAAAATCACAAAAGTCTCCATATTTGGGACAAAAATAACTTTAGATTGGTTTTTTTTTAAACTAATGTGGGAGAAACCAAAACTGACAGGTTCATCCAGCTAGGCCCGGGGCTTTGAGTGCTTTGCTCTTAGAAGTCTAGGTTTGAATCCCTGTGTATTCAACCATGTCTGTCGTGCTGAATTAGGGTTGTTGTCATCTCTTTTTCTGACAGGCTCCTCATCTTTAATAGACATATGGCAGGCAGGCACAACATGGACCTCTCCATGCTAGGAATAGCTGTACCTACAGCATTTGCCTGGCGCAGATGGGTGAGAATTTAGTTTCAGTTCGTTCACAAGATTCACAAAGTTCTTTATATAGGGTGGCCGGGTGACCGGCCAGATGGGCGATTGATAAATGTAATAAATAAAATAAAATAAAAATATTCAGGAGGGAGAGAACTTGAGATTAAACAAAAAACCGAACGTGTTTGAAAGCAAAGCTGGCAGATTTGCCCATCTGTAGCTACAGCCCTTCCCCTATGGGGGGAATCGGTTTTGAATCTGGAATTCCAGCTATGCTTAATCTGAATTTCTGCTTGCTTCAGCTATAATATGAAGTTTGTAAGTACATATTTGAAGCTCAACTGCTACATATAGCTGCAGTTGCTAGCGTGTGAAGGCATCTCTCTATTTTTATGCGAGAGGTGTCTTATCCCTGATCCAGCCAGCCCAGTAAAAATGAAAATTTCGTTACAGAATCCAAAGGAAAATCTTTGTATCCATTGTGTAGTAATTTTGTATCCTGGTGCCATTGAGTATATAGTGAAGTTTACCTTCCCATTCCTATTAGACAGTTTTCGCTTGCTGTGATGAATATTGTAGATAACACATGCAAATATATATCCATAAAAGGGCATTTATTTCTGTTTCCAGTAGAAGAAATCCACTGGAAGTAAACAAATTCTTTACTCTTATCTGGGTATTTTTGTTGTCTGCATTTTGAGATAAAGCTCTACTATTTTATCACTTTATAACGCAGCGTCGGCCTGCATTTCTAGCAAGGCATGATTTAAGGTGAGAGCATTCCTTATAAATAAGCAGCCATTGCTAGGAAACGGGGGAGGGCAAATACATTTTAAGCCCCCCCCCCCCCAGTCCGTTGCACTCTAGTTTCCATCCTAGGCTTTTGAGATTACCTCTTTCCTGTTATGCATTGTTGAAGTTGTCACTTCAGCTATTCTATGGGTTCAGCTCAGACATAAAGTTCCTGATATTGAAACCATGGGTCAGACTGGAGATTGGGCGCATGCCATGGACTCGCATGCGCCCTCCTCTTTTCCCCCCTCCCGGCTTCTACCATTCCCTTAACCATAGTTTATATTTTTATCTGTATGATGGTTACAGGTGTGTGTTTTAGAGCTAACCATAGCAGCATAGGAAGCTGCCTTATGTCGATTCAGGCCCTGGGTCCATCTAGCCCAAGCCCAGTACTGTCAACACTGACTGGCAGCAGCGGCTCCCTGAGGTCTCAGGCAGGATTCTTCCCTAGACCTACCTGGAGATGCTGGGCTTGAACCCGGGCCCTTCCGCAGGCCAAGCAGGGGCTTGTTGGGTTTTGCATAGGCAGAACGAGATTACCACCTGACATCGGGATTATCACCTGACCTGGTGGGTGTTACTTGAGTTCAAGTACACAAGGCCTTTGGTCATGAGACATAGTCTCGAGGTGATATGATTCAGCAACCTTGACAAGTTTGGGATCAACATGTTGATGAATAGGTTGTACAACTGGGGTGAGTAATATCCTATTTATAGGTGCAGGGTATAAAAGCTAGCACACTTGCTGATAGCTTCCGTCACTTCTCTCTTCCACTTGCTGTCTCTCGTCTCGACTCGACATGTTTCTTGGACTTCACTTCATCTAGCCTTACCACTGGGGTATTGGATTTGTATCTGCAATGATGTAGTGAGTAGAGATGCATTGCTTGCCTTAATCCCATGTAATTGGGTCTTACAAATAAACTCTTTAATCTTTATTAACTGCTGTTATCTCCTCCTTCCGCCTGTGTGACTGGGACTGAGGGTCACTGGCTAGGGGAGCTTTTGAACCTGGGTCAGTCCAGCTCTCACAGGGCTCTGCCCTGGAGCCACGGCCTCTCCTTAGCCAGGCTCCTCCTCATTTGGGCTCGAGGATGGTTTCTAACTCGTGCTTTGAAAGAAACTATGGCTTGAAGTCATTCTAGTCATCTCTAGCCACAGATAAACCTGATGCAGACATAGTCATTCATCGATTATTTAATTAAAATAAGTTTTGACGTCACCTTTCCATTAAAGTGCTCAGGCAGCCTAAGACATGATAATTAAAGTACAGATAAAAATACAAACTAGTACACGGAGAAAAGATACGGAGGCAGCAGAGAAAACAATTCAAAAATGTATATGCTGGGAGATGAAAATTAACAGCCTGTCAGGTCAAATGGCTGGCCAAACAGGAAGGTCTGTATACAACCAAAGAGGGGGAAACCAAGATTCAGAGCCTAGGCGAGGCTATGGAAAAGTCCCTCTTGCTCATGCCAATCCAGCCCAGTCCAGATGTTGGCAGGACATGAAGGAGAGGATGAGAGGATGAGCAGGTTCATATTAGAGAAGGTGGTCCCAGGCTGCTTAGGTCTTTGAGGGTCATAACTACCACTTTGAATTGGGCCCAGAAATGGTCTGGAAGCCAGTGAAGCTGTTGAAATAAAGGAGGCCCATGCGACGAATAACTGGTTCCAATAAACATTCTGGGCACCACATTCTGGAGTAGTTGAAGGTACCAGGTGCTCTCCAAAGGTAGCCAGACATAAATCCCATTCCAGTAACTAAGGCATGTGTTCCCATGGCCATGTCGAGGAATGGGCATAGGCTGGCCTCTCAACCTAAGTTGGGCAAAGGTGTTCCTGACTGGGGGTGTCATTTGTACACCCAGGTTTGAAGTGGGACACAGCAGGACTACCTGGCTGGACTACCTCCAGCCAGGTTGTGGACCTGAGTTTTCAAGGGGAGTGCTGAACATCCAAGGAAGGATGAACTTCTGTCCCCAAAATAGCAGTTCACCTATCTAGCTACGCTGGCTGGGGCATGCTGGGAGTTGCAGGCCAAAAACATCTGGGGACCCAAGATTGGAGAACACTAATCTAGGAGCATCACTAAACTACGGTCACAACATAGTAGAGAGGTGTTTTATGTACTGCTGGTCTGATGGCATGCATTTTAAAAATGGCTATGAACAACACAGGCAAACCACTTGCAAGAGGTGTGCTCCATTTTCAAATATCCTAATAGAGGGAATATCCCACATGAATGGTGGGTTTAATTCTAGCACAGCCCTTTGGTTTGGGCCAGTGTTGAACATTTATTAAAGGCTCCCATCAGCTCTTTGTATATTAGAGGCCTGACCTGAGCCTATTTTGCTCGCTTGCCATGTAGTACCGGTAATAGAATTACTGGTTTTCTTCATTTTGCTGTGTAGAATCCTCTTCTTTTGCCACTCAGTGTTGCGTGACTAGTCCGTATTTTATCTTGTGTGCATTTCCATAGGCTGTATGCTGTGCATTTCAGTTAGTGCTGTGATGATTCTTGTGTAACCTTTCTAACTTAGGACCTGATCCAGTCCTTCTGCTTTGCATGCGGCATTGTGCATGCACAGCTCCACATGGTTTCAGAGAGGGGACTGGATTCTCCCCCTCAGCTTGGAATTTGTTAAGGAGAGGGTTATGATTAAGTTAAAATTTAAAAAATTAAAGGTGCAATCCTATGCCGTTTAGGCAGAAAAAAGACCTACAACTTCTAGCATTCCCCAGACACCATGGCTGGCTGGGGAGGAATGCTGGGAGTTGTAGGGCTTTTTTCTCTCTAAACATGCATAGCATTGGGCCTTAAAAGGAGAAAATTGCAGCAGGTCTATATTGGTGGGATGGTGATTGCTGCAGGTGTAGGAAGGAAGTCCAAATTCGATTACTTCTCATTTATATAACACATCACTTTGTAAAGCGCTTTGCCATCTTTATTGGGCTCATCCTCACTACCACCCTGTAGGGTAGGCCACTGATGTTCCCATTGTACAAACTGGGGAAGCTGAGGCTGAGAAAGCGTGTGTGGTTTGCCAAGGGAACATGCCAGTATGCTCTTTCTCTTTCTTTCTGAAAAATTACCTACCCTTGGACAGTCAGGAAAAAGATCAGAAGGTCAGTGGAGAGGCAGATATGCGTTTTATTTAATTAATTTGCCTTCCGATTAAAAACAATGCCGATCTCGCCATTTCTGTTCTGGCTTATTGAAGTGCAGCTCCCCGTAAGTGTAATTAAAATGCAGGAAAGGAGGGGCGGCAGGAGAGAACAGAACCGTGAACTGATTTGCACTGATGTCACCCACCCGCGCTTACAAATGCTTGTAACATATCATTTGTGACAAGTGAGAAATAACCTTCATGCATAAGACTACATTCCCCCCCCCCCACAGGACGCAGGATGAGTTATTGCAGATTGTCAGGTGCTCAGGAAACACTTGTGAACTAAAGTACGAGAATGATTTTCGCTTGAGGAGCAGCAGCGTAGTGGGAAATCACAGGAGACCCTTCCCTCTCGGCAGGCTTCTACGGATGCGGTTTGTGTGTGTTTGCCACTTCAGTGCCTTAATTGCCTGGAAGAACAACATTTTTAAATGTGCAATTTAATTGAGGGAGAAAAAGGTTGAAAATGTGATGCAATGTATAATATATTTTAAGCTGGGTAGCTTTAGTATGCCAAAAGCAGCCATCCTTAACACAGAGTTATCCTGGGCAAAAGCTGCTTTCACAAGTGAAGGGGTGTGCATGTATGTGTGTGTGTGTGTGTGTGTACACTTTGTTTTAATGTATAAATGTGGATAATGTCACTTGGGAAATGGCCATCAGTTCAACTGAGTGACCGTCTCTAGAAATTACAAAGACTAACACATTTATTATGGCATAACTTTCATGGAGTAAAATCCACTTCTTCAGATGCACGGAGAGATATCTTAAGTTGGCAGGTTTACATCTGGTTGCGGAGGGCGGGGTAAGCAGTGACGCCCGAATGAAATGATCTGCAAACAGACTATGACAATTGTTGGAATAGAGATGGCAGGATTTTCTGTAATAAAAGGATCTCACGGTGTTGGAGTCTCCAGAGTAAGAGTGCTAGAATGCGTGACTGAAGGACCAGGGCAAGGACACTTTCCAGTCTAACAAGAACAACATTGCTAGAGCAATAGCCATTAGTCATCAGTCTGTTCCTGGGCAAATTCAAGGTGTCAATTCTTACCTATCGAGTCCTGTGTTATCTGAGTCCAGCCTATATGAGTGAGCACCTTCTCGTCTAGTTTGAAGATAAGCAGCGAGACTAACCAGAGGCTCCTTGCAGGTGCCGCCAGCATGATCAGATTATCCTGAACAGTGGCCCCACTGTTAAGAATTACATGGCTACCCAGGTCTGCCAGGCACGGGGGCTTTGGCGGGTTAGGTATGCAGCAAGAAAAAACTCCCATTTTAGGCAAGTTTTGAAACTTGAAGCGTGCTAGGAGTTAGACTGGCATTCCATGTTTTTACCTTGCCTGCTGGATAAAAGAGATGACTTGATGCATTATGGTTATGTTTCATTATTTTAAATCAGGATTTTTGGACTGGTATAGCATTGTGACAAATAGATTGCGGTACAAATCAGGAAACCCCCAGTTTGGACCTCACCTCTGCCATCAGCTCACTGGGTGGCTTAAAGGAAGCCACTGTTCTCTCCGCCTCAACCCCACCTGCAATATGGGGATAATCATACTGATCTGCCTTGCAGGGTCGTTGTATTGATTACAGCCAGACAATGTGCGTGAAACTCTTTGAACACTTGAAAGTGCCATACCAGTGCTGATTATTATTACTAAGAAGGTTTTTTTTTTTTTTTTTTAGTTGCTGTCTGTTTTGAGAAAATGTATGATTTGAAAAGCAGACTATACTTTTCAAAGTGACAACCAATAGCAGAATCGACATGGGATTATTCAAATATTTAATTTCTGTTGATTCAATGACTAACCTGTTTCTGAACTGGAAGAGAGGACAAGATGGTGAAGGCGGCACCTTCACTAGAACAGTGTTCTCCAACCTTGGGTCCCCAGATGTTTTTGGCCTGCAACTCCCAGCATGCTGGGAGTTGTAGGCCAAAAACATCTGGGGACCCAAGGTTGGAGAACACTGCACTAGAATAATAAAAACACACACACCAGTAAATGTGTTTTACTGTGAGTGAGAGAGAGAAAAACAACAATACATCTCTCCACTAACTATCCTGCTGCATTGGAAATATGAGAATTCCCACCCTGTCCCAGTTAAGCAATTCTCTCATGCTTGTGAAGCCGATATTGCAGCCTTACCGTGAGCAGTAATGGTTTAATTGGGCTGCTAGACACCTCTTCCCCACCACATTAGTCTTGCTTTAATGCAGCTAAAGGGAATGCAAAGAGAATTGAGTTCTCCAAACGTGCCCGGTTCGATTTTCCGAAAAGCCCTTCCGTGTGCAATTAGAGGATGGCTGCAGATGGCAATCGGAGGAAGAGATTTCCCTCAAGCACACACTGGGAGCAAGTGGGCCTAACGAACAGTTATTGTGGATTGAGAGCCTTGCTTCTTCTTCTTCTTCTCCCCTCAGTGGCCTGGTGCTCAAAATAGGTCTAAAGACAACATTTTCTTCTAGTGTTGACGAGTGACAAATAGTGTACATAGGAAAAAACAAGCAAGAGAATTACGTGTGCTCCAACTGTTCCTATTTGCCAGGCGTAGCCCCTGTTTTCTGGTTGCTGGCCCTGGTTAATTGCTTTCTGTATTCTGAACCTCTTTTTGCCTTTGGAGATCCCTGGTTAACATGATGGTAGCATGAGTTCTTAGCACTGCTATTCTTCAGGCTTCTGTCCCCTCCCCAGGATCTCTGGAACAGCCCCCCCCCCACCTGTTGCCACCCAGATGTGTTGTACGGCAACTCCCATCATTCCCAGACCGCATGGGCATTGCTGGGAATGAGGGGAATTGCAGTCCACCACATCTGGAAGGCAATAGGTTGGGGAAGGTGGCTATAGAGGTTGAATCTCTGAGTGGAGGAGAGCGGACACCACTTGTCTCTCGTGCGAGTGCATGCACAGTGGCTTCCTCAGCTGCTGCTCCTTCCTTTTGCTCCATTGGGCCATATGGAACGGTGGCCTCCGGGCTAGCCAGGGGCTGTCCTGTGCCGTTGGGCTCCCTTCCGAAGGGGCTCCGAAAAATCTCCCGCAAACGTTCCGTGTCTCCTCAACTGCCGTATTGGCCAACAGGCACAACCGGGGTCAGGTGAAGTGCCCCATTTCTCCCCTTTTTCTTCTGCCCCCCCCCCAGGGACCGGAGTCGCAAAGCCCAGAGTCCCCTTGTGATCCGTTCCCGCTCGCCTCCTGGCCCGCTGCAGTCACCGCTCCCACACCCCTTGGGCCCAGCGAGCCGCACCCTCCGCACTGTGGCACCGTGCGTGCCACTCACCCACATGGGGGACACCCTGTGCTTTTCCCCACCCCTCCTCCCTAATGTTCTTGGCTCCCCCTCTGCACCCTCCCTCCTCTTCCTGCCCCACTACTTTCCTTATCGTATCCACCGGTTCCACTCTTCATTTTTATTTTATTTTATTTATTTATTTATTTACATTTATTCATCGCCTATCTGGCCGGCAACCGGTCCTTTTTGTCCGCTCTTGCTTTTAACTCGTCCTTGGCTGCCTCATCGCCTTCACATTGAGCCTGCTGGTCTTCACAGCCTCCACCACCCCGGAGGGCCCTGGGGTGCTCTCTGGGCTGTTTCCCCGCGCTCCGTCATCTGCAGGGACAAAAACACAAACAAACAACAGCAGCATAAAGAACAGCGGCAAGCAGGACACTCTCAAGGAGGAAGCACAGCAAGACTTGTCCGAGCGTGGAAAGCTAAGCAGGGTCAGGCCTGGTTATTACTTGGATGGGAGACCCCTCCTCTAGTTTCCTGCATTGAGCAGGGAGTTGGACTCGATGGCCTTGTAGGCCCCTTCCAACTCTATGATCTATGAAATATCTTGAGCCAGCCCCAGGTGCAGAGTTAGGCATATATGAAACGTGTGGCAGCCCGACCCCTAGAGCTCCCTGAACAGCCCGATCTTGTCTGATCTTGGAAGCAAAGCAGGGTCGGGCCTGGTTAGTACTTGGATGGGTGACTGCCTTGGAATACCAGGCGCTGTAGGGAGGGACCATCGCTCAGTGTGAGAGAGCACATGCTTTCCATGCAGGAGGTCCCAGGTTCGATCCCCGTCCTCCAGGTAGGGCTAGGAAAGAATCCTGCCTGGAACCCTGGAGAGCCGCTGCTGCCAGTTGGTCTCGACAGTACTGGGCTAGATGGATCCAGGGTCTGACCGGGTTTAAGGTGGCTTCCGATGTTCCTCTGTGCATGAGAACCCTCGGTCTTGCATAGATCAGTCTTCAGACTATTGGGGGGTTTCCTGGGCAAGAGGCTACCTATGGTCCTCCTAGTCCAGTGTTTCTCAACCTTGGGTCCCCAGATGTTTTTGGCCTACAACTCCCAGCATGCCCCAGCCAGCGTAGCTGGCTGGGGCATGCTGGGAGTTGTAGGCCAAAAACATCTGGGGACCCAAGGTTGAGAAACACTGTCCTAGTCCCAGTTTACACATCCTGGGCTCTTTGGAGGAAGGATGGGCTCAAAAAATATAAAATAAAAAATAAAGGTACTAAATCAATAAATATGTATTAAATCTGCACCTATAGATTGCACCAAAGATTCCTTCTGTAAATGCGCATGAGGGACTAAAGCACCCATGTGCAGCCTGATGGTGGTGGCATTTAGCAACCTGAGCGCATGCCCCGCCATGGCCCCTAGTAATGATACCAGCCACGCTTACATGTCATGGAAGCTGGATCAGGGCCCATGCCTCTCCAGCCTCGACAAGCCCACATCATGCCCTTCCTCTCATTTTAGGAGTTGCTTGAAAAGGCAGCAAGTTAAAGCAAAGCTGAAGGCGTGCGTTGATGCCAGAATTGCCGCTTTGTTTGAATCAGGACTAGATTAGTCATCGGTCGCAGCGCTCATGGCTCATAATCATCAGCACCACACTCATTTTTGCAGAAAGAATGGTGTTCATACAACTTAATTGAAGGAGTTAAAAATAAATTGAATTACCTTGGATTTCATCTCAGGTTAATAATGCAAATACACTCTTCTCCGTGATTGAATTTTGTGCTACAATGCCATAATTACTTTGCTGCCAACCCACTGAAACTTCAGCACTTTGCATTTGCAATTCCTATTTACTTTTATTTAAAGGTTATTTTTAAAACACACACACATGTGCACATACACACAAAGCACCTCTATAGCTTGAAGCCTATATTAGAATATTGCACTGACAGCTGGAGAATTCTAAGCACCCATTTTCTTGAGCTGTTCCTTAATCTTCATTTGCTTGCCAGCATCTGCCTGTGATTGCAAGCAAATTAATATTATTCATAAAAGCAGTGCAGATAGGAACAAGACCCAATTATAGCACAATATACATAATCTTTTAATCTCTAAGATTAGGTGAGGAATCTTGTTCACTTGCATATTCCACAGCATAAGAAAAACCACAAGGCATGCAGTATTTCACTTTTACCCTGTGGTATTGTTACATTTGCAGCATTTTGCCATCAACTGTCACCATCAGCAGCCATTCCACCAGGCGGTAAGAGATGGGAGGGGAAGTGGGGCCCTTCCACCACACCTGCTGAAAAGTGACTTCATTGTTTTCCTTTTCCCTGCCCACCCTTTTTTACTTGTGTGTTATGTATTTTTAGATTGGAAGCTTGCATATAAGGATTGTCTTGTTTAACTGATTGTTTGTAAGTTGCTCTGGGAGTGTGATTAAAAAAAATTAATTTAAATAAATAGATAAATAAATTTGCATGCACAAGATCCCACATTTCATCCCAGCCATCTCCACATTAAAAAAAGAATTGGGTAGCAATGACAGATTCATCCCTGCTTGGAACCCTGGAGAGCTGCTGCTGGCTGGCGTGGGCTGTGTGAGCTAGAAGGACAGCTGGCCGCTGGAGCTGGCAGAAGGCAGCTTCATATGTTAATTTCTATATTTATTATTTTTATTATTAACATTTATATAGCACCTTATCTGCTAAATAGCCTCAAGGTAGAGTACAACAATTTAAAACAATAAAACCTTGCAACAATAAGTACAAGAATATTTTTTAAAAAACACTTTAAAACATTTTCATATAGGTGTGTTCACATCCGCCTTCTGACCAAGCCCTGATCCAGAAATGTCTCCGGGCAACAGAAATGTCTCCGGGCAACAGAAATGTCTCCGGGCAACCCACCACCTGCGGTTCCTGCCACACCAGCTGCCGAGGTAGAGAGGAGCAATGTGGGGTGAGGGGGCATGATGTAACTCCAGTGCCAGCAGGGCTGCATATCTGCTCCAGACTTCATCCTGAGCTTTAAAGGAGCCATCCATGGTGCTGAACCTTATCCCCCAAAATAGGTTCGGCGCCATGGATGGCTCCTTAAAAGTTCAGTGTAAAATCCGAAGCGGATATGCCGTCCCGTTGACCCTGGAGTCACCAGCCTCTGCCAGGCATAGGCCAAATGTTGCAAAATTTGATGCGTGGATACACGACGGGGCTGCCTCCAGGTGCCTGAGAGCCCCGCCCCATGCAAGAGACCTGCAACAGGCCTACCTCTCCCTGCAGGCTCCCCCTGCTGCATTCACATGCACAGTGGAGCCAGGGAGATTGTTGGGTGTGTGTGTTGCTCTTTTGGTGTCATCACCATTTCACATCCCACTCACATTTGAAATTGCTGAGGCAAAAATCTCTCCATCATATCGAAACCCAAGATGTGAACTGGCTCACGTAGCCCTATGGAAGTGCCTCCGAGTAGTAAGCCAACCATCTTTCATTTCTGATGTATTTCCCAAAATGGACGGTAATTTGCGGAGCAATGATCCCTTCTCCGCTGAGTCACCTGGTGCTCTCATTGGAGCTCTGGCTTAACATGAGATGAGATCTTCTTTGGTGGTCCTTTTCTTTTCTTTTTTTAAATCCAGAAATAACTTGGCTGCCGTCAACAGATTTAACATAGTGCTGTCGGCCAGGGAGGAGTCACAAGAGGTCCAAGCAAAATTTTCCTACAAACAAAACACTTAAGTGATAAAATCGATGCCATCTGGTGCTTTCAGTCATTGCTGGATGAACCTTCTGTCATCTGTCTCAGCCGTGGGAGAGCGGAACCGCTCAAAGGGGAGCGCAGCGTAATAGCACAACTCTTCTTTGTTATTCTGGGGACGGCTATCTCTCTAATCAACAGCCCACCTGCTTCGATGTGGACTCATGTTGTGTGTGGTAATGCTTACTCGCAAACCTGTTTGTGTGTGTGTGTGTGTGTGTGTGTTTGTGTAAAAGGCCCAGCGGATGGACTTCAGAAGGAGGCAGCTGGACAATTTGACAAATGCGTCAATGGCTCCACATATATTTGGCAAACCCATCAATGTGCTACAACAATTCCATTCTCGCTGCTAATATCGAAGCTTCATCCAAGGCTTTCCCTTCATCCCTCCAAAGCATTTTGCTTCTCACGCAGTGCGGTTCTGGGCTGAGCATTTACATTTAAAAGAATCTGCTGGGGGGCAGCGGGGAGGGCCCCCTCTCTTTTGTGACCGTGTTTTTCTTCTGCAGATTTCACAACCTTCATGAATTTATTTATTTATTTGTAATATTTTAATCTCATCTTTCCATAAAAGCCACCCACACAGTATGCAATAGACAGAAAAAACTACTGCTGTGCCGAAAATTTCTGACCATTCTCATTCAATTTGATAGAAAAGAAATTGCTTTTGAAAAGAAATTCATAGAAGAAAAGATTGGAGAAATTCTCATGGGTTGGGTTCTTGCGCTTACCTTACTTAGGGGATGTCCAAGAAGTGGGCTTGAGTGTCCTGCCTTTCGTTGTACAATCATCTCCCCGTCAGCCCGCGGCCTCTCCTGCTTCCCACATGGGGAGATATCACAACGCAACTCTCCCCCGTGAGGCCTTTTCGGACCAGGAAGCACATGAAGCAGCCTGGGAGGCAGCAGAGCCATGGAGAGGAGCACACACGGCACCCTTGGACACCGCCCGGTGTCCAAAACACCGCCAGAATAAATTCAAAATAAATTACAAAATGCCCTGAAAAATGGAGCCCTGAATTGGAAGCCACTTTCATGGGGGAAGAAAATTTTCAGGGAAATTAGAGGACAGATTTTGGCTCAGCACAAGCCCCACTTCTTCCCAGGAGCTCGACATGACACAGCCCTCTCACACCCACGTTATGGAGGATTTACTTTTATTATTTTTACATTTATATCCCGCCTTATTCCCTCTTGCAAGGCACTCAAGGTGGTTTACATGGTCCTCCTCCACTCCGATTTTATCCTCACAACAACCCTGTGAGGTAGGTTAGGCTGAGTCAGTGACTGACTGGCCCAAAGTCACTCAGTGAGCTTCGTGGCCGGCCGAGTGGGGACTAGAACTTGG
Organism: Shinisaurus crocodilurus; assembly: GCA_021292165.1. NCBI lineage: Eukaryota > Metazoa > Chordata > Lepidosauria > Squamata > Shinisauridae > Shinisaurus > Shinisaurus crocodilurus. Next base: position 315,905,427 of record CM037876.1, read on the forward strand.
GTCTCCTGAGTCCCAGTCCAACGCTCTCACCACTGCTCCACGACCACGCTGGCTCTCAGGATGCAAAATGGGGGCTAGGCTGCAAGATAGTTGATGCTGTTGCCACTTGCAGTGGCAGCGCAAAAACAAACAAACAAACAAACAAACCCTTATGGAAAAGGAAGAAGCTGTGCTACAGCCCTCATCAATGGTAAGCCCTGCCTGTAAGAAACTATTGGAGAATTCCTCCTCTCCCTGGAGAAATTTGGTGAAATTGTGGGTAGTTTCTCTGCCCACAAACACGGTGGAACATTTCGAGATGCCATGTGTGCACAGCTCTGTCGAAAACCATAGAAACAACGCCCAGTACCCAGCGCTGCCCCTGCTCCTCTGCTGATGGTCTTGCAGCTGGCAGAATGCACCCCCAGGGCAACAGGAGGCTGCTGCGTCCTGGAACAACCCTGGAGACGAACCACAGACTCATTTTTCCAGAGTGTTACTGGAGCTCTCTGCCGACCTCTTCCATTTCAAAAATGGGTGTTCCGTCTCATTCCTGATCCCTTTAGGAAGAGGGTCCGCTTCCCTTGGTGGCAGTGGTGGGTCCTGCTGGTGCATGAGCAACATTGGATACTGCTCATTAAAAACAAAAACTACATCATAAAAACATGAAGAACATCAATAAGCCATAAGTAAAAAGAATAAGAAGCATGTATCTAATCTTGCAGAATCCAACAATTAATACACAACTATTTAAAGCTCAGGAGCTCTGCTTTGCACCTGGGCACCCTAACAACTGGTCAGACTAAGCCCAAGGATTCTCATTGCCCTCTATTACATGCCATTTTGGGGGGCCCAGAGCACATGAAATATAGACTGAAACTTGCAAGTGGGGGCTATGGTATTGCACATCTACTCTTCTTGTGTATGGTATCACATGGTGTAGAGCAGTGTTCTCCAACCTTGGGTCCCCAGATGTTTTTGGCCTACAACTCCCGGGCTGGGGCATGCTGGGAGTTGTAGGCCAAAAACATCTGGGGACCCAAGGTTGGAGAACACTGCTCTAAACAAAGGTCATCTGGGGACCAGATTAGCGGAAGCACTGTCTTCTTCTGTACAAGCCTGCCCAAGTCTTGAGAACTTCTGGAGATGTCTGTCTCTCAGCCCCACTGATATCTGAGGCACATGTGGTAGGGGCACAACAAAGGCATTTTCGGTAGCTGAGCCCATGCTATGGAACTCCCTCCCTAAAGAGGTCCTCAGTGATGTCCCCCACAATCCGGCAAAGACATATCTATTTAGGGAGGCCATTGGCCTTCTGAGCTGACTTGACTTATCTTTTCAGGATGCAAAATGGGGACTAGGCTGCTAGGCTTGCAGTGGCAACAGCATCAGCTATGCTGGCTGGGGCATGCTGGGAGTTGTAGGCCAAAAACATCTGGGGACCCAAGGTTGGAGAACACTGGTGGAGAGTCTTGCTCACATGAAAAAGTAATGGCCCACTAATTTCTTTGTTTGTGCTTACAGCTTGTAGCCCAGTGGTTCTGCATTTGGCATTATCCTGTTATACATTACCGTATCATGTTAACGAATGATTTGTGGTGTGTGCTTTAAATTATATATGGCCCACAGCACCCTTTATGGGGGAGGTACATTTGGGCCAATTGAACCCAACATGATCTGAAATGATCAAGAACAACAACAACAACAAAAATCTTGGGGAAACCGGAGTGGTTGCATTGTCACCGTTAGACCTTTTCGAATGAGAAAATGGGTGTTTAGAATTAGAAAATTGTTACTCCAAGTGACGACAGGAGTGAAGCATGCCTGTTCTCAGCATTCATTAGGGAACAGTACAGCATTAATGGTTTGATGGATAACCTCACCATCAGCTCTTGAAATAATTATGTTTGGTAAATGGAATGCATGAAGAACTAATCAGCAATGCAGCCACGGAGGCAGGCAAGCAGAAACACTAATGCAGCATAGACTTAAATAGCATGTTGTTGTTGTTGTTGTTGTTGTTGTTGTTGTTGTTGTTATTATTATTATTATTATTATTATTATTATTATTATTATTGTGTGTGAACTTGGAATCTGAAAGTTCACTGCTTTGCCATCCAGCTGCAATTGTAAGGCCACTTGCTGCAGAAGATTACACAGCAGAAGCAACTCGGGGGACCAGGTTTGGGGGTAATTGTGTAGGACATTACCCCTTCCCAAACATTTCATACCTTCTGCAAAGGCTGTTGCTTCCAGTGGTACCAGGTGACCAGTTCATCTAAGCTACTCACCCTCACCACAGTTTGTGGTGGTGGGTCCTAATCCCCAAGCCTCGAAGATGGAGAGCTTTGCTCCAAACCTCCTGGGAGAATTCACAGTAGCTTCCTTCTGCACATTCTTCATTGGTTTGAACCATTACAGTTTCAAACCAGCATTGGCTCAGCTTGTCTGAGTGTGGAAAGCTAAGCAGGGTCAGGCCTGGTTATTACTTAGATGGGAGACTCCTCCTCTAGTTTCTTGCATTGAGCAGGGGGTTGGACTCGATAGCCTTGTAGGCTCCTTCCAACTCTATGATCTATGAATCTATAAATTAACCAGTAGCCAGCAAAGCTGTCTAGAAACTGGGGAGATATGATCCATTGAAACTAGTCCTGGTAAGTCCGCTAGCAGCTGCATTTTGAACCAGTTCATTGTATGCAGATTGCACCCTTGTGTAATGTAATGTCTGAACAGTGCTTTTCCTGTCTTCCCATTTATTTTATTCTTCATCTGTGTCTCTTTGGACACTTCCTTTCTGTCTCTGCCTTAGAGTCAAGGCCCTGTGGACCATTGGGCATGATGAAGATCAGCACTGCCTGTGACTTGATCCATTGGTAGGGCCCCAAGAGTTTCTTCCCTACAGGAAAATGATGGTCGGAGCTAGGATCCCATCCCATTAATCTGGGTCATTGCCACCCTGTGATGTGACTAAAGCCTGTGTAAATATGTGTAAATATCACACAGAAACTACATAGCACTGGTTTTAAAGGAACCGCCCTGGCTGACAATATGTTTCTGGCCTGAGTTCAAGGTTTTCGTGATGACTTTTAAAACCTCAAATTGCTTGGGACCACAATATTTGAGATCTTTGAGCCTCTCCCTGTAAATATCTTCCTGAACAATAAGATCTACTGGGGGGGGGGGGCTCCACGTCCCACCATTGCATGGAGATGTGAGAGAGGGCCTTCTTGACTGTGGCACCCTGGTGATGAAAAGCCCTTCCCCTGGAGGCTCAGCTGGCACAGACACAGGCTGCATTTTGGCACCATGTCCAGACTTGGCTTTTCACTCCAGGTTTTGGGTCATATTGAAAGCTTGGTTTGACTTACCATTGCTGATTTTATAATAGATTGTCGAGTTTTGCTGTAGTTTTATGATTTTATGTTAAAATTGTTTTTATTAATTGTGACCTGTCCTGAGATCTTTTGACATATGAGCTGGGGCCACTGGGTGGGCACTCTGAGCCCCATGGGATCCCCATTCTGTGAGAGTTTGGCTGGGGTTCCAAAGCTTACCCAGCAAGGGACTCCCAGTACCACAGACGGAAACAGGAGATAACAGTAGATAATAAAGATTAAAGAGTTTATTTGTAAGACCCATTTGTACATGGGATTAAGGCAATCAATGCAGGCTTCTCTTACGCAGAAGAGATGACTCTGTCTCACTACATCATTGCAGATACAAAGTAGTCCAGTAAAGCTCCCAAGTCCAAAACCCAAGTGGTCTCAAGTGAGATGTGTGAATGAAGATGAAGTTGAAGGAAGTGAAGTGATGTGACAACATGTTGACTTACCCCAACCTTTCTAGGAAGAGCCTATATAGTCATGCCTTGGATTGAGAGCATAATTCGTTCCGGAAACATGCTTGTAATCCAAAACACTTGTATATCAAAACAAAATTTCCCCCAAAAAAAATTTGTACAGAGATTTTTAATTTAAGCCATACTACAGTACTTGTATTGCAAGACGTCACTTGTATATCAAGTCAAATTTTTTAAAATAAATATTTAAAAATTTGCTTGTCTTGCAAAATGCTCTCAAACCAAGTTACTTGCAATCCAAAGTATTACTGTACCTATAAATAGGATATTACTCACCAGTTATATAACCTGTTGTTCACAACATGTTGTCTCCAAACTGGCTCTGATTCATAGACCCCCCTTGTGACTATCAGGAGACTGTGTACTCCATGTCAGGTGACAATCTCGTTCTGCCCACCATGCAAAACCTAACACATTCATGGGGTCCCTACCAGAGATGGGTGACAGGTTGTGCTCTTCCCACAACAGTGTCCCCAGGTGCAGCACTTTACTTCCCTCTTAGGTATGTCTGCTGCTGGCAGATGCCGCCTCTGCCTCCCCTGTAGACAAGCCAGTAACTTGTAGTGTCAATCAATTAGCTTCTATTATGCAAAAGTTACAGATGAGCCAGTGTTGCTTCAGGCCACAGAGCAGATCTTCTCATGGTCCATAGAAACAAAAGATTTCAAGCAGACTTTACATAGCACAAGATCAGTCCCTTAAGTTACAGTTGCCTGAAAGAGAGTGGATACGAAATTGTTAGGGATGGCTACGGTTTGACCTTCCCGGTGCAAGCTGGCTACCCCATCGAGTGGGCTCCCCTGCCCTGTAGGTGGGCCTTTTCACTGGTTTGGCTCCCTGGCTGCCAGTCGCTGTGAACATCAGGTTACATTGAATTGCGCCTCCCTTTTCCTCTGACGCCCTCGGATCTCTGCTTCCTGCCTCCTCCTCCTCCTCTTCACTAGGAGTCTGTTTTCCTGGGTTTCAGAGGAACCTCTTTGGCTGCCCTCCAGCAGATTAGGCTCTTGCTGGCTGGCCTTCTTCCTGTCACATTTATTCTCCATCATCATCATCATCATCATCATCATCATCATCATCATCATCATCATCATGTCTTTTTCCCAATACTGGAACTCAGGGCGGCTTCACAACATTAAAATTTGTACGGTTAAAACATATCAATAGAGAAATACAAAAGTGAAAAATATAATTACATTAGGCTGAGTCATTATAAAAAATATATATAATTAAAATTATATAAAATATCAAAATATCAAAGCTAAAACAACAAGAACTATAGGAACACAGTCAGATTCAGAATCAGTTCCCAGGTCCACTGGAGGTGCCTCTGCAGAGGTGTTAGGCCTAATCCCTACCGCTGCTTATTATAGGCACTTATCTGAGATCATAAAAGATGCAAGAAGAGCCCTGAAGCCGCATCACACCAAAGGCCTATTTAGCCCAGCATTGCATTCCCACAGTGGCCAACCAGATGCCTCAGACAAGACCACAAGCAGGACACGATTGCAACAGCATCCCCAGCAACTGGTATTGAGAGGCATAGTGTCTCTGGTCCTGGAGGTAGCATATAGCCATCATGGCTACTGGCCATTGATAGCCAGTAGCCTCCTCCATGAATTTGTCTAACCCCCTTTTAAAGCCATTCTAGTTGGTGGCCATCACTACATCTTGTGGTAGCAAATGCCCTAGTTTAACTATGTGCTGTGTGAAGAAGGACTTCTTTTTTTTTTTTATATAATTTTATTTATATTTTTAAAAGAACACACATACACACAAAAAAAACATAAACCTACAAATCATACACTACAAGTGCACCCGTCACCCCGGGGCCAAAACCAGTTCTATCCACATAATCCATTATTAATCTATATTCCAAAAATACATCATATCATGACATGGCTTACTCCCTTTCCCCTTTACTAAAACATAATCTAAAAATGACCCCCATATTTCCTTAAAATTATTTTTCTTTAATTGTCCCTTTTTACATTTAATACTACATGTTAGTTTATCATTTAAAGCAATATCCCAAACCTCTTTATACCAGTCTATTATTAAATACTGATGTTGAACTTTCCAATTCCTTGCAATCAATAATCTCCCTGCCGCTAATAAACTTACAATTAGTTCCTTTTTCTCTTGTGAGCACAGAAGTTTCTCAGTTATTGATAACAATGCTAATTTTGGACAGACCTCCACATTAATACCAATAATTTCTGAAATTTCTCCAAAAATTTTATTCCAAAAATCCAATACGCTTTTACAGCTCCACCACATATGAGCATAAGTACCAAGTTCCTGGCATCCTCTCCAACACAATGGAGCACAATTACTATCTATTTTATTTAATCTTACTGGAGTCAAATACCATCTCCAAACAGTTTTTTAAAAATTCTCTTTTATCCTTACTGACATATTTCTTAATAGAAGGACTTCTTTTTATCTGGTTTGAATCTCCCATGGGATGACCCCAGGTTCTAGTATTGTGAGAGAAGGAGCAAAGCCTCTCCCTCACTACTTTCTCCACAGTTGCTGCTTGTCCCTGATGATAACTTGAAATCCTGTCTGTGTGGTCCTCCCACCTCCTGGTCTTTCTCAGCTGCCTCCTGGACTATGTTTATTGGTCATGCCAGAGCATGACAGAATGTTGGTGACTGACTTTTAGAGTGATACAGTGAAACAGGTCATGCATAGAAGCCCACTGGAAGAATTTAAAATAAATCTCTTGGACCTTATGGGGGAATTCTTCCTCGATCTCCAGAACATGGCACCACGAAGAGCAAGGAGTCCAAAACGAATGCAGTTAATAAGGAAAAATAAAACACTGACACGCTCTGAAATGAAGGAGAAAGCAAGTATCATTTTGGCAGCCAAATCTGCTGGTGTTCCTTCCTTCCTCCCGCTACCCCCCTGCTCCTGACTCTATCGGCAACTGATGAAACGGTAATGCATGTCGAAATCATCAGCCACAAATTTGTTTTTGAATTGCACGTTGTACTGGGTGTCACTTTAATAGCATCTTCCTGCAAAATGACAGGCAGAAATAAGCATCCTTCAGGATGATTTATACCCCGGATTAGGTGCCGGTTGTAAAAATACACCAAGTCTAAATCACTGTCAACCTTGAAACAACAGCAAAGAAGGTGGCAACCCCTGTTGGATAATAAACAAAACTGTGATGCTTGTCCAAAAATGGAATGGGAGGCTGGCCTGGCCTGGCCTGGCCTGAAGTGGAGGAGCCATCATTTTAATTTCTGCTTCTGTTTCACTAAAATGAGAAGACGGTACTTGTAGGGCAGGGTCTGTTCCCACAGGGCAACAGAAATAACAAAGAATTGGGGTTGATTTATATTACATCCCTTATTTAACATCTTTTATTGCCAACTAGTGAAAGGACCCATATTTGCATGGGCTGGAATACCCCTTAGTCTGATACAGCATAGCCTGCAAGCAAACATGCATAGCTGTCAGAGTTGGATATTCTATTTCCAGGGGGGGGGGATGCCCCATAGCAAGGGGAAGGGGCCGGGAGTATGGCTCTGCCCCCTGGCCTCAAACCGTATGGACTACAAAGTTATCTGGAAGTCTGCCCCTACTGGCTGAAAATGTTCCTGCGGGCTTCAACCACATGGGCACATTTAAGTAGCTTATTTAATGTGCTTTAAAAGCACAATAACCCTGAGGTGCACATTCCTAGGGTCCCCTTAGTATGCATGCCAAGTTTGAGGTGTCTAGGTTTCACGGTCTTGGCACTATGGCACTGACAGATGGATAGACAGACATCTGTTGTTCCCCGCCTCGATCTAGACGGCGAGGCGGGTAAGAAATAAAATTTATTATTATTATTATTATTATTATTATTATTATTATTATTATTATTATTATAGACAGACAGACAGACAGACAGACAGACAGGCATGCCCTCGTTTATTATTATAGATGGTGAGCTTAGTCAGGTGGCTCTGTGCTGAATATCGAAGCAAAATGTTAAGAGGCTTAACATCGATGATGATGATGATGATGATGATGATGATGATGATGACGACGACGACAATAATAACAATAATAGCATTTGTGTATTCAAAGTGCTGTCTCCCCAGTGTAACACTTCATGCAACATCTGCACCAGACATGCCTTCAGAGAACATCCATTCAACATTCTACAAGACTGTTGGGCCACGTTCAGCATTGTGTGAGCAGAGGTCTGCTTGTGCAACAGAACTTTCCGATCCTCCATGCAGCCTCCTTTGTGCCCCCAAAACCTGCTCGGGAAGGTCTCCCAACCGTCTGGGGCAGATTTTGGGGGGCATGGGGGGGGGGCTACAGGGGGAATCCACTCCATTGGCAGATGTCATTATGAGATGGTGCCCATTATGTCAGTGGATGGACAAGACTGGAGTTCAGCCAAAGCATTGCAATCCTTAAAACAACACAGCAAAGTAGGTTGGTAGTATCATTATTTACTTTAAAATTAAAATTAAATTAAAAATTTCAAGGCAGCTCACAACAATTCTGCTAAAAACTACAATTAAAAAATGATCATTCATATATATATATATATATATATATATATATATATCAGAATCCAGAGGAGCAGCAAGGAAACATTAACTGTAAGTCAGTATCTTTACATTTACTGCTGGCTAAAAAATATTTGGTGAATAAAAAGGTCTAAGCCTGTGCCTAAAAAGCAACAATCAGAGATCACAGTACAGGGCAACACGTACAGTATATGGAAGCCTGTGACCAGGTGACCTGCGTGCCTTGCTCAACCTGCTATTCAGGTGTTGTTGATGGGCAACTTCAAGGCCCCTTTGCTCTTTTTTTTAATGTTCGCTTGTGTCGTTTTTAATCTTTAAACCAGGCTTGGAATGGACAACCTTTCCAATAGAGGACACTTTGAAAATAGAGGACGGTCTTCTGGCAGCCCTTCAAACAGAGGACTATCCTCTGTTAAAGAGGACACATGGTCACCCTACATGAAGAAGGGCCTCTGGTTAGTATACCAATATTGCAGGTTGGGGGAAGGGAGGCTGTGTTGAGAAAGATCAGCTTGAGTAAGCCCACCTGGTAAGTTCACAGTATAAGCAAGATTTTCACTTGAGACTTCCCGATTCATATCTCAGGGTGCGATTCTATGCAAGTTTAGACAGAAAAAAGGCTACAACTCCCAGCATGCCATAGCTGGCTGGGGCATGCTGGGAGTTGTAGCCCTTTTTTCTGTCTAAACTTGCATAGGATTGCGCCTTCAGTCTCCTTGTCACTGTGCTACGTCAGCTCACCACCTTCATTATTTCATGGGCAAACCTGCATGGACAGAAAGGCTGTGCATTATCAGACAAATGCTAATTTGGCCCTGCAAACTAAGGAGATTTACATTGATGTAATCCTGTTTACTTTTGCATCTATTGTTTAGATTTGCAAATAATTGACTGTACAGTTAGTATGGTGTGTGCAACATTTGTAACAATTTCAGTAAAAATGGATTATCCCCATAAATCTTTACCCACTAAAGTTTCTCCCAGAAATTGAAATTAGTGTTGAAATTCCTGGAGTGGGGGTGAGGGCTGAGTCCTTTCACCCTTGTTGAAGGTGGACTTATACGACACCATCAGAAAAAAAATGAACAAAATGTTTCACAATCATTACAATTTCATTAGAGTTAACTTAATTTTTCATTTTAAAAAATTGCATCGACTCCCTTCTTGTTTTCTTGCAAACTCTGTCTATGAACTTGCCAAATGCAGCGTGCTCATTTTCAATCAATTCTCTGGCATCTTGCACTTTCAGTCCTTCAAATGATGCACTTATTAGATCATCCATATGTTCAGGCAGAAGACAACTTCTTTCAGAACATACAATTGATGAAATTGATGAAAAGGAACACTGAACTGTAGGGGCTTTTTTGGGAAGTGTTAAGGCTGAATTTCTACTGTGCAAATACAGCAATGTCTACAGACTGAGCAATACAGACAGAAAATACCCAGGGGGCATGGGGGCTTGCAGGGGGAGGGGGAATCGGCAAAGATTGTTTCAACAGGGTTGGCGAAGAGGATGTTTTGGTTGGCTTCTAGCTTGCCATATCTATAAGGCAATGGTTGATGGTTGGCGAGCCGTCACCTTTTGCAGTTACTCAAACTTTTAACTGGACAGGGAGATCCATCCTTTATTTGTTCATTGGGGGTCAGATTTCAGACTGTTAAGGATTTATGTAAAGTCTGTAAATGAACCTTCTCACTAGTGTTGTTGAGTTCTATCTGGAGCCTTCCAAGCCCTCCCACTCACAGCAGTGGAGTTTGCACAGGAGTAATCCCTACTAGTGGATTGTGCCCCAGAGAATTTGAAAAAAGCATGAGAACTTGGGTACATTTTAGTGAGTTATTCTTTTTACAGATGAACACAAGAGAGGGAGGAAGAAGCAAGGAGCAAATGTGATTTTGTGCATCCTGTGGGAAGAACAAACCACTGGGCATAAAATAACCATATTGACTTTAGCCATAATTATAACTGATGGATGAAAGAAATTAGAAACAAGACTGCCCTCTGCCCCCTCTGCCATGCCCACCCTGCTGATGGAAAGAAGATGATTTATGGATGGTGCCCTTTTACTATTCCTATTTTATGATTTCCTCTTTCCTGACAAAGTTTGGAATCAGAAAGACAGCTGAAGGGAACGGGGTGATGTTGAAGGGCCTCAAGGTCATGGCTGGCTGAGAACCAAGAAACTCCAAGCTTTTGTGCCTACCGCTCCCTGGGCAGCTGCGCACCAGGCAACACTTGCAGAGCGAGGGGGACGTGGTGGCACATGTGATTGTCTAGCAGCTGCTGTGAATATTAATCTCGCCCACTTAATGATTTTTTTGTTTTCCCAGGGCACTCTCCAAAATTGTTTTAAATTAATTTTTAAAATTGCTGTTCCTCCCTGCCTTTTAGCGGTTCTCGCACAGCGTTAAGTCAGTTTACCCTGATGGGCTAATGCCTTTATGAATGTTAATATGTAACTAATCACACAAATGCAAAATTAAACTCTTCTCTCTCTCTCCCCCCGCTTTAGGATGATCATCCCTGTAATTTGAAGAATCTCACAGCCACCAGGAAATGCAGGATTTCTTTTGTTTGAAGTTGTGTTGCTATGCCACCGTGTCAATGAAGGGAAGTTAGGGGATGATGTACTCACTCCACTGAGGTTACGTCTGAAGTAGGGCGAGTGGCTGTGTGGCTCTCTTATGGGGACTGGGCTGGTATGTATCCTGATCACCCTTTCCCATCCACCCCTCCCTGCCACTATTCCCGGGATGGGATAATAATAAGTATTACCCAGAGCTGCCTTTCTATGGGATGAACTTGAAGAAATTCCCAGGGAGATATGCTCTTCCAAGTGGGACTGTCACCCAATTAAAGAAATCTTTGCCGTTCTGATTAGTTTGAATCCATTAATCAATGAACTGATTAAATCTGCATATATTTGCAGATGACTACGGTTGTCGTTTTGGTGGGGAAAAACATTTAGTCTTTCTTTTTAGAGGGCACAGGTAGATGTTACAGCAGGCACCATCTTAGGGCCAAGCTCAGCCAGTAGCACCTTCCCTCTAATGGCAAATTGCAGCTTCCGGGGGGGGGGGGATTTCATCAGGGCCATGGCATGCGGGGGGGGGGAAGGGTCAGCCCCCCCTCACCATGTGCTACAGTCCCAGTTCTAATCGCCCCACCCAGCAGCTGCTAATTAAAAAAACAAGACAAAAGCTAGCTAGATATGTTAAATGTGTTCACATATTTATAGTGCAATCCTATACACACATACTTAGAAGTAAGTCTCATTGAGTTAAACGAGGTTTAGGATGCAGCCTTAATGTAAAATGGGGTTTCCAAAATGGTTCCTGACATCTGCATTTTTATAGGTATTATTTACATTTTAAAAATATACTGTTCTTGTCGTTGTTTTTAAATGTTTTGCCATTAATCAGGGATACCTTTCTAGTCAATCAGGCTTGCTGATTAACCAATTAAATGTTGGTTATATATATATATAACATCAGAATTGACTACCTGAGGAAGGAAATAGCAGGGCAGGACAGGGAGGGAATCCACCTTCCATTGCTATGTTTTGACATCTAGGAAGCAAACTGCAGCAATGAGTAACGTCCCTCGTCTGATCGCAGTTGGATGCATGGAGCAAGTGCCTGCAAGAGAACGGCCTCCAGATGTCTTCTGGGTAAGAGGTAATGCAAGAAGCCGATTATGATGTGTAAAATGCTACGTGGCACCATCATTCTCTATCCAAGACAGGGGTGTTGAATCTCTTTCAGCCTAAGCGCCAAATTCCAGTTGGGAGAAGCTCTTGGGGGCCACATTTCAGTAGTGGGTGGGCCAAAAGACAAAAGGGGCAGGGCCAAAATGATGATAAATACCACCATAATTGAACGTAAAGCTCTTAGTGTCAGCGACTGAGAGAGCCAGTGTGGCGTAGTGGTGAGAGTGTTAGGCTGGGACTCGGGAGGATCCAGGTTCAAGTCCCCACTTGACCATGAAGGGCACTGGGTGACTTTGGGCCAGTCACTGATTCTCAGCCTCACCTACCACATAGGGTTGCTACAAGGACAAAATGGAGAGGAGGAGGTCCAGGAGGATCACGCATGCTGCCTTGGACTCCTTGTGGGAAAGGTGGGATATACATTTAACAAATGAATAGGTCTTAGGAGAATGTGGAATAAACTGTACTAAAGCCAGGAGAGCACCAAGTGGTCAGTCATTGGGAGAAAGGGAGGAGGCCAGGGGAGGGGCACTGATCCCTGATCCCACTACTATCTATCATGACTTCTAAAACAAACCAAAAGTAAACCAAGAGTACCCTCACAAGTGTGCCACAAATGGTTAACTCATTTAGCAGCTTAGCTAAGACAGCCGGCGTCACCAGGCCCCTAATTCAGCAGGAGCTTAACTTTCAGCTTCAAAGCAAAAGTTGCTGCTGCTCGCTAAGAACTCATTAGCACATCAAAGAGCTTAAACCTGGTTCGATTCCACCACAGGGTGGGACTTCAGATCTGCCAAGGAAATTTCACTTTGAGTGAAATTCAGTAGCATCCCAACATGGAGACAGGTGAGGATTACCTAGTCATGCGCAGAGCCAGGGAGAGAAGGCAATAACACTCTTCATGTTAGTAGCTCCATTTTGTGGCAGTCCCCTGAGTTTCTGAAAGTGTTCTGGTATACATACCAAGTTTTTGCTCATGATTTATATGCAGGAAGACTGCCAAGGTGTAAATGAGTCACACCTATAGTGCGGTGTTACCAATTAAGCTGCTAAACAAGAGTGATTAACTAATTGCCATTAATTACTCAGCAAACAGAACACCCAGCCCAAACAGAAGGCATCATAAAGAAATGAGTTTGTGCCATTTTGCCTCTAACAGGGTAACAGGGACCCGGCTATTTTCTTACCACTAATCCTTTGTTTGCTTATCAGACTGATACCTGCTGATAAGGCGGCTTTACTTTTGAGTGATAAATGATCTTAATTAACTGTAATTGTTTGCAGGCAATTTTATGCAAATATAGACATTTACAGAACAGAAGTGGGAAGAATTCATGGAGGCCCTGGAGGCGCCCTGTGGGACTGCCATGGGCTGCCTCAGGATTTTAGAAGGATGTGCGTGACCGACTGCCTTTGATGGTGCCCAGCCTGCGGTGTGGAAGAAGAGGCACTTTTTTTTTTGGCTCTGCAACATGATGTCACATGCTTGCTTGGATAGTCACATGCTGCATGCATGCAGAGAAAAATACATTCTTCCTACTTAGTACCCTGTGGGCTAATGCTAAATTGCATCGAAGGATAAAGTCCCTGCGAGGAGTGCAAAGTGAAGGGTTTCTTTTTTTAAAGAAAAGCTTTGCTGGACATCTCCGTCTGTTTTGTACTCTGCAGAGATGGATTAGTTCCTCCATATTTTACGCCAAGATCTTCATCATCATCATCTTCATTGTTGCCTTCTTCCCCTTATTTTTCACCATCTTCCTTCTCCTACTCTTCCCTCTAAGGCAGGCATGGAGAACTTGAGACCTGCCAGGTGTTGTTGGATTCTGCCACAGTCAGCATGGCCAGTGGTCAGGAATGATGGGTGTTGTAGTCCAGCCATAACTGGAGGGCCACAGGTGCCCCCTGCACTACTTAGATATGATCAGATGCAAAGGAGAACAGCAGGGCCCCTATATCTGTAAGAGTGGTGAAGAGAAAGGGATTTTGGAAAGTTCAGCTGTTCTCTCCCATTTCTGATGAGCTTCAGCTGCCCAAATTCCTGGAAAGTGAAGGCCCATGAGCTCTGCTATCTTCTTCTGTTTCATGGTCACTCCTCCTCCCATTTCCTCTGCTATTTAGCATCAAAGATATCCTAGTGCTATATGGACATGGGACAGCCCCTCCCCAGAGGCTTGCAGTTGACATTAGAAGGGCAAGAGAACAATGGGACCTCTTGGGGAACCACCTTTTCCTGAATGTCTCCCCCTTCCTCATGTACTTTATCATCTACTGTGGTCCATTCCACATTTTCTGTGCAACAGTGATAAGAATGGAAGAAGACCAAAGATCCATCTAGTCCAGCATTCTGTTCACACAGTGGCCAGCCGGTGTTATGCCAGATAATCTGGGCGTTAGATTCCCTTACAGAAGAGAGGTTAACCCCAGTCTATTGCAAAAGGTTTGGGATCTTTGGCTGGGGTAAAGATGCACGCAGTTGGGTGAAGTGCATGCTTCACCCTTTAACACTAAATACAGACTTGACATACTGGCTTTAAACTGAGACACAACGTATAAGCACTAAACTGACTGAGACACAACACGTTTAGAAGGAAAAAGAGCTGTTTATTCAAGAAGAAATATAGAGCAGGTACAGTGTCTTAGTTCCTGAGGGTACAAGTCTTACACAATAAATTCAGGCAGCAAAATATGCCTACTGCATCTCCAATCATACTCTATAATTCTGATAGGAAAGGTCCCCGTGCCTTTTGATTCCTTTCCTAATTATGCCAAATATAGAATTTGCCTTTTTCACAGCAGCTGCACACTGGGTTGACCTTGTCATGGAGCTGTCCACCACGACAGGCCTGTGGCTCACTCTGGCTCAGCTTGTCTGAGTGTGGAAAGCTAAGCAGGGTCAAGCCTGGTTATTACTTGGATGGGAGACCGGGACCCCTCCTCTAGTTTCCTGTATTGAGAGCAGGGGGTTGGACTCGATAGGCTTGTAGGCTCCTTCCAACTCTGTGATCTATGAAACTATGAAACTCCAAGATCTCTTTCTTGATCAGTCGCCACTAGCTCGGATCCCATCAGATTATACTTGGTTGGGATTTTTCACCCCAATGTGCATTACTTTGCACTTGCTTACCTAGAATTGCATTTGCCATTTTGATGCCCATTCTCCCAGTTTGGAGAGATCCTTCTGGAACTCCTCACAATCCCTTTTTCTTTTAACCACCCTAAATAATTTGGTGTCACCAGCAAACTTGGCCACTTCACAGCTCATTCCTAATTCCATATCATTTATGAATAAGTTGAAAAGCACTGGTCCCAATACAGATCCCTGTGGGACCCCACTGTTTACAATTCTCCATTGGGAGAAGTTACCGTTTATTCCTACTCTCTGCTTCCTGTTCTTCAACCAGTTACTGATCCATAAGAGGACTTCCCCTCTTATTCCATGACTGCTAAATTTGCTCAGGAGTCTTTGATGAGGGACTTTGTCAAAAGCCTTTTGGAAGTCCAAGTAAACAATGTCTACCGGATCACCCCTGACCACATTGACACTGTCAAAAAACTCTAAAAGGTTAGTGAGGCAGGACTTACCTTTGCAGAAGCCATGTGTATGTATTCTTTTTCAGCAGAACTTGTCCCTCTACTACTACTACTATTATATTTATTTATAACCCACCTTTTCCTCAATACTGGGGCTCAAGGTGGCTTCACAACATTAAAATTTGTACAGTTAAAATATATAAATAGAAAAATACAAAAGTTAAAAATCTACTTAAATCAGAAACAGTATTAAAATTATATAAAATATCACAGCTAAAACAACAATAACTATAAGAACAGTGCAAATCCATCGCTTTCTCATAGGTCTAATTTTATTCTCCGAAGGCCAAGGCCTGCTGGAACAAGAAAGTTTTTGCCTGCCTTCGAAAACATACTAAGGAGGGCACCATTCTAGCCTCCCTGGGAAGGGAATTCCAGAGTGTTGGGGCAGCCACCGAGAAGGCCCTCTGCTGTGTTCCTGCCAGGCGTGCCTGGGATGGTGGCGGAACTAAGGGAAGGGCCTCCCCTGAAGATATCAAAGTATGGGCAGGCTCGTAGGGGAGAATATGGTATTTCAGATAACCTGAACCTGAGCCATATAGGGCTTTATAGGTCATAACCAGCACTTTGAATTGTGCCCGGAAACAGACTGGGAGCCAGTGAAGCTGTTGTAACAGAGGAGTTGTGTGCTCCCTGTAGCCAGGCCCAGTCAGCAGTCTGGCAGCAGCTCTTTGATGAACCAGCTGAAGTTTCCGTACACTCTTCAGAGGCAGCCCCACATGGAGCGCGTTACAGTAATCCAAATGACTAAGGCATGTGTCACTGTGGCCCTGATCCAACATCAGGGCTCTTCTTATGTTCACTGTGGCCACTGTGGCCAAATCAGACATCTCCAGGAACGGGCGCAGCTGACGCACTAACTTTAACGGGTGACCGGCCAGATGGGCGATTAATAAATATAATAAATAAATAAATAAACTGTGCAAATGCACTCCTGGCCACCGCCGAAACCTGGGCATCCAGGCTCAGGGTTGAATCCAGAAGTACATCCAAGATGCGAACCTGTGTCTTCAGGGGGAGTGTAACCCCATCCAACATAAGCTGAATCCCTATTCCTTGATCTGCTTTCTGACTGACCAGGAGCACCTCTGTCTTGTCTGGATTAAGCTTCAATCTGTTTGCCCTCATCTAGTCCACTACTGCCGACAGACACCGGTTTAGCACAGCAACAGCTTCCTTGGAATTGGATGGAAAAGAGAAATAGAGCTGGGTGTCATCAGCATACTGGGTGACACCGAACCCCCAAACTCCGGACAACCTCTCCCAACGGCTTCATGTATTTTTTAAATAGCATGGGGGACTAAACGGAACGCTGAGGAACCCCACAGGCCAACGGCCAGGGAGTCGAACAGGAGTCCCCCAGCACCACCTTCTGGGTCCGCCCCTCCAGGAAGGAATGGAGCCACTGTAAAGCAGTGCCTCCAAGACCCATCCCAGCGAGGCGGCCCAAAAGCATTAGTACATACTTACTAATTTTATCTTTAATAATGCTTTCAACCAATTTACCTAGAACAGACATTAAGCTAACCAGCTCCAGTTGGCTTTCCCCCAGGGTTCAGTTTAAAAGCTGCTCTGCCTCCCCCTTTCTCCATGGCAGCACAGGAGCTGTCACCCAGGGATCGGGCTACTCTGCTGTTTGGTCCCTGAAGGTCTTGTCCATTAACCTCTCTTAGCTTCTCCAGGTCAGCAACCTTGGCTTCAAGGGAACGGACTTGTTCCTTGAGAGCAAGGAGCTCATTGCCCCGAACACGCACTATGACTTCTGTCCAGCTGGCAGACAATCATACATGTGGCACGCAGTGCGATACACTGGATAACCCCTCCACCCCTGCTGGCTTTCTACCTTCATAACTTTTTAAATTGCTATTATTCAGTTCATTTACCTGGAAACTAAGTTGTTTACTAGGAGAAGGTGCGGAATTTTTGTATGGTTATTTATTTATATTTATTTATTATTTATATTTATACTTACTTATTTACAGTTACTAACTATGAGAAGGGAGGGAAACAACAAGGATGATATCATCAACAAGGATGATAAAGGGACTGGAAACAAGGCCCTATGAGGAGAGACTGAAAGAACTGGGCATGTTTAGCCTTCAGAAGAGGAGACTGAGGGGAGATATGATCGCACTCTTCCAGTATTTGAAGGGATGTCACACAGAGGAGGGCAAAGATCTCTTCTCGTTCATCCCAGTTTGCAGGACACGGAATAATGGGCTCAAGTTACAGGAACCTAGATTCCACCTAAACATCAGGAAAAATTTCCTGACTGTCAGAGCAATAAGACAATGGAATCAACTACCTAGGGAGGTGGTGGGCTCTCCCAGTCTGGAGGCATTCAAGGTGCGGCTGGACAGACATCTGTCAGAGATGCTTTGACCTGGATTCCTGCATTGAGCAGGGGGTTGGACTCGATGGCCTTGTAGGCCCCTTCCAACTCTACTTTTCTATGATTCTATGATTCTAAGAGTTGACTGCCCTGGCCTCCTCACCCTGTTGCGAAACTCACACGGGTGCTTAACTCACTTGTGTGCTTCATTGCTGGGGCTCCATGTGCTCAGACAGCTCAGCGAGCCAGCAATCACCGATGTGGCCGATGGAGAAAGCTGATGCAACAGTGCCACAGCAACGAGCCACAGCATCACACAATACCCTCCTCCCTGGATGGGAGCTATTGTGATTGGTCCATTTGATCATAACAGCATCAGCATTTGTTGAATGAACCATGTACCTCTGGATGCCCAGCATGTTGGAGTTTGGTGGTTGGTGGAAGTGTATCAATGGCTACTAGTCTTGACGGCTATATGTTACCTCCAGTATCAGGGGTAGTATGCACAATAGTTGCTGGGGAACATGGGTGGGAGGGTACTGTTGCCCTCATGCCCTGCTTGGGGGTTTCCCGTGGGCAGCTGGTTGGCCATTGTGGGAACGGAATGCTGGATGAGATGGACCCTCGGTCTGATCCAACATCAGGGCTCTTCTTATGTTCTTATGCTCTTATGGCTGCTAGGCCAATAGAGGGGAAGGTTTGGTGGGGTGGGGGCTGAGCTCTTTGGCTGCAATGTCTGTTTACTTGGAAGTCCTGTTGAAATCAGGGGACTGAGTACTCTTGGTCTGGAAGAGCCTTGCTGGATCAAACCAAGAGACCATCTAGTCCCGCTTCCAACAGTGGCTCTGTTCCTCCAGGGAGCATCTATCCTCCAGGATATATACGATGGGCGCACATCCGCCTTGGTGGAGCAAATATCAGGGTTTGAACCCATGACCACGGGGATACATTCGAAGCAACAGCTGTGCAATTAACCCCACTGTTACACTTTTCTGGATGTGGACTTTCCTAATAATCATCTTCTCTCTCATAACTTTCTCTCTATCTGTTTTAGTTCCGGTGATCTTACCATTTTAGATCTGTATTCAACTCGTTTGTTATGTGTGTATACATAGCTAGCAATATAATTTATTTTTAAATATATATTTTTATTTGTCAGCATCTAATAAAACCCTATATAGAACATGTAATAAAACGGCCCATACCCGAACATGGCCTGCAATCTAATTTAGAGAATAAAAACAAAATACTTAAAAACTGGAAGAAGCAAAGGAGATTTTTATTTCAGCTGGTGTATTACCTTGGAGAGTTTTCCTTCCACTATTCTGTTTTGAAATGAACAGAATTATTTTATTCCCTCTGTTTGCTGGGAAGATGAAGTTGATAAAGAATGTCCAAATATGGTGTATGCATTTTCATTTTTAGTTTTCCAATTGATGATCCATATTAGAGAAATGCAGCTTCCAACGGGCTAATGACAGAGTACAGTTGAAAGATGGTAAAATATATTAATTGCCTTGGCAGCATCCTGAAGCTTGCTGCGTGATTAATTTTTTCTCCCAATTTGTGTAAAATGCCAGCAACAAAAGATAAGTAGATTTTTAGAGGTCAGCATTTGAAATAGCCTGTGAACTTTATTAATCTAGAGATTGTAAAATGTATTATCATAATTTCCATCAACCACACGGAGGCTGCACAGTTTAGAGATAAGGAAAAACAAGCCTACAACACCGTCCCCCCTACATGATGAAATCTAGATTTGAAGGGATGTCACACAGAGGAGGGCAAGGATCTCTTCTCGATCATCCCAGTTTGCAGGACACGGAATAATGGGCTCAAGTTACAGGAACCCAGATTCCACCTAAACATCAGGAAAAATTTCCTGACTGTCAGAGCAATAAGACGATGGAATCAACTACCTAGGGAGGTTGTGGGCTCTCCCACTCTGGAGGCATTCAAGGTGCAGCTGGACAGACATCTGTCACAGATGCTTTGACCTAGATTCCTGCATTGAGCAGGGGGTTGGACTCGATGGCCTTGTAGGCCCCTTCCAACTCTACTTTTCTATGATTTCTATGATTCTAGACAGAGTCATGAGAAATAGAAAACTGAGGGCAAATCATTCCCTACACAAATGTAGGTGTTTTGAACATTCCCCCTTCCCAGGGAATCCTGGCAACTGTAGTTGATAGCACGGTGCTCTCACCAAACTACAAGACCCAAGAATCTTTGCAGGAAGCCACAACGATCCAGCCGGTTGTGAGCTGGGGCTACTCGTTCCGTCTTCAGGTTCTGGCCTGTTATGATGAGCAACATGTTCAGCCCGCACAGGAAATTTGCAAAAGTAGACCATTTGTTCATGGCATGAGTAGTTTGGCGGTTTCCTATTAGATTTGCACTTATGGAAACCCACTGAAAATAGGAGGGGTGAGTGTGTTCATGTTCATTGAACCTGAGACCTTCTGTATGCAAAGCATGAGGTGCTACCACCGAGGTACTTTCTACTTTTCTATGATTCTATGGCAAATCCCCAAACCGCTATTTAGCCATCACTCGCTAAATTGCATCGAAGGATAAAGTCCCTGCGAGGTGTGGTTGTGGAACAGCCACAACCACAACAGCCACAACCCCCAAAGGGAAAGGGGGTTGGACTTGATGGCCTTGTAGGCCCCTTCCAACTCTACTTTTCTATGATTCTATGGCAAATCCCCAAACCGCTATTTAGCCATCGCTCGCTAAATTGCATCGAAGGATAAAGTCCCTGCGAGGAGTGCAAAGTGAAGGGTTTCTTTTTTTAAAGAAAAGCTTTGCTGGACATCTCCGTCTGTTTTGTACTCTGCAGAGATGGATTAGTTCCTCCATATTTAGCCATCGCTCGCAATTTAGCGAGCGATGGCTAAATAGCGGTTTGGGGATTTGCCATAGAATCATAGAAAAGTAGAGTTGGAAGGGGCCTACAAGGCCATCAAGTCCAACCCCCTTTCCCTTTGGGGGTTGTGGCTGTTGTGGTTGTGGCTGTTCCATTGGGAACAGCCACAGGACATGGGGATCCACTTGTGTGCAGCTGGGCCTCACACATTTTGGGGCACTTCCTGCTTGGTGATGTTGCCTCATTCCTCTTTGCTCAGTCTTGGGGTGCTCCCACTGATGGAGGGCAAGCAACCAGCACTGATTCTGCCACACACCAAGAGGACAGAGGCAAGTGTGGCGGCAGGGAGAGGGCTCCTCACAAGAGACAAGGACCCCTCCGCACGAGGACGGCAGCCTCATCATGCCTCGCCCAGCTCAGGGGTGGGCAGAAATAGCTCAAAGCAAGGAGGCCAAAGGAAAGCGGGAGGGAATCTGGTTGGGTGGCCATGCCATGTGAGTGCTGTCATGACCCTACCCGATGACTGGGGTCATAATCGGTGAAGTGGCATCATTTCTCCCTGGCCTGAGCTCCTATACAGACAACCTGGGAATTTGTTTTGACTGGATGTAGTAGTTCAGCCAGTCCAGAATGTGACTGAAAGAACATCATTCGGCAGCTTTAAAATTGACTGTCAGCTCAGCTCACTGAGTCTTCCCTGAAGAGTGCTCCACTTTGCAGCCGAGCTATTCTTCCAGCCTTCTATCAGCAGCAGCCTGACAAAAGCTTCCAACCTCACTACAGCTACCAACATCGCTCCCCTTTCCTCACTAGGTTTGGTACAGTTATGAAGAGATCATTTTAGCTTTCTTCAGGCAGACCCGTCTTTAGAAAGCTGAGCTGCGCACACAAACATCCCAAAGACCGTTTTTCTAAAACAACGATTACGGCTCGCTTTTGACTGGGGAGGTTCCTGTTCCCCCAACCAGCTCCCCTCGTTCTTTCGAATTTCATCCCGGGATGCAGATGAACCTGCCTCCCCCTGAGCTGGATTCAGTGCAATTGTGGGACTTCTTCCAGTGAGTCACTGGGGAAGATGATTGCAGTGCTGGGCTGGGAACTATGGAGCTGCAGTCCAACGCTCCCGGGTGGGATCAGGTTGGGGAAGGCCACTATAAATCCACGCACCAAAAAGGACTTCGTAATGCATGCTCATGATGCAGCTTCCCCGGAGATGTAATCATTAGGGTGGCTGAGAGGATTTCTGGCCTAATAGGTTCTTAAATGTGGTGCAAGGCCCAGCTCAGACCACTCATCATGCCCCCAGCTCAGTTGACTTTGTATTTTATGTGGAAGCTGCACTGCCAGAGGGTTTGGGCTTTCTAGATTGAAGTGAGCAAAGGAGGACCACCCCAAAATTGGAATTTTTCCACCCACCACATTGTACGCTTCTCCAAATGTTGTGATGCAGTGCTCTGCGGTATCAAGCTTTTAAAATATATGTTTGCGGACAAAATGCACATGAAAAAAAAATCTAACAAATGCTTACTAACAACCCCCCCCCCACACACACACACACACAAAGTCAGTGGATTATATGAAACTGATTAGGATATAGTGTAATCCCAAGAAAGGCTGTGAAGAGCCCAGTTCCCCTTCACACAAAACAGGAGTTATTTCTGTTATCCACCCAACTCAGGTTGTTGAAGAATGAGTGGATGGCAACACCTCTTTGTAGAACATACAAACACAAAACGTAGGGATGGGCGACCTGCCCGGCACTCGACTCGCAGCGCATGAGCTGAGCGCTCCTGCTGTGTGAGCCGAGCACGAGCGCCAGCTGAGGCACTCGCCAGACTTCCGGGTCCCTCCGCTCTACGTCATTTACGTAGAAAATGGCCTAATTTGTGCAAATTTGGTCCTAATTTGCGCAAATTTGGTCCTAATTTGCGCAAATTAGGTCGTTTTCTACATAAACAGCCTAGTGCCAGAACCCAGAAGTCACTTTCCCCAGCTCGGCTCACGAGAATGCGAGTCAAGCCGGGGAAAAGGTGGGGTGGGCGGAGCTCGGGGGGCTGAGCCCGCCCCCAAGTCGAGCTCCGCGCACATCAAGTGGGTGAATGAGCAATCCAAGTGCAAAGGAGTATTGACGGAGGCACCAAACATTTCCAGCTTGGCACATCTACTGATGTCTCCTGAGAGTGCCAGGCCTGTACACCAAAGGCCAGCTCGTGTCCTGGGAGGGAACTTGCCAGGGGATATCGTGCCACGGTAAGAGCAGCTGCTGTAGGTTTTGGTATCCTCTGCTTCCCATTGGCACGATGCCCGCAGTTGAGGCAGGGTGTGTATATACCAACATATAGGCAGGGCAGGAAATGGTTCGAGGGCAGGGGCACCTGATTTCATGCCGTGGTTTAGCTTTCTACTCTAGTAGAGATTGGATGTAAATCTGTTACACAACAGGAGACTGAATGAGAAACTGACCCTACATTCTTCCAGACGGTGCCCACAGAACGTAATGCAAGACCTTTGGCTCTCTCTGCACCAGCACAGGTGAACACTGTGGTCTCATTCTCCAGCAGCGGGAACAGGCCCTGCACTGGGAGAGCAACCACAGCGGCTGGATGAAACCCTCTAAGACAGTGTTCTCCAACCTTGGGTCCCCAGATGTTTTTGGCCTACAACTCCCAGCATGCCCCAGCCAGCGTAGCTGGCTGAGGCATGCTGGGAGTTGTAGGCCAAAAACATCTGGGGACCCAAGGTTGGAGAACACTGCTCTAAGACTTTGGTGGGGGGAAGCAAGGAAATGGTGGGAAGGAACAGGGACCATGGGAGACACCACCACCCCCCCGGGCCATTGGAGCTGATCCTCGCACAACACAAAGTGGTACCCAAAGCAAATTGATCTTATTGTAGAGCAGCAAAAACATTGTTGTACAATGTATCGTAGACAACCAAAAGGATCCACCTGGGTACTATACAATACATCAACGCCACATATTGAATCGTACCTGTAAACCTCTGTAATTGGAATGTGGGTCGTTTTATGGCAGCCAGCCAGCCAGCCTTGAAGGCAATTACTGGCAGATCTTGGGTTCCCCTGGAGTCATATCCTTGACCCCACTGTGCAGGAGATGATGTCAAAGAGCCTGGGCTCAGCAGATTCCCCCAAATAACAAGTGTCAGTCATTTTTCTCCCCCCACCCCATCTCTGTCTCTGTCTCTGTCTCTTTTTGACAGATTCATTCATTTTGGCACCTGTAAGATCCACAGCAAGATGCATGGTTTTTGGTGCTTTTCTCACTGAGGTGAATCGTGAGTGATGGACTGCCACCGGATGCTGATGGGTTTGATCCAAGGGCATTCTCCTGCCACAGAAAACCACCCAAGAGATATAATCGGATTTCGGGGAGGTCCTTGAACTCCTGTCACTATCCCTATACCTACCCGTTCTGGAGAATTTGAGTTATGACATCTTCAGTGGCCCAAACAGGTGTGTATTAACCCATCTCCTCAGAAAATTCACAGCAAAACACAACATATTTGATAAGTCACTGAAGCAAGTGGCTGTGACTCAGTAGCCATTTAGAAATTCCATTTAAATACAGACTGCACCCACTGAATTGTTTTTAACCGTGATTTCCCCCTCTTGCACCACATTTGATGATGATGATGATGATGATGATGATGATGATGTGCAAGTGAAGTGTAAATATATAGTCAGAGAAACTGAGGACTAGAAGCTTGAAGCTGATGCAATGCATGGCAACAAGTCAATATAGGAACTGCAGAGGGGAGATCATGTGATCGTAGCAGCAGAGAGAAAGGCTGTTTCATGGCCCCTGTGGACAGGTGACCGGCCTGTGGAAATAGCGATTGTTGAGCTAAGTGCCCACAGCACCCTGTAATCTGAAGTCCTCTGCCTTTGAATATGGAGGCTGCATGTAGCTGCCATGGCTAACGGATACTGGGGGAGAGCAATCCCAGTGATGGGATTTTTAGTTCTTTTAAAAAGCCACCTAAATTTTAAAGACATCTGTGTGGCCACCCCCACATCCTGTGACAGCGAATTCCATATACTTTATTTTATTTTATTGATGGATTTGATTTGTATTCTGCCTTTCTTCCAAAAGATGTCACTAATGTGAAGAAAATAAATGTGAAGAAATAAATTTGTTGGTCTGTCCCAAATCTACCGCCAGTCTGCTGAATTTCTCAACCTATAGCATCGGAGTGGGGGGGGGGGGAGGAAAGCAAGAAAGAAACAAATCCCAACTCTTTCTGTACCATTCCTAACATTACCGACATCTCTCTATATTTTTAACTTGGGTGGGGATGTTTGGGTCACCTGCCTCATTCTGCTGCTATAAAAGCCTTTGACTTGTGTGTGTGTGTGTGTGTGTGTGCGTGCGTGTCACAGGCAAGCAGGTGCCGGCTCACCAAGAAATGGATCTTGGGGCTGTGCTGGACGGCTCAGTGAAAATGTCCACCCAGGGTGTGGCTGCTGTTTAAAAAAACAACAACCCCAAAACCTGGCATATTCCATGTTGGGCATAATTAGGAAAGGAATTGAAAATAAAACTGCCAAGATCACACTCTCCTTATACAAGTCTATGGTGCGACCGCACTTAGAATACTGTGTACAGTTCTGGTCACCGCACCTAAAAAAAGGATATTGTAGAGCGGGAGAAAGTGCAGGAAAGGGCAACTAAAATGACCCAAGGGGCTGGAGCAACTCCTGTGCGAGGAAAGGCTGCAGCAGCTGGGACTGTTAAGCTTAGAAAAAAGGTGAGTGAGGGGAGACATGATAGAGGTGTACAGAATAAGGCATGGTGTGGAGAAAGTGGGCAGGAGAGCTTGCGACGCTCATTCACAAAATGCGTACTTTAGAAAATGTGCACTTTGAAAGTATGCATTTGGGGGAAATGCACATGTTCACACTTTAGTCAATGGAAGGTGAGAGTGTTGGACTGGGACTCGGGAGATCCGGGTTCTAGTCCCCACTCGCTCGGCCATGAAACTCACTGGGTGACTTTGGCCCAGTCACTGACTCTCAGCCTAACCTACCTCACAGGGTTGTTGTGAGGATAAAATGGAGAGGGGGAGGAGGATTATGTAAGCCGCCTTGGGTTCCTTGCAGGAAAAAAGGCGGGGTATCAATATAATAAATAAATAAATAAATGTGTGTGTGCACTTCTAATAATGTGCACCCAGCATGCACTTCCCCCTTTTGAACAGGGGGAGGAGCTTGCAATTAGGAACAGGAACGAGATGGACCCAGATTTGAGGTGGAAACTTGGAGAACCTCACTGAGCTCAAGTCTTGAAGAATCTCCTATCCCTAATTTTGGACAGATGCTGAAGAAAGGTCATCTTGTTTTTGTGTGTTATTGTTTGTTTTCCTTTGCTTCAAGGACTGTGATTCCTCATGGCTCATGGGAGAGACGAATGCCCTCGGTGATGTTAAACTCTCTTATCACTTACTTACAAGTATTCTGAAAGCAAAGTACTTGTCTACGTTCTTTCTCTCTCTGTGTGTGTGATGCAGGGCCGGTGCTACCATTAGGCCAACTAGGCGGCTGCCTAGGGCGCAGGGCTAAAGGGGGTGCCAGAAGCATAGGTCTGGAGGGAGGGAGGGCTCAAGTGGGAAGGGGGGGCGCTAAATATCTGATCTTGCCTAGGGCACCAAACTGCCTTGCACCGGCCCTGGTGTGATGTTCTCTCTCTCTCTCTCTCTCTCTGCCACCCAAGTCAGGAGGTCACGCCACTGCCCTTCCCTGGCCATGACACGATGGCCACTCACTTGCCTGGCCTGCTCCTCCTCCCTCCCTCCCTCCCCGCTGCTGCCCCACAGGCCTCTCTCCTCCCTCGATGCTTCGCTTGAGGGGTCCTTCCCCGAAGCAAGGCACTGGCGGGGAGCTGGTCCTGGAGCCAGCACAGGTGATCTCCGGGGGCATCTCTCTGCCAGTGCCTCATTCTGATGGAGAACCCCACACAGTGAAGCATTTGGGCCGGGCCCTCTGGAGAGCCGCGCTGGCCGCTCTCTCTTCAGAGTGGCTGGTGGGGCTTCCCAGAGTCCACCCGCCTGATGCCATGCTCTGAGGGGTCCTCAAAGTGCGGCATCGGGCAGGTGGCGCTCCAAAGAGCTGTGCCAGCCACTCTTGCCACAGCGAGAGAGTGGCCAGCAAGGATTTCTGGAGCATTGGGCAGGGGCGGGGGTGCAGTTCTCCTAGCGTCGGGATCCAGTGCCCTTCAGGATCCACCGCCTTGGTGCAAAACGGGTAACGCGCAAGCCCTGTCGAAAGCATTTGGTAAAGACAGAGACAGTGAGAAACTGGAGTGGCATTATTGTGGCAGTTTACTACAGACTGCCCAAGCACATCGATGGTGTTTTCCTGGACCAAATGACAAAACTTTCGCAGAGGTGAGCCATAGTAGAAAAATTCAGCTCTCCTGGGTTTCAGGCAAGGGCCTTTCTCAGGCCTACATGCAGAAGCCAGGGATGACTCCTGACCTGAGACGGTTTGCATTCAGAGCAGCTGCCCTACCGCTGAGCTGCAGCCCTTCCCGAGAATATTCTCTTCTCATGTGCACTCCACTTGACCAGAGAGTTTGGGGAACGGAAGCTCCACAGGGAATCCTCATCATTCTGGGGAAACTGGCATCCTCCCCCTTAATGCGATCTTTCATGCTGTCCGCACTTAGCCCCACTGCAGAATCGAGCATGATCTCAAGTCTGCTGCCCTTGTGGTTCCTAATGACAGTCACGGCTCAAACACATTCTTACTGTGCAGACCCATAGACTGGTGCTTGGCACCCCTGGGCAAAGCTTCCTGCCAGTCTTCAGGGGATGCTCACGTGGAAAGGGGAAAGGAAGCAACTTCAGCTGCCACCAAACACATCTTGGGACCCCAAAGCTTGCTTGAGGTGAGCCTCCTTGGCCCAGACTTGTACCCAGGAGCACGCCACGGGACAAATGCCGAAAAGCCCTGCTTCCATTAACAAAGGGAATAGCCAGTTCCCCTGTTGCATTTCTAATGGGTGTTTAACGGAATATGGATGGCCTCCCATCAATTTGCTTCTTGGCCATTTGTGTTTTGGCCTGCTTCACTGATCAACCTGGGATCATTAATATTCCAGCTGAGTAACCGAGTGCGGCCGCCAAGTTCATTGTCCCCAGCAGGCTCCCTGATACACATTCATCTTCCGGCCTTCCCACTGATTTTCTTAAATGGCCGTGGCTCACAGAAAATTACTGCGTTCCTTAAACAACCGGCTGGCTTGAAAAGCACATCCTTTATTGGCTCATCTTCATCCTCTCATTTTTAAATGTTTGCAAAGTGCCAAGATACCCATTTTCCAAGAGGGTCCCCGGACTGGGGGTAGCCAACATTTCCCTGTCCCCAAAGTACAAAATTGGTTAAGACATCTGCTAATTTTATTTATATATATACACACTCACAAACACACATTCACTTACAGTGTCTGTGTTACTTTCACTGGTTTTTACTCATCATCCGATTCCATTCGATTTCCACATTAATCTGCAGTTCTGATGGTTGTGCGTGTATACACAGTATTTTAATACATAACTGTGCATTTTCTTTCAAAATGCGTAAGGCAAGCCCTGCTGGATCAGACCAAGGGTCCATCTAGTGTAGCAGCGTTCTGTTCCCACAGCGGCCAACCAGCTGCCCACAGGATCCCACAAGCTGGACATGAGTGCAACAGCACCCTCCCCGCCCATGTTCCCCAGCGACTGGTGTACATGGGCACACTGCCTCTGATACTGGAGGCAGCATAGAGCCATCAGGACTAGTTGTGATTGACAGCCTTATCTGCCATGAATTTGTCCAATCCCCTTTTAAAGTCATTCAACATCTTGAAGCTAATTCCGTAGTTTGATTATGCACTGAATGAAGGACTTTTATCTGTCCTGAATCTCCCACCAATCAGCTTCATAGGATGACCCTGGATTTAGTATTATGAGAGTGTGAGTAAAAGGTCTCCCTGCCTGCTTTCTCTACACCATGCACAGGATGGCAATGTTAACCTTCCCCACCCCCACCCCGGTACTCACATTTTTTTCACAGCTAAAAGCCCCCAAATGTTGTAATCTTTCCTCATAGTAGAGCTGGTTATTTGGGTTACCCTTTTCTCTAACTGAAATTGCGGGAAAGTATGTGCATATCTAAACCCTCCTGTTTCTCCTGCCCCCATTCCCTCCCCCTTTAGGGTTTGATTGATAAACATCTATATCCTGCCTTTTTTTCCTGAATATGAGCCAGCAATGCGATGTGGCTGCAAAGAAGGCAAATGCAATTTTGGGCTGTATTAATAGAAGTATAGCTTCCAAATCGCGGGCCCTTTACTCGGCACTGGTTAGGCCTCATCTTGAGTACTGCGTCCATTTCTGGGCACCTCACTTTAAGAAGGACATAGACAAACTGGAGAGGGTTCAGAGGAGGGAAACAAGGATGATAAAGGGACTGGAAACAAGGCCCTATGAGGAGAGACTGAAAGAACTGGGCATGTTTAGCCTTCAGAAGAGGAGGCTGAGGGGAGATATGATCGCACTCTTCCAGTATTTGAAGGGATGTCACACAGAGGAGGGCAAGGATCTCTTCTCCATCATCCCAGTTTGCAGGACACAGAATAATGGGCTCAAGTTACAGGAACCTAGATTCCACCTAAACATCAGGAAAAATTTTCTGACTGTCAGAGCAATAAGACATTGGAATCAACTACCTAGGGAGGTGGTGGGCTCTTCCACTCTGGAGGCATTCAAGGTGCAGCTGGACAGACATCTGTCAGAGATGCTTTGACCTGGATTCCTGCACTGAGCAGGGGGTTGGACTCGATGGCTTGTAGGCCCCTCCCAACTCTCCTTGTCTATGATTCTATGATTCTATGATCCTCCTCCTCCTCCTCCTCCTCCTCCTCTCCATTTTATCCTCACAACAACCCTGTGAGGTAGGTTAGGCTGAGAGTCGACGTCTGGCCCAAAGTCACCCAGTGAGCTTCATGACCCGAGTGGGGACTAGAATCAGGATCTCCCCAGTGGTCCTAATCCAACCCTCTAACCACTACACCGCACTACCTCCCCCTTCTTCATATCATCCTATATTTAAAGAGTAAAGGTTTCGTGTATATGAGTAAAATCATTAAGCAAAAAAAAAAAAAAAGGATACATAAATAGTTACATAGAAAAAATTAAAATAAACCCGATGGCCTTGTAGGCCCCTTCCAACTCTATGATCTATGAATCTATGAAAATAAAAAGGGTTGTGTCATGCCCGCCTCTTTGCTGCACTGCACCAGTTTTGTGGCAGAGCCAGCATGGCGTAGTGGTAAAATGGAGAGGAGGAGGAGGATTATGTAAGCCGCCTTGGGTTCCTTGCAGGAAAAAAGGCGGGGTATAAATAAAATAAATAAATAACTAAATATTACTCTGTGTTTAATTCAAGAAAATGTCCCCATATTAATGGGATGTTCTTTTCTTTTAGTAATTTGGTGACTCTGTTGTTTCAGCGCTCCCCGGTATTTCTGTATTAGTTAGGCAATGCTGCTCCACGCAAATGCACAGTCAGGCAAGCAGCAGGGCCTGTTCTCATTTTTTCACTCATCCAACCAGTGAGAGGGCAATAAATCAGCCGCGTGGGGCAGCCATGTGGGGCAGCCACGTCTCTTGCACAGCTCTGTCTCTGTCAAGCGGAACCAGCTCCTGCCTTTTCTCCTTGGATCTGCTCACTTGCAGGTTAAAGAGATCAGCTGCATCAGTGGCTGAGCTCCTGTCCTGGGCAGCCTCGCAGAGGGCGGCTGATGATACATTCTTACAATCTCCTCCTGTCCTTTAATTAAAAATATCCACCCAGTGCCAGCTGTTGAGGAAGGAGTCGATGGCGACGACACCCTTTAGCTCTTGAGATGTGTTGGTGGGGTGGGGAGTGAGATTTCACAGTTCTTATGTGCAACTACATAAAACAGGAAGAAATCGTGAGCGGAAGCTTCTTTGGAGAGAAGGAATAATCCAGGAGCATTGTGCAGCGAAGGTGGGGGGTGAGAAGGGAATTCTAAGCTGCCAAAGACACTGTGCTCTTGTCACACTGTTACACATCTCTGACTTGTCGCCAAACCTGACAGTGTGAGAAATGTTGTTCAATGGGAGTTTATGTAGCATAAACACACTCTTAAAACTGATGCATACATTTCCTGCTTGGATGGGCCCAACAATACCCAGGATGATGGAGAAATTATTGTGCAGTATTTTAGAGAGCGATCAAAATGGAGTTTTAGCACCCAGAAATGTCACTCAGATTTGTCCAGTCCCCTTTTTGGTACTTGGTTACATTTCTGTCAATGAATAGATCACAGCATGGGACTGGATTTCAGACACCGCTGGGAAAGCAATATCTTCTAAAAAAATTGTCAAAATATGTGACTCAGAGTTATCAGGCGGTCCTGTATTTAATACATTGCCCGATCTGGGGACCTTCTTCTGTACAGGATTATTAAAGCATGCAACCACAATCGAAAACACACACAAAACCATTCATCTTCCTTTTAACAGAGCCTCTCATATACCGTATTTTTCTTCTGGGCAGATTCCTGCACATATTCCATTTACAGAACGGTTGTAATTCATAACACGGTGGGTGGATCACTGCTTCCAGCTTTGATCATGTATCTTGCTCTAGCTCCTCAATTTAGGATTAAATCAGGAGTCGCCTCTCCTCATTTTCTTTTGCTTTTAATTTATTCTCAGTGCAACAAACAACAATCATAGAACCACTTGGAAACATGCATAAAACATGAAAGGAAGGGAGCGGGAAATAATCCATTTGTAGGTCAGAAAGCGCAAGAGGTTCAACTTCAGGGTGAACATATTTCTTGTCTATTTCAGTAGATTATGAACGGTTCCCAGATTCTAAAGCTAAAAGATTGCTGCAAGAGTTAACTCCAGCTCTTATTTTCTTTGATGAAAACACTTTATTTCAACCAAGAGCCATATTTTGTTCAGCCGGGTGTCAGTAGAACATCTGCTTCTCCTCTTGTCCATGACAAACCACTCCAGGATGCCCTTATTTGTTGTTACCTAGAAAATGTGTCTTCTTGTTGGCACAACCAGACTTATTTATTATTTTATTTATTTATTTAGTATATTTGTTCACTGCCCATCATCCAAAAGGCTCCCTGGGCAGTTTACAAATAGAAACAAGATAAAAACAATCATCTTAAAAACAAAAGAACATAAAATAAAATACAGAGCAATATAAAATCACACAATAAAACCAAGCAGCCAAAAAGAATCAGTCCGGAGGTACAGTAGAATAATAAAAATGAATAAAAAAATCAACCATTAAAATATTGGGCAAATAAAAAGGTTTTCACCTGGCACCTAAAAGAATACAGAGTGGGCGCCAGGCGCACCTCTTTGGGGAGCTGATTCCACAAATGGGGTGCCACTTACCTTGTCAAACTGAGGGCAGCTGAAAGGAATAATGACTGTTAGAGGTTTGGTTGAGATGTGTCCGGAGATGCCAGGGCTAGAACGGGCAAACTGCAGCTCTGTGGTAAGCCATCGGGGCTACAGAGCAACTCCCTGGAAGTTGAGGGTCCCAAACACGGGTGTGGCTTTGCCTGCCCTGGCTAGCCTTTGGCTCTCCTCAACAGGAAGGGCTAGAAGCCTGATAACCTCTCCAATTGACTACCATGATGCGCACAACTTGGGCAGTTAAGACACTTTTTACTGAGATGCCCAGCCATGATGACTTCTTGGCATCATGCAGTTTGTATTTCTGCCTTATTACCTTCTTTGACATACAGAGGGACCTCTAATACAATCTACTCTGTCCTTTCTCTAGATTTGATATCAAGGAGAACTGTATCCATTTGTTGTCATTCTACTACCTGCTGTCTCACCTGTTTTCTATATTTGCTCTGATTACTACGTGCTCTGATCACCACCAATCTTGGCATCCTGTGTGCCATTCTCATTATCCTGATCCCAAGCAGTGAACTGGAGGCCCCTACCAGTATGGAACCCAGGGGGGTGGCAGGTCGCAAGCTCACCAACAGCCTGGACTGAGGGGGAAGACCCCTCGATTCTTATGAGGTAGAGGACTCAAGGATGGACCTGCGCTCTGGAGACATCAACTGTAACAACACAAATGGGCAACCTGAACCTGCAGTGAACCAGTACCTGGGCATGAGCACTCACTGGAGAAGTTAGAAGATTCATTGAGAGGATCCCACCCTTAAAGGCCATAGGAAAATTTTTAGATAGACAGACTGACAGTGAAGGTTCTACTAAAAGGGTTGGGAGTGTCAATGCTTCTCCCTTTATCCAGTTCATTCACCACACAGGGGCAGGATCTGGTCAAGGATTGAAGCCCCCTTAGCGGAGTTTTTCATCTTGGCAGAGTAAGTCATCTGCCGCCTTGGCATTGCCTGTGGTCCTGCAGATCCTGTTTCTGACTTCCGTTTCTCCCCATGGCCTGCCTGCACCCACCGCCACTGCCAGCACCAGTCCAGCTCTGTGCTGCTGTCCCCTTGCTGCCGGCCAGGCCTCCCACGGTCATACGCAGTCCCTGTGCCCTTCAGATTTGCAGCACGCTCGAAAAGTCTGTGACTAGCTGATTTCCTGTGTGCTTGCCCAGTCTTCTGTCAGCTACTAACTCTTGATGGGGAACTTCAGGGTCCCTGCTCATCCTTCTTATAGTTCTTTACCTTCAAATAGAGGACAGTCCTCTGTAAAGTGGCCAGCCTACTTGTCTCAGATGTTTATTTGTGAATTATTTTCATTTATATCTCACCTTTTTGCTTATAGCACCCAAGGCAACTAAGAACAGTAATCACAATAAAGATACAATGGAAGTCAATAAAATAAAATAAAAAAGAGAAGATGACATCTAAGACAGAAATTGAGACTACAGGAAAACATATTAAGATAACCCATGAAGAAAAAATAAGTCAAGTCAGCTCAGAAGGCCAATGGCCTCCCTAAATAGATATGTCTTTGCCAGATTGTGGGGGACATCACCGAGGACCTCTTTAGGGAGGGAGTTCCATAGCATGGGCTCAGCTACCGAAAATGCCTTTGTTGTGCCCCTACCACATGTGCCTCAGATATCAGTGGGGCTGAGAGACAGACATCTCCAGAAGTTCTCAAGACCTGGGCAGGCTTGTACAGAATGAAGAAGACTGTGCTTCAGCTAATCTGGTCCCCAGATGACCTTTGTTTAGAACAGTGTTCTCTAACCTTGGGTCCCCACATGTTTTTGGCCTACAACTCCCAGCATGTCCCAGCCCGGGAGTTGTAGGCCAAAAACATCTGGGGACCCAAGGTTGGAGAACACTGGTTTAGAGCTTTGTAGGTCATAACAAGAACTTTGAATTGTGCCTGGAAATGAGCCAGAAGCCAGTGTTGTTGTGACATGGGAGTCACATGATCTGTATAACTGGCCTCAGTCAGAAGTCTGGCTGAAGCATTCTGAACCAGGCCCAGCTGAAGTTTCTGCAGTATCTTCAAAGGAAGCCTCAAATAGAGGACATAGCAGTAATACAAGGATTGTCTTGCCATGGCAAGATTGGACACTTGTAGGAATATTTATTTATTTATTTATTTAATGTCTATACCAATTGCTGTGAACTGCCCAGAGAGCATAGCCAAAGCTCTCTGGGCAGTTTACAGCAATTCATAAAAACAATAAAACATATAATAAAATATAGATAACAATAAAAAAAACATGCAATTTCATTACAAAGTTCAAAACCCAATTTAAAAAACCAATTTAAAATGACAATAATTTCCTGGGGTATGGTCTGAAGGCACATGAGGCAGCCACCAATGCTGAAGCTAAGCAGGTCCGGGTCTGGCCAGTGCTTGGAGGGGAGACCACCTGGGAACTACATGTAGCCACCTTGAGCTCTATGATGGAAGAAAGGTGGGATAGAAATGTAACAAACAAACAAACATACAAACACTAAACCAGTTAATAAACTAAGCCTGCAGCGGAAATAGCCACCCATCCACCCTGTGCTGTTTTGAGTTCTTAAATATTAAATGTCTTGGCATAGAGGGAAGTCTCTGAAGGCGTGTGAGTGACAGCAGAGCTCCGCGTGTGCTGGATGGGAGATTTAAAATCCTGTCTGTGCATAGAGGCCCATTATTCCACACACAGATCTTCCAGATCTCACCCCCCCTCTGCGCAGCGTGCAGCGTGTCGGTTTGCAGCTGCCAGCCAGCTTGCCTGTAATCCGACTCCAGCGTCTAGCTTCCCCGGTTTGCAGACTAATCCAAGTGGCAAGGAAGCACTCTGTAACACCACAGGTCTATTTCTACCTGTTTATTCACTTAGCAAGTAAAGTTCTACAGAGTATACATTTCCTAGTTACAGTCCATGTGCAGAGTACAATGCATGGCAAGCATTAATTCCAGTGGAGTAGGTTGAGCTTCACTCCACTTCAGCAAAGACGTTACATTGTTGCAAAGTCCAGCAAGCAATAGCCAGAAGAGAGAAGGAATAGTGAAAGCAGTCCTGCTCTTCTCTAAAATGGCTTCAGACAGAAAAAACAAGTTAGCACGTCATCAGAACATACAAACCATGTGACTAGCTCATAATGATCCCAGGGACTAGCTTTCCCATGAGAAAGAACACGGGAAAGTAGAAAGACACAACACACTTGTTTACCGCCATTCTGTTCCTCTCCATGTGTAAACACTGTGCTACAGCTGGTCAATGTGATTCATATCACAACAGTCTTAACCTGGCTCCAAAAAGACAGTAAAGTTGGCACAAGGCGGGTCTCAGCAGGGAGCTCATTCCACAGTTGGTGGGCCACCACTGAGAAGGCCCTCCTCCTTGTTGCCACCAACCAAGCCTCCCTCAGAGGTGGCAGTCGGAAATGGTAGTAGTTGGTGCACCAGCCTCAGTTGTGCAAAGGCACACATGGCCACCACCAAGATCTGCATGTCCAGGCTCAGGGATGGATCCAGGAGAACACCCATAATACAAACCTGAGTCTTCAAGGTGAGTGCAACCCCATCCGAGACCAACTGAACTCATATTCCCTGATCTTCCTTTCTACTTACCAAGAGCACCTTTGTCTTGTCTGGATTAAGGTCCAATTTGTTAGCCTTGATCCCATCCATGACCAATGGCAGACACCAATCCAGAACTTCAACAAGAAAGATACAGTTGATTGTTATCTGCATATTGATGACACCAAACTCCAAAACTCCACATGACCTCTCCCAGCAGTTTCATGTAAAATGTTGAATAATATGGGGACAAATTTGAACTGTGGGGGACACTTCTGATGCTGAACAGAAGCCCCCCAGCACCACCTTCTGGAGATGTCCTTTCAGGAAGGACTGGGGTCACCATGCAATGGTGTCCCCAAAACCCATTTTGGCCATATAAGCCAAGCAAGCGTTATGATCTCAAGTTTTCTTCCGGTTCATATTTTAATCAGAGGTACAGCAGAAGACCCACTCTTTCCTCCCTCCAGCCATGCCGTCTCCCAAACCTCCTCTCTCCCACCTACCCAAAATTCCTTAAACCCCCTTGCCCCCTTCCCTCCCCCATTTATAGCACTGGCTGCCAATCAGTTTCCGGGCGAAGTATAAAGTGTTGGTTATTACCTTTAAAGCCCTACATGGTTTGGGTTTGGGTCCAGGCTACCTACGGGATCGCCTTCTCCCATACCATCCACCCCGCACACTCAGGTCCTCTGGGAAGAATTTACTTCAGTCAGCCAAAACTAGGCTGACGGGTACTACCCAGAGGACCTTTTCTTCTGCTGCTCCCAGATTATGGAATGGCCTGCCGGAGGAGATTCGTCAGCTCACCAGTCTTTTGGAATTTAAAAAAGCCATAAAGACTGATCTCTTCCGGCAGGCCTATCCGGCGGAATTTTAGGTTGCCTTTAAGATGTTTTTACGATGTTTTAATGATGTTGTTTATGATGTTTTTAATCTGTTTTAAGATGTTTTAATAGTATGTATTGTGTATTTTATATTTTTGTTGTTCCCCGCCTCGATCTAGACGGAGAGGCGGGTAAGAAATAAAATTTATTATTATTATTATTATTATTATTATTATTATTATTATTATTATAGCAGCACTGCAGCAGCGGCTGCTCCAGTTGTGATAGCAAGTGGGAGTGATCCTCTCTCTCCTCCAGCACATGCTCTTGCGGCACGTGCAAGTTGTGGCAGGCGCAAGCCGACTGGGAAATATGGTTTTCCCAAGGGCTATTCTAATTTGATCTTGGGGCTGGGTGAGTGGGTGGACGGTGGGAATCAGAGCCTGTCGTTTCACCGATCAATGGCAGGATGGAATCCCAACCAGTTCAGATCAGCTTGGATTAAACAGAGCCAATTCTTGATGTCTCGGTGTGTGCATGTGTGTGGAGGGTGTGTGTTTGGCTATGCTCAGCTTAATCTGACTTTCATTTCATTTCATTTCATTTATTTCATTTATATACCGCCCCATAGCCGAAGCTCTCTGGGCGGTTCACAACACTCTATACATAAAAACAACATTAAAACATACAAAACAGTTTAAAAAATTAAAAACCAAATTTAAAAACACAGTTTAAAATAACAATACAAAAAGCCAATAAAACTGAGCCTACAGGTGACAATCCCCCCCGTGCTATTCCAAGCTCCTAACTAAATGCCTTGGCATAGAGGGAAGTCTTAACCTGGCGCCGAAAAGATAGTAAGGTTGGCGCCAGGCGGGTCTCAGTGGGGAGCTGATTCCATAACTGGGGGGGGCTACCACCGAGAAGGCCCTCCTCCTCGTTGCCACCAACCGAGCCTCTCTTGGAGGTGGCAATCGGAGGAGGGCCCCAGATGTTGAGCGTAGTGTCCGGGTAGATAACGGTTGGGAGAGACGTTCCGTCAGGTATTGTGGTCCTAAGCCGTGTAGGGCTTTATAGGTTAAACCTGGGGGAGCTCACCCTTCACTAATGATCACCCTACAAGGTTTTTTTTTTTAGCATGGGATTTTTTAACACTTAAACGTCTTTTTTTTTTCTGCCATGAGATTTGCCTCACCAGCCCTTCCGTGAGCTCAGTCCATGTGGCAGTGCTGCGCTGTCAGTCTTTTCAGGGTATCTGAAACATGAACAGGCAGCAACAGCAACGACCCACACACCTGCCTGGAACCTTGACAGCTATTTCCCCGAACCTGGGTCTTTGCATGTCCATCAGTGCAGAGCAGAAAGTCAGAAAACATCATAATTCATTCCTGGAATCCATTAAGTCTCTTTGTGCTGCAGAATCCTTTGTCCATGGTGGGAGAAATCTCAGTCTGTCCATAAATAAAAATTAAAAATGAATGTCCGGAACAGAGGCCAGGAAATCCATGGTGCATTTTAATAGCTGTTAAAGGTAAGAGGATAAATACAATATTAATTTTATGGGCTTACTTTTCACACTCCAGTAAACATACATTTCCATAATTATATTTACAGGGCCTGGCTGTGTTGAAAGATAAGGGATAATTACATTCAAGGCTGACAGGAGAGCCCTGACAGAAATTAGACATTTTTCTTAATGTTAACATTAATTAATATTAGGGATTTCAATTGGATCTCAATTAATAACAAGAGAAGAATGGTATCTGTGAATTATTTACAGCAAATGAATCTAGATTTGTGAAGCCGGACGCCTTTTCTATTTTCTATTGCAGTCATTTCCCTCGTTGTACACAAATGGTCCAGCACAATGAGGGCCGCACATGAGCCAGGCATCCAGAGAAACCACGACTGTGCACCAGCGCGGTGCTGAATCTCCTTTCTTCCCCCTCCCTCCCCGGCAATCTGTGGGGGGCAGCGGGAGGGAGGGAGGGACAAACAAAAAGACTGCCCAAAGAGCCTGGGTATGGGGAGAACTTCCAGGAAATTTCTTCTTGAGGGGGCGGTGTCGAGATGTGTGTGAGAGTTTCATTCCAGTTTGCAAATCACTTGAAAATGCTGCATTCGCAACCCTGAACACAAATGAGAACGGGTGCATACGTTCTCCAAAAATGTCTGCAAACTCTCCAACTTCTGTTCACATTCGCAAAAGTGTGCAGTTTTAAAAGAGCACAACTAACGGAGTGATCCTCTGGCCCCTAGACAGTGTCTAGATGCAGTGTTCTCCAACCTTGGGTCCCCAGATGTTTTTGGCCTACAACTCCCAGCATGCCCCAGCCAGCGTAGCTGGCTGGGGCATGCTTGGAGTTGTAGGCCAAAAACATCTGGGGACCCAAGGTTGGAGAACACTGCTCTAGAGGGTGGTAGGATCATTCAGATTCCCAGATTCAAGGTCAGAAAAGAGCTCCAAGCTTGGATCGGGGGATCTGTACTTCAATCCCCCTCCCCCGATTGCAGCCGTTGCAGAAAGAACCACGTCGGCTGCTTCACTGAGGTCATAAGACCGACCGGGAGAAGGGGGAAAGGCGGCGTTCCAGGGGGCAGGGAGCAGACTGGGTCTGCAGCAGCGCTCCAGCCTCGTTCCCTCCCTGTCTGAAGAGACTCAACTAGATGGCTGAAAATATCCCGCCCTGAATTATCCTGTCCCACCCTGCCGAGGATGTCTGTGATCCTCCGAGTTTGGAGGCTTGTGGGCAACGCCCTTGGATTGTGCCCTTAAAGTGTGCATTTTAAAAACGGAGAACTTCAAAAATGCAGAACATTTGAAAAAAAATAAATGCATAACTTCAAAAATGCACAACTCTGGAAAAATCCACACTTTTTTCCCTGTTCAAACGAACACCAAAAAACAGGCTGCAAATGAGAACGGGAAAGAGCTGAACTGAGCTCTGAAGTAAAGTTTGGAGAATTTCAGTGAGCTCGAGCATCCCTGACCCTGGGTCTCCCAGCTCTATGGCAGTGCGGTTGCCTTGACCTTATTCACTGTACAAGGTGGCCGAGGGGTCTTTTATCTCCTTTTTATGTTTCCGTGGCCTTCATGAAAAACAGGAATGCTGGATACGGTCGCGGCCTGTGCTCTGATTCGGCGGGGCTCTTCCTCTGGCTTCAGAACGGCTACACAGCCTCGGTCTCCACACGCACACAACAGCAAAGGTCACTGTTATGTGCCTGACCTGCCCATAATAGGGATGCACGGATTTTGTTAAATCTCTTCCGTCTGTGCTTCGCAGATTGTCAGGCATCTTCCATCCATTGATGGAACTGGATTTTTAATTTCTTTTTTTTACCAGAATTTTATTCTACATGCACTACTTTGCGTTAGCAGTAATGCACATTAGTTCATGCAAATTAGCGCAAATCCCCCCCCCCAAAGGGAAAAGCCGGTTGACAAGTCCATAGAATCCACGTGACTCAGAAAAAGCCGGTCCTCTGTAGAACCCACAGGACGGGTTCATAGAAATCCAAGCTCATTTGAAGCCATTGTGGATTTCTCCAACATCCCTCACTCATAGTACACCATGTGTAGTGTGAGCTCATGCACTAGGTCCGACCGGTGCTTTCTTGCAGGATCAGA
Source organism: Shinisaurus crocodilurus (assembly GCA_021292165.1). Lineage (NCBI taxonomy): Eukaryota > Metazoa > Chordata > Lepidosauria > Squamata > Shinisauridae > Shinisaurus > Shinisaurus crocodilurus. Next base: position 315,945,787 of record CM037876.1, read on the forward strand.
CCCCTCAGCGAAAGGGGACAAGTCCTTTTAGAATCCAACTAGGAAAGTAAAAACCCTGTCAGGAGATCAAGCCAGCTCACAATGTCTCAGCAGAGGCAGCAATCGGTAATCCCAAATTGGCTCTAAGTAAGACATCAAATTTCAGTTGGTACAGGGATGTGAGGAACAGGCAGGCATGAACACAGAGCCGAAGAGGCTGCTGATCCTCCTACGAGTGTCAGTCACTAGATCCAAAAGTAGCAGCTTGAGAATCAGACCTACGTGGTTCCTGTAATCTCCATCTAAAATGCTCCTTTCTCCATTCCTCCCAAGTTTATTTGCCACTGGCTCCCTTATCTCATTCTTCCATTGTGTTCTTCTGTGTTGCCTACACAGCCATCCCATCTGTGTCCCTCCTTCAAGCCTCTTCTTCACCAAACCTTCCCCCCACCCACCACCCTTCGGAACCAGAGAATCATAGAATAGAACCATAGAAGAGTAGAGTTGGAAGGGACCTATATAAGGCCATCGAGTCCAGCCTCCCTGCTCAATGCTGGAATCCAAGTTAAAGCATCCCTGACAGATGGCTGTCCAGCCGCATCTTGAATACCTCCAGTGTGGGAGAGCCCACAACCTCCCTAGGTCATTGGTTCCATTGTCCTATCGCTCTAACAGTCAGGAAGTTTTTCCTGATGTCCAGGCAGAATCTGGCTTCCTGTAACTAGAGCCCATTATTCCATGTCCTGCACTCTGGGATGGTCGAGAAGAGATCCTGGCCGGCCCTCCTCTGTGTGACAACCTTTCAAGTACTTGAAGAGCGCTATCATATCTCCCCTCAATCTTCTCTTCTGAAGGCTATCAGGCCCAGTTCCTTCAGTCTCTCCTCATAGGGCCTTGTTTCCAGTCCCTTAATCATCTTTTCTGCCCTCCTCTGAACCCTTTCCAGTTTGTCTGCATCCTTCTTAAAGTGTGGTGCCCAGAACTGGATGCAGTACTCAAGACCAGCCTAAACAGACTCGACTGCAGCGGGGAAATTCTCTTCTCCTCCATCTCTGCTTTGTTTCTTCATCCCTGTCTTGTCTGCCTAGTACAGACTTTCCCAACCTGGTCCCCTCTAGGTGTTTTGGTCTACAATGGCCATGCTGGATGGGGAGGATGGGAAGTGTAGTCCAACTAATAAAGAAGCCTCCAGGTTGGGGAAGGCTGGCCTACGGTATAATGACCTGGGCAGGGACAATATTGTCATTTCAGTGCTTAGCATATCTTTAGTGGTGGTAGGGAAAAAAAAGGTAGCTGACCCCTATGCATTTATGGTAAAGTGGATCAAGAATCTGTTAGGGGTCTAGGAACTCCCCCCCTTCCCCGCTCAACGTGGAGGGCAAGGGAAGTAAAACTCCTGGATCAATTCCAGACTCAACCTCCACACAAAACTAATTATTCTCGTTAAGTCTTCTCAGCAGAAAAATAAATAAAACATGATGGTTGGGACTTGTTCATGATCTCAAGCTCAGCTGCTTAGGGAATGTCTCGCCTGTCCCTGCGTGATAACAGTTTGAGAGTGGAAAGAAAGCAATGGCAAAATAGGCCATGGACAGAGTGTGTCTCCTCCACTCGGAAAGGTTCACCTCTCAGCACCAGCTTCCCAGATCGGATGCTGTCGCTTTCGGGGCTCAGTTCGGGGTCATCATTGCTGGGGGAGGGGCTTCAGGGCGAGCACAGCGATGGAGAAGAACCACGCATCCTCCCCTGTGTCCCCCAAACCCAGCTTTGTGAAACAAGGAGCTGCACCAAGGGCAAACTTCCTTTTTTCTAGGCGTTCTCCAGGGAGAGGGGAGAACTATAATCTCCCTGTCTGATGGTTACCTTTTGCAGGTGCAAAGGGGAAATAAAGAGCCGAGACACCAAAATGGGGTTTTAAATGGGCCACGTTTATTGATAGTCAAAGACCTGCAAAGGGAGGGAGTGCGGGTTACCCTAGGCCGGCCCACTGGCTGGTACTGCTGTTCATTGGGCGATGCATCCGAAATCGAAGGCTGGCGCTGCATCTCACCACCGCCCAATTTTACACCATCACGGTGCTGGGAGGCCTTCGCCGTGTCACCTCCTCTCAGAGTAGCATGACAACAAGCTGGGGAGGTACGAAGGCCTCACAGGTGGTCTTTATCCCCGACAGACTGAGTTGTATATTTCATAGATTTCATAGATCATAGAGTTGGAAGGAGCCTACAAGGCCATCGAGTCCAACCCCCTGCTCAATGCAGGAAACTAGAGGAGGGGTCTCCCATCCAAGCAATAACCAGGCCTGACCCTGCTTAGCTTTCCACACTCAGACAAGCTGAGCCAGCGTAAGTCACAGGCTTATGTGAAACCTCAGCAATGTGAAACCTCAGATTGTCGCCTGTCACCTAAAAGCTGCCAATGGATGCTCACCGAACCCTATCCATTGCCTAAACCCACACTTAAACGCCACAGAGAGGGAGACTCCATCTGCCCGGTACAGTTCCTTCTGTGCCAAAGAAATCTCGGGATGGGGTCTAGCATATCCCCCAATGCCCAACCATTTGACAATTTCCCAGTTCACCCTCCTGCCCGCTCTGTTCATTCTCCTGGGGTTCACACCACCCCTCCAACAGAAGCGTGGCAGTATATGCAACCAGACAATCTGTACTCCAGGCCAACACCGTCTTATGTAAGCAAAGTCCGCATATGCTTGCAGGATCAAGGCCTTGCCCTTGAGCAAGCCGAGGTCATCCCCCCGCCCCCCCGAAATGCAGCAGCAGCAGGTGCGTGGGTTGTCCAACCCAACCAGACCGGAACAAAGTGAGAAGAAGACTCTACCACTGCATGCCGTGGCGTCCCAACCAGTGGATGTCTGCCATTTGTCCAATGCCAAGTTGGGCTCCCAAGCCCAAAGTCGCAGCCCTCCACTCTGCTCAGAAAATGAAGCTGTGCCCGCACGCCAGCACACGAACTGGTCTGGCCAACGAAGGTTCTGCAAGAAAGTAAACAGAAGCAGCAGCACCATTCACAGCAATTTGCGTACGTATGAGCGATACGCCTGGGATCGCCATTGACCCACCATTTGCACCCTGTCAGAGGGGAAACCCAAGGCTGTGGCGGTAGATGCCTCCCCAATCCAAAAGGAATGTGTGCCAAAACGCCTGTCCCTGACCCCCAGAACTCTCAAGGCAAACTTAGCTACGGACCAAAACTGGAACTTGGTGAGAGGGGAGCCGTCCTCATTTCAGAACAAAGGCCCCGCTACTTGGACTCTTCGGTCAATGAAGGCATGTAAAGCGGCTACTGGGCACAGTTCCTCAACAGCGGCAGGATGAAGAACAATATCCGCCCCTCTGGCAGCCTGGTCTGATTTGGACTTACGCAACTGGACCTTGACTCCAGCCAGCATGAGGCTCAGATCAGAGAATTGTAACGCCCGGCAAGAGGCATCAGACTTAGACTTTGTGACCAATTCTGAGATACGGAATGTGCCAAAAAATGCTGTTAACGCCCCTGCATGGAACAAAACTGCCTCATAATCCAAACTGCATGCAACTGGCCACAAAGCTTTCAAACCCAATAAAACGTCAGGTGACATGGGGACCTCGAGTCCGGGGCAGGAGGTGTTTTGCGGGACCATCCCATTAGCATCTGCTTTATTCTAAAATCTCTGATGTTATCCTCCCAACCTTGGGCTTTATACAGAAAAGCCAAACCAGATAATTTACCCCTGATAGTTCAAACTGATTCCCCTGCCTTATAAGATTAATTGAACTTGTTTCTCCTCTCCTGCCAAGTCCGTGTGGGCTATGGTGAAAATCAAAACACATCCATTTTCTGAAGTTAACATTTCTGAAATCTGGAATTTAACTTCCTATTTTGTGCAGAAGATGGGCAGGATATAGGTGCAGTGTATCATTTATATATAAGAAACAAGTACCGGGATTATTTATTGTATAGTACTTTGTGCCAAAATGTTCCACAAGTCTTCTGTTGTCTAAATCCAAAGAGACATTTCTATTGGGAGGTCAGTTAGCATGCGAGTGTCTGAATACTATTGCAGGTCTGGTGACAAGATTGTAGGTTTCAGCCATAGAAACATTTCCCCCTCTGCTTTGAAACAGCGGGGATGCCCATATTTTGTGTAAGCAGAACAAGAGGGGAAGGCACCGATGTATAAACGAAAGAGAAAGAAGTCTCAGGTGCCAATTAAAACGTTATATTGTTCAACACGTTTTGGTTTACACCTTCCTCGGGGGCCAAATGTTTTTCCAAATACGCTCCAAATAAATTATTTGACTATCTCATGAGTCATTGTTTTAATCTATTTTAAATTGTTTTTGTAAGCCACTTTTGAGTGCCATTTTTTTTGGTAGAAAGGCGGGGTATAAAGGTTTTCAGAGTGAAACATGTGATTTCACAGAGAAATAATGATTGCTCATTAGCATTCTGAGGTGATACAGTCTGACCCCTTCCCTCTTTATATGTTGGGAAACTGAGTGCCCATTAGAAAAGGACAAAAGTCCCCACTGGCTTCCTTGAAGATGAAGGGGCAAGCAGTCACATGGTTGATAATGGATTGATCCAGGAAGAATCTCTTAACAAGCTGACCGGTTCTATTGTTTCTAGAACCATTAAGCCATTTCAAAAGGAGGGCCATCTGCAATTTGCATTTAGTCTGAACTTGCATTTTGCATTTACCAATTTGCATCCACAATTTGTATTTAGTCTGATCTGCTTGTCCCCAAATGGGTTTGCAAAGAATACCAGAGCCAGCTGTTCTGGACACGACATCATTTTGGAGAGAATTACCTTTGGGATGTTCTTGTCAACACCATTCCAAAGTCGCATCATTTTCTTTTTATTATATTCCCAGTCCATGATGAGCTGTGGCACTAGACAGAAGTCTGCCCTTGTGGATTGCTTTGTAAACCATTTATCTTGGTGGGAATGGGATATCAGTCTGACTAGGGCCGGTGCAAGGCAGTTTGGTGCCCTAGGCAAGATCAGATATTTAGCCCCACCCTTGTTAATCGCCCATCTGGCCGGTCACCCAGCCAGATTTATGCACATGACTGCCCCGCCCACCCAAAAGGGTCAATTATTATTTATTTATTTATACACAGAAAGGAGTGGGCCGGTGAGAGGAGCTCAACCCCCTCCACCCTCTGTGCAAACTCGCTTCATGTAGGGGGCACAATACCCCCCCATAGATGGCAGAACAAAGGCCTACACAATTGCATCACTGGATTTTTTTAAAAAACAGAAAGAAAATGAACCTTCCTTATTTTGTGGAATGTTACTGATTAGTACATTGTATTTATTTTCTTAATATTGTAGCCCCTCGCGTGCCCCCCTTTATGCTCTCCGCTAGAAAACCAGCCGGCTGCCTTGGGACTCCTGGGGGGGGGGAGGCAAGCTGCTACTGGGGCCACTAGAGTCGACAGCCTCGGCTCCCGGCTTCCTCCCAGTCTCTGCAGTAGGCCCAGGAGGAAGCTCGGCCGCCGCACCGCCCGGGAGCAGAGCCGTGGCGCTCGTCTCCCTTGCAGGCTGGCGGCATCTGAGGCGAGGTGAGGGATGCGACCGAGAACAGCAAAGCGCGTGGCTTCTGGCTGCTCGCTCACTCCCCACCCAAACGCGATCCTTTCCCCCTTCTTTCTCCTCTTCTTGTTCACTCCCTCTGTCCTGTCCTGTCGCTTTCGTTCTGTTGCCTTTCATTCTTTTCATGTTTCCCCCTTTCTCTTTCTTTCTTTCGTTCCCCCTCCTCGTTTATTTTCTCTTCCTTCTCTCTTCTATTTCTTTTTAAATTTCCCATTCTTATCCCCCCCATTCCCTTTTCGAAGGGGGGGGGAGAGAGACCCCAAACAAACCTCCCCCTCCCCATTCTGTCCCATGCGCTTCAAGTCAGGGCTCCTACTCGACAGGTGTCGCGATTGTGTCTATCGCCGCCTGAGAAGCTGCCGACCTCCTATGGCCGCATTAGGGCCTCTCTCTCGACGGCTGTCTCCCCAGATCCGGCAGGCCTCTCTCCCAAGCCACCCGAAAACACGTCGAGGAAACCGGGGTTTGTTTCCCCCCGGGGGCTGGAACAAGCAAGGGGCTTCGCTGCTAGGATTGGGGCGGGCGGAGTGAGAATGCTGGACTAGCGAATCGTTAGTCCAGCATTCTCGCTCCGCCTGCCCCAATCCTGCATCTCTTGAGCGTGAAAGACCCCGAGGAGTCCCAGCCCGCCTACAGGCACTCCCCGCTCTTCGGGGCCTTTGGCACAGGGAAGGTGACGGCAACGTTCCCCAACTCCCACCAAGCCGAAGCAGAAGAGGCGGTGGATGCCCGACCGGGCCCTTTGCAGAGCTCCATCTTCGGCACACCTGGAGCCAAGGAGTGTGGCGGCAGGGTCGGTGCTACCACTAGGCCAACTGGGCAGCTGCGGACTCCGCTTCTGACTGGTGCCCCCTTTAGCCCTGCGCCCTAGGCAACTGCCTAGTTGGCCTAGTGGTAGCACCGGCCCTGAGTCTGACCTCTTCCCTCTTTATATGTGTGGCGTAGTGGTGAGAGTGTTGGACTGGGACTCGGGAGATCCAGATTCTAGTCCCTGCTCCGCCATGAAACTCACTGGGTGACTTTGGGCCAGTCACTGACTCTTAGTCTAACCTACCTCACAGGGTTGTTGTGAGGATAAAATGGAGAGGAGGAGGAGGAGGATTATGTAAGCCGCCTTGGGTTCCTTGCAGGAAAAAAGGTGGGGTATAAATATAATAAATAAATTAAATAAATAAATAATATCAGGGTCCATCGATGCCTGCTGGAACTTGCTAGGGGCCACAAAGCACAATGCTAATTTTGGCTGGTAATCATGCTCATACATACCATGCAAGCTCTAAATTCTCCAGGCTTCTCCCAGCATAGTCATAAGACATTCAGTTTTCCAATATAAATTCTGTCTCTGTGTGTAATCCTACTGAAATCAATACAGTTACTTTAGCAATCTTTTTTGGCCCCAAATATATAATTATATTTTAATGGCAGAACTACCACAATTTTATAACTCTTCCTTTCAGAAAATATCCAATCTTATAGTGTTTTTTTAAAAAGAACAACAACAAACAAACATACCCCAATAACCCCGAGAGCAATAAATCTTAATATGATCATAAACAGATTGAGTGGAAAGATACACACACACACACACACACACACACATACAAGTAATTACTTCTCCTGTATTTTGGATGCAGTAACGTCATATTTCAAATGGCTTGATTTTATTAGCAGGCAGTATAACTTCGGTCCTCTAGGAATGTTTTTAGGTTTGAGCTGAAATCTTGGTAGTTTTGGAGCTTGGCTTAAAATGTGGAAATCTGAAGAAAAGTTGTTTTTCTCTGAACTATGGAAATGATGTTACTGCCATTTACTGGGGTAACAAAAGCTCAAAAATACCTTGGACATTGCTGGTCCAAGCAAGTATAGGGGAAATTATGGTTAACAGAGAAGTTTAACATGTGCTGTATAATTTTGTAATGAGTGTGCATGTCTGTCCAAATGTGAGAAGAAGGAAGATGGACACAGTTTTTCATTTATTATATTTATATCCCACCTTTTTTTTCCTGCAAGGAACCCAAGGCGGCTTACATAATCCCCCTCCCCCTCCTATTCCCCCTCACTATTTTCCCCCTTACAACAACCCTGTGAGGTAGGTTAGTCTGTCAGTGAGCTTCATGACCAAGTGGGGACTTGAACCCGGATCTCCCGAGTCCCAGTCAAACACTTTCACCACTATGCCACACTGGCTCTCAATCCAGTTACAATCCAATTCTTTTGTTTTTTTCTTGTTTTTAAGGAGACGGCATTGCAAACAAGCGAGTTCTAAGATGATGTGGGTAGTGAAGTTAAGCATGAGTTTTTTAGGGTGTAAAAAGGTCACAGGGTGTAAAAAGGGTGTAAAAAGGTCACAGATCGAGGGGAGAGAGATTTGAGGGTGGAAGGAGAGGAGTTTCTGGGTATAGGTCAGTGACCAGTGACTTACACGAGCTACTACAAAGCAGCTTTTCACCAAGCCGTCAGCTTGGGTACTCCTTCGCTCAAATGACAGATCAGCCCCATGTAATGGGTGGCTTGTACATGGGACTTTAATTTCCCCCTTGTTGGTTTCCAGACGTGGGGAGGATTCACCAAAAATACTGTGAACCAGACCAGTGTGAGTGGAGGTAGAAGAAAAAGGAGTCTCTTTAGACCAGTGTTCTCCAACCTTGGGTCCCCAGATGATTTTGGCCTACAACTCCCAGCATGCCCCAGCCAGCTATGCTGGCTGGGGCATGCTGGGAGTTGTAGGCCAAAAACATCTGGGGACCCAAGGTTGGAGAACACTGTCCTAGGATGTGGCCAGGCAGAGCCTGGTTACCAATAGCAGGGTGGCTCCCGAGGGAGTTGTGTGTGCAGACCAGCAACCTTCACACTCCGTTTTGACCAGAGCATCCAACCCACGTTGTCCTTTACCTGTCCACGCTTCAGAGGGGGCCCAATTACAGAAGTGGCACGGAGCTAATCTTTGCTTTGTCTGCTTCACACAGTTTGTATTCAATGCTGATTTTTGTAAACCTCCTTGAAATCATTTGATAAAAGGCAGTATATAAATGTTTTATGTAAATACGCATTCTGGACTGATCTACACCTACAGCAATCTGCAACAGCATGGCAGAAAGCTTTGGGTGCCAAAGGTCCCAGGTCCAGTCACTTCCTGACATCTGCGGTTAAAGGGATCTCAGGTAGCCTGGCTGGGAAAGACCTTTGCCGAAGCTGTTGGTAACCACCAGGGCCAGGTAGGCCAATGGCTGACCTAAGGCAGCTCCTTTAATACACAGGGAGCACCCTCGAGGCCTGCGGATGGCATGCTGGGAGTTGTAGGCCAAAAACATCTGGGGACCCAAGGTTGGAGAACACTGCTCTAAAGGGATACACTGATTTCCCAAGGAAAGGAAAGAAGCCATTTGTGAAAACAGTGCTTCTCCCTAGAGGAAAACAAATGCCTGAACCAAGGCAGTCCCAACCACAAGTTGGGACCACAAGTTGGGACACATGGGTACAAGCAGGGAGCCTACGTAAACTGTACAGCCTGCCACAGTATGACAGCCATTTTGAAAAGTCCCACGAGTGACTCTGGGAAACTGTTCTGAGGAGACTCCCTCAAGGCAGCGAACATGATGCTTTCTCCCCGAAAGGTAAAAAGGCAGCCACGAGTTCGGCCATTTCTGCTGGAGCAGGCAAGAACGGGAACCTCTACTGGGAGAGGCTGATGGCGGAAGAACTTTGAAAGTAATATTTCAATGAATTCAGTCACAACCTCACATTACACCAGCAGCATCAGACAATTTTAGGTGCCCGTCTCCTGCCACAGCATCGCACTATTATGAGATGAGGCACCTGGGATTTTCCCCGGTCTGGCTTGACAGGGTCTACCCTGGAGAGCAACCCTTGCTGCTGAGGAAGCAGGACGCAGGACAAGGAGTCCTCTGCCCCCTGCCCCATGGCAATTATGGCGCAAGGAGGGAGGGCAGTGCCAGCTGCAGCTTCTGGGGTCCCTTGGCCAAGAGGGCCTCTGCGTTCCCCTCTCGAACTGGGCCCACTCCCTCTTCGGTGCTGTTCCCACTGCCCATTTGCTTGCCTTATCCTTTGGGCCCAATCCACCTGGTCACCCAGAGGGAGAGGGCAAGGCAAAGTGGAGGATGCTGCCCCTTCTCCCAGGGCTCACTTGCTCGGAGAGAGCAGGAGAGCAGGCGGAGACCTCAGGGACAAAGCGGAGCAAGGCCGGCATGTTCTGGAGGTTTGCAGTGGATGCCGCCCGCCCCCCGCCCCCGTTGGCCAAACCCTTGTGCTGGTCCTGTGGAGAAGCATCATGGGACAGATTCAGAGGGAGAGAGCAGCCTTCCAGACATCAAGGAAGAATTCTGGCAATGTGGAGGAGCCCAAGTCTCCCGGAAGGGACTAGCGATCTCCCTGCTGCAGAATTGTGTACTCATTGTCCAGGCGCTTTGCACCAAAGGAGAAAAAGAAAAGATGGAAATAGGACATAGACTCCCCGCCCCCCCTTGCAGTTTCTAGAACCTAATCCCGCCCCCGCCCTCATTTTTGCTGAGTACAACAGTTTCCATCTTGGCAACGGCTCCAGTTTCCTTGCCTTTGCAAAACCCCATATGTGGCTGGTGGCCAAAAATCTGCCATTCTGAACCAAATAGCTTTAAGGAATCATAAACGTAGAAATAGAATAAAATGCCTGAGTTTGCACGGGCCGGCATTGGAAAGAGTCAAAGCAGAGGGTGCTGAACCTCGTCGGGACAGCCGGCCATGTGCAGTGCAGCCAGAGACACCTGCGTAGCAGAGCACAGGAAGATCTGGCCGTGGTGACACATACCGTAGTTCTATCACTGCTGGGTGGCGCCCGCAATGTGCTTTTACATGGGGCTGCCTCTGGAAAGTGTCTGGGAACTTCAGCTTGTTCAAAGTGCTGTGGCCAAGTTGTTGACTAAAGCTGGGTATTATCTGGAGCAAGTCACCACACTGGCTCCCTATCTGTTCCCAGGACCAATTTGTTAGTTAGTCACAGATGCAAAGGGGACAAACACATGGTTTTGCAGTCCTGGGGGCAGTCATGGCCATAAAAACTTTGGAACAGTGACACAGGCAGGAGGCATGGGTAGACAGGAGTAGGCCGGAATGTCATCAGCACAGGAGCCAATCAGATCTTAGGGCACACCATTACCAAGGCCGATACCTTGAAAGGAGTATTTAAGGGAACGTAAGATTTTTAAAAGGGTCGCTCCTTCCATTATGGGTCCTGGAAGGGGGTTACCACTGCCGGCAGTTATTGAGATCACTGCGTGTTAAGACTTAGTAACACAAAGCTTATTTTGTATTCTTTGTGTGAATGGGATATCTATATCTTTAATACAACTTACCGGTAGTTGTATTTATAAAGTGTCGGTGCTGCTCAACTCAAGACAGCGGGCAGAAACCACAGAACCAAAGTTTCTCCTGTGGTGTGAGGTTTGCGGGGGCTCATCTAAAAACAGGGCTAGTGTATTTTACAGTGTCTCCAAAAAAAAATCTCCTTCAAGCTCAAGGAAGCATATATGGTTCTTCTCCACTTTATCCTCACACCAGCAATCCTGTGAGGTAGGCTAGGTTGAGGAATCATGGCTGTCCCAAGGTCACCAGAGGAGCTTCATGGATTTGACCCGAGGCCTCCCCTAGTTTTAGTCTGACACTCTTACCACGACACCATGTTGGTTCTCCTCTACCTGTGATCCTTTCAACTGGGTTTAAACCTGGGCCCATTTACACTCACACTGAGCAGTGATCAGCTGTGCCCCTGCCTTCAATGGGATTTAACCATATCCAAACCCCCCCCCCCCCGCAAGCCACAAGCAAGGAGGAAGGGACTTGAGGCCCCTAAGATTTGTTTACCAGTTCCTTCTGCTTCTAGCATTTCTTGACAGACACGAATTCTTCTATGCCCAATCCCATTACAAGAGGTTCATTTGGTGCCTAATCAACCAGCTGGTGCAGAAAGAGATCTCCACGCAGATATCAAGCTTCTGCTCTCGAAAACCAAGTTCATAATTAATACCATTCAGTACACTGGCAGACCCAACTCAAGAATGGAAAGCGGAATATCGGTGGTCAATATAAGAGGTTTAAAGATGTTCATAAGGCTAATCTAAAAAAATGCAATATAAACATCAAAAACTGGGAAGCTCTGGCCCATGAACGATCTAAATGGAGGTTGGCCTTTCACAAAGGTTCCATGGACTTTGAAGAAGCCCGAGTGCAAGGTGAAAGGGAGAAACGTGCTAAGCGAAAAGCACGTCAAATGAATCCTTTACAGGACCATCTTCTATCTGGTAACCTGTGTCCTCACTGTGGGAAGCTGTGTGGATCTAGAATTGGCCTCCACAGTCACTTACGGACCCATCGCTAGAGTCTACACAATCTTCTTTAGAATTTCCTCCTTTTATCCCGGAAGACAATCTTACTCGGTCACGAGTGATCGCCTGATGATGATGATGATGAGAGAGATTTTTTTCTACAAAGTTCTGGGGGCAAGAGAGTGGGGAAAGAAAAGGGTTTCGTGACCTGGAAAAAGGTCTTGTTTGCACAGACTGGAGTTGCCACATCAAGGCAACAGCCCTACAAAAGGAGGACAGAAATAAAGAAGAGCACATGCTTGAAGTAATATGGGAGCTGCTAATGGCACCAGAAGTCTGAAAAGGCCTAACTGTGATGTTTCCTGGTTGCATTTCAGTTCAGGGCTTTGTGCGTGCGTGCAGATCTTCCTGGCTGTACTTGTGGTTTCCAGGCAAACCCTATGTGTTGGCATTCCTTCCTTCCCAGAAATTAAGCACTGGGTGTTAAAGTGACACATTTTCAATTTGTCATGAGTTAAATATGTCACCTGATGTGTAAAATGGCTATTTCACTTATTCTGTGGTGAAAGATTGGGGTGGGGAGGAGGGTGAGAAGAGAAAAATCTTCTGCACCAGTTATCAGCTCAAGCAGGAAATGGTGGACAATTCGTCTTTCTTAATTTATGTGTCAGGGCAGGCACTATAAATCATTGAAGCTACAGAAGACAGGGTTTAATTAAATGACAGCTCTAAGTCACTGTTCCCGTAATTCAGGAGCCAGAATCTACTTTGCAAAAGATCTCTCTAATTTGAGCTGTAATGTTTAAATTGAGAAACACATTCCTGGTAATTCCCAAATTGCTACCCAATTTCCACCTCCTGCAACTTCCCTCAGCACCGTAACAAATATGTTTGGCGGCAGAAACATGGAAACACACCTCCAGGCAAACCGTTTATCATTGCTCTGCAGCCACAGGTTTCCTTTATTCATTTTTTAAAAAATGTTTATAAATAGGAAAACTCTTTTAACTCCTGGACTATGATCACTTGTGAGAAATACATTTTTTTAAGAGGAGCAGATTAGAAGATGCTCTCAAAGCAGTTGATTGGATTAGTCATGCAGTCAACAGTCACTGATATTTTGCAAATCCACCATGTAGCACAGGAAGACGAACACCGCAAAGGGACTGTCCATCAGAAATGGCAAGAGATAAGAGCGCATCTCTCTCTCTTTCTCTCCCCCACACACGCACATGCACACGCACACGCACAAGCAATCTTGGATTATCTCAGGCTACAGAGAGCGATTCCTGCTTTCCAAAAAGAGAGACGTGCCTCCAGCAGACTGTCTCCCTTTTCTGATCAAGTCTTCCAGTGGACAGAGGACAGTGGTCTTGGCTGTAGTAGGACCCAGAGATTCAAGTCCTGCCTCTGCCACAGGCTTATTCTGTAGCCCCGGGCAAATTTCAAACAGCTTCTCTCGGTCTACCCTCTGTGTAATGGGAATACAGTAATACCTTGGATTGCAAGTAACTTGGTCTGAGAGCATTTTGCAAGACAAGCAGTTTTTTAAAATAAATGTTGACTTGATAAACAAGCGACGTCTTGCAATACAAGTGTAGGGATGTAACCGCTTGCCTTGAGCGGGCATAGCGGGCCAAAATCAGCCCCGCTCACACCCGCCAGAGACTCGCTTTGATATAAGAGTGTTTTGGATTACAAGCACGGTTCCGGAACGAATTATGCTTGCAATCCAAGGTATTACTGTAATGTTGTCCTTCATCACAGGGCTGTTGTGAGGGCTCACTAATGTTGAGGGATGAAGTAAAAGCTGCCATTCGTGGCTGTTAGTCTGTTTTTGGGAATCTCTATGAATGGTTGTGTGCAAAATCCACAGCGGTTATGAGTGATCCAGGTTTTCACAATGTACATATTGGTGGGCTGGCTGAAATCATCATCATCATCATCATCATCATCTGCCAAACAGCCCTCTCAAGGCAGTTCACACTACTACATAACTATAATTATATAATGCACAATCTGTATAAAAAATACAAAAACATACAATCTAAAACAAATAGTATAAACAAGGCTTTTGGAAAGCCCAAGTAAACAACGTTGACTGGATAACCCCTCTGCACATGCTGACACTCTCAAGGAACTCTAAAAGATTAGCGAGACAGGGCTCACCTTTGCAGAAGCCTTGTTGATTATTTTTCAGCAGGACTTGTCCTTCTATAAGCTTGATAACTTTATATTTATTTATTTATTTGTTACATTTATGGGTTGCCCATTTGGCCGGCAAACTGGCCACTCTGGGCGATGTACAACATGATAAAATACAGAATAAAATACATTTAAAACAGTATAAAATTTTAAAATCTTAGCCGCCCCCCCATATTCTCGCCTGAACAGCCATGTTTTTAGTGAGCGGCGGAAGCTCAGCAGAGAGGGGGCATGGCTGAGGTCACTAGGGAGTTCCACAGTATGGGGGCCACCACAGAAAAGACCCTCTTCCTAGTCCCCACCAGTCTAGCTGCTCTGGCTGAACAGACAAGGAGAAGGCCGTCTGTGGCAGATCTTGTTGAGCGGCCTACTTGGTGTTGCTGGAGACACTCCTTGAGATAAACTGGACCGGAGCCATATAGGGTTTTAAAGGTCAAAACCAACACCTTGAATTCGGCTCGGCAAGCAACTGGTAGCCAGTGCAGCTCCTTGAGCACTGGAGTGATGTGATCCCACCGGCGGCTGCCTTTAACCAGGCGAGCCGCCGCATTCTGTACCAGCTGTAGCTTCCGAACCGTCTTTCAGGGTAACCCCACGTAGAGCGCATTACAGTAGTCTAGGCGAGAGGAGACCAAGGCATGAACCACTGATGGGAGCAGATGATTAGGAAGGTAGGGGCGCAGCTGCCGTATCAGATGGAGTTGATACAGCGCCGCCCGGCTCACAGCTGACACCTGAGCCTCCATGGACAGCTGGGAGTCTAAAATGACCCCCAAGCTGCGAACCTGGTCCTTCAGGGGCAAATGTACCCCATTCAGCACCAGGTCAGCATCCCCTAACCTCCCCTTGTCTCCCACCAGAAGTACCTCGGTCTTGTCGGGGTTCAGTTTCAGCATGTTCCTTCCCATCTAGCCACCCACTGACTCCAGGCACTTGGACAGGGTCTCAACGGCCAACCTTGGTGAGGACTTGAAAGAGAGGTAGAGCTGCGTGTCATCCGCATATTGATGACATTGCACCCCAAACCTCCTGATGATAGCTCCCAGCGGCTTTAGGTAGATGTTAAATAACATCGGGGAGAGGATGGAACCCTGCGGCACTCCACAAGTGAGCGACCAAGGGTCCGAAGCCTCCTCCCCAAGAACTACCCTCTGGTACCTTCTAGAAAGGAAGGACCGGAACAACTGCAATACAGTGCCTCCCATGCCCAACCCCTCCAGGCGGTCCAGGAGGATACTGTGGTCAACGGTATCAAAAGCCGCTGAGAGATCGAGGAGGACTAGAAAGGAGCATTCGCCCCTATCCAAAGCCCTCCTCATATCATCCACCAAGGCGACCAAGGCCGTTTCTGTCCCATGTCCAGGCCTGAAGCCCAACTGGCATGGATCTAAGTAATCGGCTTCATCCAAGTGTGCCTTCAACTGAGCCCCCACCACTCACCCAATCACCTTGCCCAGAAATGGCAAATTGGAGACTGGGCGAAAGTTGTTCAGATCTTGGGGATCCAAGGAGGACTTCTTTAGAAGGGGTCTTATTGCTGCCTCCTTGAGGGCTGATGGCATCACTCCCTCCTCGAGGGAGGCATTCACCATCGCCCTGATCCCCTCACCCAATCTCTCTCTGCAGCTCATGAGGAGCCAGGACGGGCAAGGATCAAGCAAGCAGGTGGTCGGCCTCACAGATGAGAGCACCTTGTCCACTTCATCAGAAGGAAGAAGCTGGAACCGATCCCACAAAACTGGTCTGCCATTGGCCTCCTCCCGCTCACTCCCTGTGTC
Organism: Shinisaurus crocodilurus; assembly: GCA_021292165.1. Taxonomy (NCBI): domain Eukaryota; kingdom Metazoa; phylum Chordata; class Lepidosauria; order Squamata; family Shinisauridae; genus Shinisaurus; species Shinisaurus crocodilurus. Next base: position 315,961,667 of record CM037876.1, read on the forward strand.
CACGATGCACAAAATCCCACTCCTAATCTGATCAATTTTATCTGCAAAGTGCTTTGCTAAAGTCTCACAGGAGGCTTTAGACTGTTCCATCGGGTCCAGAGCGACTGGACCAACCAGACTCCGGACCACTTGGAACAGCCTCCTGGGGCAGCACTCCGCAGATTCTTCTTTGCTGCCTTCACCACCACCTGGTAGGCTGAAAATGCAGCTCTAACCTGTGTTCGGTCGTCTTTGGAGCGGGATCTACACCATCGGCACTCTAGCCTTCTTCTCACCTCTCGTTTCAGAGCTCGCAGCGAAGGAGTGAACTATGGTGCCGTGCGAGCTATTTTTAGGCGAAGAGGGCACTTCGGGGCAACTCGGTCTAATGCCCTGGTGATTGAAGCATTGCAGCATTGCAGGATTTAATAACACTTCCCACCAATTTACCTGGAACAGAGGTTAAGCTAACCGGCCTGTAATTTCCTGGATCCCTTTTTAAAAATTGGCATTACCTTGGCCACTTTCCAGCAGGGATGTTGAAGAGTCCTTGGTCTTGAGTCACGAGTCGAGTCACGAGTCTTTGGACCCGAGTCTCGAGTCCGAGTCCGAGTCCTTGGTCCAAAATGGTGACTCACGAGTCACAAGTCACGAGTCACTCCCAAAGCTGACTCCACAAGTCCCTATTAAAATCAATGGGGGGTTTTCCCAACAAAATAAGGCTACTTCAGATGTGTGGTTTAAATAAATTCTAGGCACAAGTGTGCCTTTTTATTTCAAAACTCTGCAACTGATTTTGGCAAGAACAGACCAGGCAGAAAAACCCAAAATAACCAGGCAGGCAAAGGAGGCAGGGAACCCCAAAGCAGGCAGGCAGAGGCCTTTGTCTTGGACAATTCAACTGTTGAACTGGTCAAGAAGAGACCAGGCAGGCAGAGGAGGCAGGGAATCCCAAAGCAGGCAGGCAGAGGCCTTTGTCTTGGACAATTCAACTGTTGAACTGGTCAAGAAGAGACCAGGCAGGCAGAGGAAGCTGGGAACCCCAGGCAGGCAGGCAGAGGCAGCCAAACCCAAAATATCTGAAAGGTTGCATTTTAGAAAAATGATTTTAAAAAATAAACTTGCTGTACTTCCTAAAACTTATCCATGTTGCATTTGAGGAACATGATTTTTTCTAAATGTTTGGCCCCCATTCTGGAACGGTGAGATCTCATCACAATTCCACCCTCACTGAACACCCGCTCCACTGGTGATGAACTTGCTGGAACCAGAAACACACTCAGAGCAGCCACACAGAGTAATCTCAGGTCCTTCTTCTGCCTCTCCCAAGTACGCAACACGTCAATCAAAATAAATCTTGACACACTGTTGGGGCTGCACTCCTGGTAGCCGTCCATAGTGGCCGAGCAGCGGCACACCTCGCTTCCATGCGCTCTTCACCGGCAATCACGCTCCTCTCCACTCCTTCTGGCACAGCCCAGGGATGTTGAAGAGTCCTTGGTCTCGAGTCCCGAGTCGAGTCTCGAGTCCCATTAAAAATATTGGGACTCGAGTCCGAGTCGAGTCAGAGGGGGGACTCAGTCCGACTCACGAGTCGAGTCTTCGAGTCCGAGTCCCCATCTCTGCTTTCCAGTCCCTTGGAGCAGAGGCTGCTCCTAGAGACAGAGTACATATTTTATTTCTGAGCAGTTTGTAATCACATAAAAACACAGTACCAATTATCAGATATGCTATACTACAATAAAACAGCACAAGGCAGAACATCCCTTCCAAATGTTCCTTCCATTTTCTGAAGGAAGCCTTCTTTTCTCTAACAGCTTCCTTGACCCTGCTCATTAGCCATGCTGGTGACCTCCTGGACTTGGTGCTGCCTTTCCTAACATGTGGTATACATTCTAGCTGAGCTTCTATAATTATGGTTTTGAGTAACCTGCAAGCATTTTGAAGGAATGTAACCCTCTTGACTTCCCCTTTCAACTTCCTTTTTACCCGTCCCCTCATTTTAGAGGCGTTCCCTCTTTTGAAGTCAAATGTGACTGTGTTGGACTTCCTCGGCAATTTTTCACTTAAATATATATTAAAACTGATAGCACTGTGGTCACTGCTTCCAATTGGTTCAACAACAACATTTACATCTTATACTAGGTCTTGGGCGACACCACTTAGGATTAAATCCAGTGTCTCAAACCGAGTCTGAAGCTTTGCGGGGCTAAATGAGCCCCCCTCTTCCCTCTTTTACCAAAGTGTTTACCTTTTGTTTAACTGAATTCTGGAGCCATTTGCCATAGTCATAACCACATGTTCCATTTCCATCTGCGCCTGTACTTGCCCAAGGGGTGAGATGGATTATTAATGCCCTGACTTTGTGTTCTTCAGCTCTGCCATCTCCTATTTACATTTGCTGACTGACTTGATTGTTCACTGGATTCAACTGAACAATAAAAGCATGTGACGGTTTTATTACTGTAGGTCTGTGGCTTATAAGCTTAAAAATAAGCAGTTTAAGGTGTCCGTATATATTTCTGAATGCTTTTTCTGGGATAAAGCACAATTGTACAGCAAAAGGAGTCTTTGCCTGGAAAGAAACAGGCAATTACCTGTCTGCTAGTGTGGAACATCTCATGGGGGCATTTCTATCCACATGGAGAGATGGTCATCTGAGGATCATTGGCAACACGCTCCCACGGGTATGGAAAGACAGGAGTGCGGCAATGCAAAGATGCCGTTCACCACCTGACTGGAGACAGAGCTCTCCAACTCCATACCTTTCAAGGTGCCATTTGGGAAGACTTTCTCCCAGACTGCAGGGGACTCTGATGCTCATGTTTCAGAGGGCCCAGACGACAGCCCCCGGGAGCACTCAAAGCAGCGTGACTAAGGACCAAGTATCTCCCTGCATTGCCAGAATACAAGGCTGACAGGTCTCCAGTGAGTTGGGGGCAGAGTCTGGGAGTTGTCTTACACATGGGGTGCGGGTTGCATCTGCTAGGGTAGCAGTGGAGCCTGATGGTCCCTGGTGGGGGCAGAAGATGGCATCTGGGCAGTCTGGAGAAGAACTGGGTAGAGTCTGATGGAAGCAGCCATGGGACATAGATTAGAAGGACCCTTTCCCTGAGATGCTAGATTTCATATATATATATATATATATATATATATCAATGCTAGTAGTATCTCAATGCTAGTAGTTACGTTATTCCCAACTCAAGGATGGAAAGCGGAATATCGGTGGTCAATATAAGAGGTTTAAAGATGTTCTTAAGGCTAATCTAAAAAAATGCAATATAAACATCGAAAACTGGGAAGCTCTGGCCCATGAACGATCTAACTGGAGGTTGGCCTTTCCCAAAGGTTCTATGGACTTTGAAGAAGCTCGAGTGCAAGGTGAAAGGGAGAAATGTGCTAAGCGAAAAGCACGTCAAATGAATCCTTTACAGGACCATCTTCCATCTGGTAACCTGTGTCCTCACTGTGGGAAGCTGTGTGGATCTAGAATTGGCCTCCACAGTCACTTACGGACCCATCGCTAGAGTCTACACAATTTTCTTTAGAATTTCCTCCTTTTAAAATCTCCTTTTTGTAAATATTTATCCTGGAAGACAATCTTACTCGGTCACGAGTGATCACCTGATGATGATGATGATGATGATGATGATGATGATGATGATGATGATATATATATATATATATATATATATATGGAAGAGCATCTTTAGAAAAAAATGCAGTTCCATACCTGCAGACCGAAGTGGTCCTTTTCTGCAAGAGAGCCAGGGTCATGCATCCTGGAGAAGACAGGGAGTTGTAAATCAGAATCTCCCTGGACCTCGGCTCAGTCAAATCTCTCCTTTATTATGATCTCACTGCAAGGTGGCCTTAGGAAAGCCAATCAAGCACACACATCTGATATCTGGGGATAACAGCACTGACCTACCTTGCAGGCTTATTGTAAGGATTGCTGAGATAATTACGTATGTGCAGCGCTTTGAAGGAGATGCCTTGTGTGACTCTGAGAGACTTCAGGTTCATTGTGTGACTAAGCCTTGCTGGTCCATGCACAGAGGTCTCAAATGGCTTTGGGGTTATATTTCATATATTTTTTTGTGGGGGGGGGATGTCACTGCCACTGTTTCATTTTGGACAAATTCACTGAATTATCTGAACATACTAATTTTACTTGTTTGCTCTTAGTTTTATTGTTGTTTGCTGCCTTGAAAGAAGAGATGCAGATGCTGCAAATGAATCAGATTCATGGCTCTGTGTTTCCCCAAGTGTGCAGCAGCTATGCCCTGGAGATCAGCCCCCGCTCTTCCCTCTCCACTGTCAATCCCCGAGGTGGCCTTTATCCATTAGCCCCCTCCCAAGCGATCCAGGTGCTAATGAACGCAGGCGTCACAGGCAAGGACGGTCCCTTGCTCCCCAATTATGCAACCAGCAAGTATCCACTTACCAGCAATTTTCTTTCCCTGGCCTGTCATTAGAGAAGAGAGGGAGCAAAGGGAAGGATGTTGCATTAGTCAGGAATTCAAAATGCCACGAGAAATGGGACCACGCAAAGCAGCACAACTGTGGTAGCCAAAATAACTTGCTTGTTTAGAAAGAGAGGGAAAGCAGACCCATGGATTTCTTTAGATATAAGGTGGGTGGGTGGGGGGTTCGGAAAAGGTACCATGGAGGAACCTCCAACCTGCAGTAGCCTGGTGGAGGAAGAAGAAAGTGCAATTGTTCTTTATGCATTTATTTATCATATTTATACCCCGCCTTTTTTCCTGCAAGGAACCCAAGGTGGCTTGCATAATCCTCTTCCTCCTCTCCATTTTATCCTCACAACAACCCTGTGAGGTAGGTGAGGCTGAGAGTCAGCGATTGGCCCAAAGTCACCCAGTGAGCTTCTATGGCCGAGTGGGGACTAGAACCCGGATCTCCTCAGTCCCAGTCCAGCACACTAAGCACTACACCCTACTGGCTCTCTTATTATACACTGTGACTTGTTTCTTATGGCTTATGCTTTCTGATGAATAGGATTATGAATTGCCAGTTTCTTATTAGCACCATCCTCATCCTCATCATCAAATGGGAAGGATGAGACAGAGTGACTTACCTAAGGCCATCTAGTGAATTCAGGAGAGAGGTAGATACAAATCAGGGATTTCCTGATCGATAGCTCATTAGTTTTATTGTCACTGTTTTATTTTTACTTTGTATTTTATGTTTTTTTAATTTCTACACTGCCCAGAGAATGTCACTTACTGAGCAGCCTTAAAATGCAATAAACAAATACATAAATAAATAATCTGCCTAACCGCAACACGATGCCTGTGTTGATGCATTAATCAATATCTTGATTTGGTGGTGATCAATTTAAGGGAAGCTTAGGTTCCAGACTACTTGTTATGAAGAATGTATATGGCCGGTGTCGTGCCGAGCTGCTGCCTTTTTCCCGGGCAACTACAGTTAGTGAAAAGGGATGCATGACATGACCTCATGTTCAGTGTCTCCCCACCTGTTGCAAGTGGCCAGGAATGGGGGAAATCTGGAGTGCGATGGCATCCTAGCAAACCCGTTCCTTGTGACGCGTAGTTTGTGAAAGGGCGATGACACAGCCCTGAAGGTTTTACAACCAATCCACCCGGTAGGCCCGCCGGCCTCGTGGAAAAGCAGAGTGTTTCACTTGCGTGAGATGGAAGATTTAAGATTCTGCTCCTGTGTGCAGCTGCCCATAAATCTACACACAGAAGTCCAGACCTGTATCTGCCTCCTCGCAGCATTCCAAGCGTCTCGGATTACAGCCAGCTCGCAGCCTCCTCTTGCAGCATCCAGTAATAAGGAAATAACTCTGTAAAGACTCCACAGGTTTCTTGCTACCTGTTTATTACTACAGCCAGTAAATACTACAGAGTATACATCCCTTCATTACAATGTTGCAGATAAGCATTAGTCCTGTGGAGCAAGTCCACTTCAGCATTTGACGTTACATGATTGCAAGTCCAGCAAGCAACAGTCAGAGCAACAGAGAGAAGAAGAAGCAATCCATCTCTCTACTAAAATGGCTACAGAACGAAACCTAACAAATCATACAACGTCATCAGAAAGTACAAACCATGTGATCAGCTCGTATTTCTTTCACACCTACTTTTCCATGAGAACAGGACAGGAAGTGGCAGGCATAACATGACTTGTTTTTCCAGCCATTCTGTACCTTTCCAAATGAAAACAATTGTGCCACAGCTGTTGTTTTGTTACATGTCACAACAGTTTGGACCTGGTAGCCTCTTTGCAGCTGGAGGCGCGGAGCCACGTGAGTGGGTGTCACTTACAGCAGTTACATCTTAGCAACTCCTTTGGTACCCCCTTCCCTAAACTGGCTTGAACCAGTTTGCACAGGAAAGGACTGGACGGAATTATTAAATAATAATAATAATAATAATAATAATAATAATAATAATAATAATAATAATAATTTCTATACTGCCCAATAGCCGAAGCTCTCTGAATGACAAGTCGGGAGGTGCAAATCGGCAAAACTGGAGCTCACTGAAGTTCTCTGAATTCCATCTTGAAGCTTGTTCTAACTGAAGTCTGTATCAGAGTGCAAACTTTGTGTTTTTTCCCCCTTTTTGCACAAAAAAATGTGTGTGTTTTCATAAGTATTTTTCCAAATGTATGCATCAGTTGTGTGCATCTCCCAGTGATTAAAGTGTATTTGTGCACATTTTTCGAAAGTATGCACTCTTTCATGCCCGTTTTTCAAAGGAACACATCCTGTCAAACACAGTTTCTTTAGTCCATGAATGACATCGCAAGCTTGGAAATGTACGGACTTCGGCTGCAGATTGTGCCCGAGCCCGGGTTCAGTCTGGAAGGTGAGGACTGGGTAAATCCTGATCAAAAACAAACTGAAAAGAATTTCTCATACATATACTTAACGGCAGCGCACTGAGCTGTCAGTCTGAATGGAACTAGTGAATAAATGTTTGTCATTCTGAAACATGCCTTCAATGAAGTGAGCAATAAACATCAAGTTGTAAAACTGTCCTGGGGCTTCTGCCCATTCATAATTCTTTAGGAAATGCAGTCCGTGAGAAGCCTGAAAGTCACTGCGGGTGGGGAGGGGCCATAGCATGGTGGAGGCACACTGGCTTTGCACAGAGGAGATCCCAGGTTTGATCCCCTGCATCTCCAGGTGGAAGGGCTGGGAAAGGGCCCCGTCTGAAGCCTTTGCAGAGCCACTGCCAGTCCGCATAGACCCATCTTCTCAAACCTGGTTCCCTCCAGATGTGTTGGACTACAACTCCCAGCATCCCAAAGGAGGGTGCCAGGTTGGAGAAGACTGGAGGAGACAATACTGAGAGCCAGATGGACCAGTGGTCCAACCGGTATAAGGCAGTTTCCTATATTTCTCAGGTTGGATGTACAGACTGTGCTAAATCCGTTCCTTCTGCGCTCCGCAGATGGTCAGGTGCCGTTTTGTTCGACAGAATCAGATCCCCCCCCCCATTTCCCGAACTTGCTTTCATTTGCACTTGCACAAATTTGTACTTCCAAAAATGCTCAACCCCCGCCCCCCCCGGTGTATTTTCACATTTTAGCTTGGGCGGGGGGAGGAATGCACATTTTTGGTTGGTGTTTTTAATTTTTTTTTGTATTTTTCTACAACTAAATTTGCATAAAATTCCATAAAGTAAAAAAAAAATAAAAATGGTCTGCAAGTCTGCAGGATCTGTGCGACTCGGGAAAAACCGGTCTGCTGTAGAATCCGTGGGTCAGATTCATAGAGACCCAAACCCATTTGAATCCGTTGTGGGTTTCTCCAACTCTCCGTCTCCTTATTCTTTCAAAATGAACCTTGTTCATAAAAGCCTCGCTGAGAGAGCTGCCTTCCTGCCTTGTTCCAGCTATAGACAGAAAAGAATCCACGTCACAGTGACCGCCCCACCCGAACAAGTTACCCGTGCAGAGCCAAACACAGTGAATGTTTACATTGATATTGCATTTGGAAGCTTTTGTTGCATTTTTAAATTATGAATTATCATCCTTACAAGTCGCAGAAGGATGGTAAGTGTTTACGGTTTAAAAATGGGCTGAGAAAGTGGAAGATTTTGTTTCATGAACTAGACAAACAATTATCCGCATCCTGACTTATTAATGGGCAGGAAAAATGTTTTATATCCAGTGCATGTGCAGGAAGTGAAATCAATGGAGTGGATGTGATAAAAATGTAATAAATATGCTATTGTCAGATGGAGAAGGGAGAGCGTCAGGTTCATGAATACTTCATCTTTTAACATTCCCTGTTGCTGTTTCTGTCACAGAGACAGACTTTGCAAAGCCGTAATGAAAATTAGCGATACAACAAGCAAAAGGACTTGGATCAAGGATCATCCTGATCCAGGCAGAACGGCTGCTGCAGGAATTATGGCATGTTTTCTTGTGCCGTTCTAATGGGCCTTCCTTGCACAAGAACATTTCCTGGTGGATTGTGCCCTACTAGCTCATCTCTTCCATGGAGATAGAATGAATTAATTCTCAACTTATAGTACTGTGGGTGCATCTTCGGCTGTTGGGTGGTATATAAATAAAATTCATCATCATCATCATCATCATCATCATCATCATCATCATCATCATCTGTCCACTTTCAATCTTTCTCAGACTTGCCCACCCCTTCTGAACTTCCTTTTACCTCCCCACCTCCCGGTAAGAATGCACACCAGTAAGAATCTGTCCCATAGGTGAGTGCAGATGGAGTTGTTGTGTGCAGCCTTCCCCGATGCTGCTTGATGGGATCTCTAGATTGGACTATTAGTCCACAACTGGGATAGAGCGGGACGTCTCTAACCACCCTCCTAAAACAAATTAGATTGGTTTGATAATGCGGCAGTGGGGGTTGCGGCTGCCCTAAAAACCCAGTGCGAACCAGTGAGGGTCCTTTGCTCCGGAGGAGACCTACACTGCAGCCCCTCTTGTGTGAGAGTCAGTGCCGGGGCAGTATTTCTTCAACACTCAGCAGTTTCCACTGAGACACACACTAATGAATGTGGCATAGCATCCACCATGTTTATAACACAATCCAATGCCACATAAATAAAACTACACAGTGTCCTAACTGCAGGAGAAGTAGGATCCGATTGCAAGGTCACATGAGCATAGTTGGGTCACTTGGTAATGCAAGTTAGTGAGTGCCACATGTTGCTTTGTTTGGTTGGATTGCGTTAGAAGCAGGGCAGGTGCAAGGCAGTTTGGTGCCCTAGGCAAGATCCGATATTTAGCACCCCCCCCTTCCCACTTGAGCCCTCCCTCCCTCCAGCCCTATGCTCCTGGCGCCCCCTTTAGCCCTGCGCCCTAGGCAGCCGCCTAGTTGGCCTAATGGTAGCACCGGCCCTGGTTAGAAGCGGGAGGCATGCGTTTCTGTCTCTGGTTTCTTTCTTTCTTTCTTTTTTTTGACTCGGCTGACAGAATGCACACCTTCGAACAGGTGCAGCAATGGAGGCTGAACATTAACAATTCAGAGCTCTGCTCCTCCTCCTCCTCCTCCTCCTCCTCCTCCTCCTCCTCCTCCTCCTCCTCCTCCTCCTTTCAGACCCTGCTCTTTCCTTGGTGACGGCAGGGGTGAGGGGCTGTTTTGCTGGGCGCTGCCATGCAAAGGGAAGTGAGAAAGGGGTGGTGGTTTCTGCCCACAAATCTCATCAAAATCAGTGTGAGGAAAGAGCAGGGGACAAAAGGAGGGGAAAGACAGGGGCGGGAAAGCTTTAAAGCCAATCTTACAGATAAGGCGTATCATGCCGTTCGGCTGGAACACACATGCGCTACACGCTCTGTAGTTCACTGAAATCGCAAACACGAGAAAAGACCATTGTCAAAGTAGCTTGGATGGGTCAGAGTCCCAGCTCTGCCCGAGGTCGTTCCGAGGTGTTCCGAGGTCGGAGCTGGGACTCTGGCTGCGGAGCCCCCGCCCTTCTCCCTCGCAGCTGGCGCAGTTCTTTCCACGGAAAAAGGAGAGAACTAGGTTCTCAGGATGCAAAAATCTTTATTAAAGGAGCCCGACGCGTTTCGGCCTGTGTATTTTTCAAGGCCTTCCTCAAGGGGCTGTGAATATTCAAAATACATACATTAAATTAAATTAACATGGTTGGGACAACACATAATATTTATTTATTTTATTTATTTATTATATTTATCAATCGCCCATCTGGCCGGTCACCCGGCCACCCTGGGCGATGTACAATTAAAATACAATAAAACACAATAAAATATAATAATTAAAACAATATAAAAAATTCTCATTAAAAACCTAACCCACCCCATATTCCCGCCTGAACAGCCATGCTTTTAATGCACGGCGGAAGCTCATCACGGAGGGGGCATGGCGAAGGTCACTAGGGAGGGAGTTCCATAATGTGGGGGCCGCCACAGAGAAGGCCCTCTTCCTAGTCCCCACCAGCCTGGCTGCTCTGGCTGATGGGATAAGGAGAAGGCCGTCCGTGGCAGACCTTGTTGAGTGGCCTACTTGATGTTGCTGGAGGCGCTCCTTGAGATAAGCTGGGCCGGAGCCGTGTAGGGTTTTAAAGGTCAAAACCAACACCTTGAATTCGGCTCGGCAAGCAACTGGTAGCCAGTGCAACTCATTAAGCACTGGCGTGATGTGATCACGCCGGCGGCTGCCCTTAATCAGGCGAGCCGCCGCGTTCTGTACCAGCTGAAGCTTCCGGACCGTCTTCAAGGGTAACCCCACGTAGAGCGCATTAAAGTAGTCTAGGCGAGAGGAGACCAAGGCATGAACCACTGATGGGAGCAGGTGATTAGGAAGGTAGGGGCACAGCTGCCGTATCAGATGGAGTTGATACAGCACCGCCCGGCTCACAGCTGCCACCTGAGCCTCCATGGACAGCTGGGAGTCTAGAATGACCCCCAAGCTGCGGACCTGGTCCTTCAGGGGTAGATGTACCCCATTCAGCACCAGGTCAACATCCCCATACCTTCCCTTGTCCCCCACCAGAAGTACCTCGGTCTTGTCGGGGTTCAGTTTCAGCATGTTCCTTCCCATCCAGCCAGCCACTGACTCCAGGCACTTGGACAGGGTCTCAACGGCCAACCTCGGTGAGGACTTGAAACAGAGGTAGAGCTGCGTGTCATCCGCATACTGATGACACTGCACCCCAAACCTCCTGATGATAGCTCCCAGCGGCTTGAGGTAGATGTTGAATAACATCGGGGAGAGGATGGAACCCTGCGGCACTCCACAAGTGAGCAGCCGAGGGTCCGAAGCCTCCTCCCCGAGAACTACCCTCTGATACCTTCCAGAGAGGAAGGACCGGAACCACTGCAATACAGTGCCTCCCAAGCCCAACCCCTCCAGACGGTCCAGGAGGATACCGTGGTCAACGGTATCAAAAGCCGCTGAGAGATCGAGGAGGACTAGAAAGGAGCATTCGCCCCTATCCAAAGCCCTCCTCATATCATCCACCAAGGCGACCAAGGCCGTCTCCGTCCCATGTCCAGACCTGAAGCCCGACTGGCACGGATCCAAATAATTGGCTTCATCCAAGTGTGCCTTCAACTGAGCACCCACCACCCGCTCAATCACCTTGCCCAGAAATGGTAAATTGGAGACTGGGCGAAAGATGTTTAAATCCTGGGGATCCAAGGAGGGCTTCTTTAGAAGCGGTCTTATTACTGCCTCCTTGAGGGCTGATGGCATAACTCCCTCCTCGAGGGAGGCATTCACCACCGCCTTGATCCCCTCACCCAGTCTCTCCCTGCAGCTCATGATGAGCCAGGATGGGCAAGGGTCAAACAAGCAGGTGGTCGGCCTCACAGATGAAAGCACCTTGTCCACTTCATCAGAAGTAAGAAGCCGAAACTGATCCCACAAAACCGGTCTGCCATTGGCCTCCTCCCGCTCACTCCCTGTGTCCACGACGTACGATATCTCACTCCTAATCCGATCGATTTTATCTGCGAAGTGCTTCGCTAAAGCCTCACAGGAGGCTTTTGACTGTTCCAGTGGGTCCGGAGCGACTGGACCGACCAGACTCCGGACCACTTGGAACAGCCTCCTGGGGCAGCACTCTGCAGACGCAATGGAGGCAGCATAGAAATTCTTTTTTGCTGCCTTCACCGCCACCCGGTAGGCTGAAGATGCAGCTCTAACCCATGTTCGATCGTCTTCGGAGCGGGAATTTCGCCATTGGCGCTCTAGCCTTCTCACCTCTTGTTTCAGAGCTCGCAGCGACGGAGTGAACCATGGCGCCGCGCGAGCTCTGTTTAGGCGAAGAGGGCGCTTCGGGGCAACTCGGTCTAATGCCCTGGTGATTGCAGCATTCCAGTCATTCACCAGGGTCTCGACCGAGCTACCGTTTGTGTGCTCCAATTCCCCAAGTGCGTTCAGGAATCCATCCGGATCCATAAGACGCCTGGGGCGGACCATTCTAATAGGTCCCTCACCCCTGCAGAGGGGTTGTGGCACCGAGAAATCCAACCCCACCAGATAGTGATCTGACCATGACAAGGGGGTGGTGGATATACCCCCGATCTCCAGATCATTTCCCCCCTCTCCGGAAACAAAAACCAAGTCCAGTGCATGACCGGCTACATGGGTAGGTCCAGTTAATACAGGGTGCAGCTCCCAGGAAGCCATGGTCTCCATAAAGTCCCGAGGTGCCCCAGTGAGGGAAGCCCCCGAATGCACGTTGAAGTCCCCCAGCACCACTAGCCTGGGGGACAACACACGCACATCGGAGACCACCTCCAGCACCTCGGCCAGGGAGTCTGTCGTGCAGCGGGGTGGACGGTACACGAGCAGAATCCCCAGGCTGCCCTTTGGACCCAACCTCCAGTACATGCACTCAATAAACCTGGTCTCCCGGAGAGGGAGTCTGGTGAGGACCAAGGACTCCCGGTAGATAACAGCCACTCCCACTCCCCGTCCCCCAATCCTTGGCTGCTGGGCATACGAGAAACCGGCCGGACACAAGGCCGCCAGAGTTGGAGCAGCGGCCTCGTCCAGCCAGGTTTCCGTAACACATGCCAGGTCCGCACCCTCATCCATGATCAAGTCATGGATGAGAGATGTTTTTTGGGTAACGGACCTGGCATTGCACAACAGCAAACGCAGGGTGGGGGGAGGAGCAACACATCCCCCAGTTATCCCTTGGCTCTGGGCAGGCCCGGAACAAGGGATAGATATTAAGCATCGATCCCTTGTTCCCCTTACTCGGCGTGGCCTGCCCCTAGCGGTCTGCCAACGCCTGCCGCTCAACGTTGGTACCGTTTGCCCCCCAGAACTCCCCCCACTATCTCCCTGGGAGAGACACATGCCCCCTCGCTTCCGCCAATCAGGCGGGAGACCCACCCCTAAAATCAACCCCTAAAAAGCCCCAACCCTTCAAAAAGGAAGGGCCTCTTAAAAACTCCCAGCCCCACCTATATCCCCAGCAGCAGGGGGACAGGCCCTCGCCCTCGTGCCACCCCCGAAGTGGCTCCCCCAAAGAGGCGACCCCGCTGGGGCCTGGTCTTTATAGTCCCCTTCCAAGCAGCTGCAGGTGGGGCAAGGCGGCTCCCGGCTGAGCCCGGGCCTGCAGGGGGCAGGCAGCAGTCCCACAGGTGTGGTGGGGTGGGCTGGCCTCGCACAGGCGGCGGCAGCAGCAGCAGAGCTGGACCCACCTGCCTGGCTTGCTCTTCTCCCCGGCAGGCAGTGGTGGTGGTGAGGAGATGCCCGGGTCAGCTGGGCATAATAAAAGTACTTTCTCATTGTGTATGGAATTTCTTTACATTCTCATTAGAAATCATTTCAAAACATTTTCTTAAAAATGAGAAACAAGTACTGCTTTTTTAAAAAAAGGAATACATTTTCTTTATATAAATAATAACTTACTTGTAAAAGAGTCTGCAGATTTCCGTTGCATTTGGATGCTTATCTCCTCCTGTTTCTGTCTGCAGTTCTTTCCACACCAGCTGTGGCTCCAGAGTCACAAGTGCAACAATCCATGGGGTGGGGAGGGTAGGAGAGAGACGCCACCAGGACACAACATATCCTGGTGGGGCCTCCACCCCTCCTCCTCGTGAGCAGGGGCAAACAACACAGATGGCCAGAATCCGCCGTCTTTTGCGGGGCGAGGGAGTGTGGCGACAACCCTTGCCTCCATGCTTCGACCATGCTCTATTATTGGATGCCTGCAATCCTTCGAGTTTGGAGGGTTATGGGCAGCCACATTGGATGGCACCATAAAAATAGCATAAAAACAACATAAACAGCAGACAGATGCCAATTTATTTAGAGGCTAAGAGGTAAATTTGATTAAGGAGGAAGTGTTGGCTTATTAGAAGGCTATTTAATTTAGCCGAGAGATGTAAAATGAGAATGAATGCCTGGCAGCAAACGCTCCCTAAATTCACGCTAGTGGAGGGAGTGCGCCATTTGTTTTCCTCAGCCATGTGGGAGATGAACAGCGACGGGGATTCTGAGCTGTCCATCATTTGCTGTGTTCAGACCAACACTGGACACTTTTCTTCATGGACTGGATTTAGTATTGGAAAGGAGCACGGTGCATACCTGAAATTCTGATAGGCCTTTGACCTAGTTTCATGGTTTCCAAACTGTGTTCTTCCCTAAGGTGCCTCGGAAGCATACCCAGGTGCCTTGGCAGGAAGATCAGTCATGTCAGACTGGGATGCCTGGATGGGCATTTTGTCCCTCACTGTCCTTCTTATCCAGCAAAGCTCAGCTACAGGAGGCTGCTGGGAATGTTCTAGGAATGTTCTAGCCTGGTTACCAATAGCAGGGTGGCTCCCAAGGGAGTTGTGTGTGCAGACCAGCAACCTTCACACTCCGTTTTGACCAGAGCATCCAACCCACGTTGTTCTTTTTCCTGTCCACGCTTCAGAGGGGGCCCAATTACAGAAGTGGCACGGGGCTAATCTTTGCTTTGTCTGCTTCACACAGTTTGTATTCAGTGCTGATTTTTGTAAACCTCCTTGAAATCATTTGATAAAAGGCAGTATATAAATGTTTTATGTAAATACGCATTCTGGACTGATCTACACCTACAGCAATCTGCAACAGCATGGCAGAAAGCTTTGCGTGCCAAAGGTCCCAGGTCCAGTCACTTCCTGACATCTGCGGTTAAAGGGATCTCAGGTAGCCTGGCTGGGAAAGACCTTTGCCGAAGCTGTTGGTAACCACCAGGGCCAGGTAGGCCAATGGCTGACCTAAGGCAGCTCCTTTAATACACAGGGAGCACCCTGGAGGCCTGTGGATGGCTGATGGTGGCAAGATGGTGGTGGACCGGATTGTCTCTTGGCTCCACCCATCAGGGTCCTCCCCAGAAAGCGCTCAGGGTTCCCACTCTCCATGAGCTGTTGTTAACACAGTTTCCCTCTGTTGTGATGCTGATGGTGTCGCATTGAAGGTTCTGACCACACATGGCAAGGCTGATTCAGTTGCCATGGAAACGTAGCATGGTGGCTCACATCCTTTCTCGGCAAATCAGCTCAGGGCCGACCTTCCGTCGGCAAGCTACTGAGTGCAGTGAACTTTACGCATCTGCCCACGAGGACAGAGGAAGGAACAACTTGCTTCTCTTCTGTTGGTTGGCCTCGGCCTTCCTGGGGACTCTGCAGTCCCTCATCACAAGCTCCGCACAGTCCTGTTAACTCACAATGCAAATAGATTTTGAACAAGGAGGCGGGCTTGCTAAAATATTAATTTCTCAGCTTTTGCAAGAAAAGGCCACAGAGGTGCCTGAAGCTATTGACGCATTAGTAACTCCACTGGTTCCATTGCAGCTACTCAAAAGGACATGGACTCAGCAACACAAACAGGGGTTCATCGCTCCGGAAAATGCAGAAATTATTAATGCTCCCTGCTTAGTGTTATTCTTCAACTTCTCATGATATAATAGGAAGAGTGTTATATAGATACTGACTTAGTGCATTACTTTATTTCTCCACATTCCCTCCAGGAATGAAATCAAATTAAAAGTCAGGCTTCATTAATGGAAGTAGAAGGGAACTTTATTTAAATTTGTATCCCACCTGATCTGAAAAGCTCCAGGCAGATAACAATGCATTAGAACATCTATAAGTTAACTAAATATTTGTCGATTTAGTTTTTTTTTAATAACCCACCTATTTAGCCCTGCAAGGGATTGTAAGGCAACATGCAATGCAGCTGAAAATGCAATGAAGGAAATACAGTCAATTTAAAGCCATTTCAGCAAGTATAGAATAGAGCAGTTAAATAGCAAACATAAATTTAAAAAACAGCAGGAACGATTAGAATCATAGAATCATAGAAAAGTAGAGTTGGAAGGGGCCTACAAGGCCATCGAGTCCAACCCCCTGCTCAATGCAGGAATCTAGGTCAAAGCATCCCTGACAGATGGCTGTCCAGCTGCACCTTGAATGCCTCCAGAGTGGGAGAGCCCACAACCTCCCTAGGTAGTTGATTCCATTGTCTTATTGCTCTGACAGTCAGGAAATTTTTCCTGATGTTTAGGTGGAATCTAGGTTCCTGTAACTTGAGCCCATTATTCCGTGTCCTGCAAACTGGGATGATCGAGAAGAGATCTTTGCCCTCCTCTGTGTGACATCCCTTCAAATACTGGAAGAGTGCGATCATATCTCCCCTCAGTCTCCTCTTCTGAAGGCTAAACATGCCCAGTTCTTTCAGTCTCTCCTCATAGGGCCTTGTTTCCAGTCCCTTTATCATCTTTGTTGCCCTCCTCTGAACCCTCTCCAGTTTGTCTACATCCTTCTGAAAGTGTGGTGCCCAGAACTGGACGCAGTACTCAAGATGAGGCCTAACCAGTGCCGAGTAAAGGGGAATTATCACTTCCCGCGATTTGGAAGCTATACTTCTATTAATACAGCCCAAAATTGCATTTGCCTTCTTTGCAGCCACATCGCATTGCTGGCTCATATTCAGTTTGTGATCTACCACAATTCCAAGATCCTTCTCACTTGTAGTATTGTTGAGCCAAGTGTCCCCCATTCTGTAACTCTGCATTTGGTTTCCATTCCCTAGGTGCAGCACTTGGCATTTATCCCTATTAAATTTCATTCTGTTGTTTTCGGCCCAGCGCTCCAGTCTGTCGAGATCGCTTTGAATTTTGTTTCTTTCTTCCAGAGTATTAGCTGTTCCACCCAACTTTGTGTCATCTGCAAATTTGATAAGCATTCCCTGCACCTCTTCATCTAAGTCATTAATAAAAATGTTGAAGAGCACCGGGCCCAGGACCGAGCCCTGTGGTACCCCGCTCGTTACCTCTCCCCAGTTTGAGAAGGAACCATTGATAAGCACTCTTTGAGTCCGATTCTGTAGCCAATTAAACCAAACCTGTCTAAAAGAAACAACCTAACCAACAAAGATGTGTTAGTGCATAAAGCGGCAGTCACGGGAAACCTGGGGGAAAGTGACCATGTTATACTTGAGTTCTTGATTCTGAAAGAAGCAAAACCTGAGTGTAGCCAAATGCGTACCCTGGATTTTAGGAAAGCCAATTTTAATAAACTCAGAACAGTGATAAGTAAGGTCCCATGGCAAGCGACTCTAATGAGAAAAGGAGCCCAGGATGGGTGGGAGGTTTTTTTTTTTAAAAAAAGGGAAATTCTAAAGGCACAACTGCAAACAATTGTAAATTATTCTCCAGCGGCTCGGCAGTGGCAGCGATGAAGCTCACTGGTAGGGATGTAACCGTTTGCCTTGCGTGAGCAGGGCCGAAATTGGCCCTGCTCACGTCCGCGCGGGGCTCACCTCTCTGCGGTGAGCTGCCTGCGCTGGTCCCGTCCCGTCACTTCCTGTGTGGCGGAAGTGACGCGACGGGACTCTGCTCCGGCGCACTGGACCCCCACGCTATGTTTTTGGCGGGGGGAACCAGGGCAACAGGGCTTAAACAGGGAGGGGCCGCCCGGCAAAGTCTGCTACTGCCGCTGCTGAGCCTCGCTGGTGACAGAGCCTTGCCAGAGCCAGAGCCTTGGCAAATAAGGTAAGTCCAGGGATTCAGGGCCGGTGCAAGGCAGTTTGGTGCCCTAGGCAAGATCAGATATTTAGCGCGCCCCCTTCCCACTTGAGCCCTCCCTCCCTATTTCTGGCGCCCCCTTTAGCCCTGCGCCCTAGGCAGCTGCCTAGTTGGCCTAATGGTAGCACCGGCCCTGCAGGGGTTGATACCCAGGTGGGGGGCAGTGAGGTGGGGGGTGGCAAGCCAAGGCAAGGCAGGGTGGGTCTGCCGTGTGCCCTCTTCCCACTTGGGATGGGGGCACGCGGCAGACACTGGGGGCTTCCCCCACGCTGCTGCCGATGCAGGGCTGTCATTGGCCAGAGTCGCCAGACCCTGTGGCTAGAGCTGCAGCCATTGTTTGCCAGTCTGGCCGTGGGGCTCTGTGCCCCTTTTGGCTTGCAGGAGGCTGAGCGTGTCATCCGCGGTTCAGACGACACACACTGAACCTCAGTATAGCAAACCCTACTGCAAGCTGTGGTTTAGTAGTCTGGTTAAGGAGACTTCCCTTAACCACCCTAACTAAATCTTCCCAGATTCAGACAACACTTTTAAACCTCAGTAGGTTTACTTGTGCAGTGAACCTACTGAGGGTTAACCTATCGTGCAAACCCCGTCACTGTGTTATGTGAAAATCATTTCCTACAGTTGTGATAATTTATTTATCTATTATGTTCCCAAATTACCAACCACATGTTCATTAAGTTGCAAACATTTTTGGCGAACACCTTCTCACATTTGTGCTTGCGCCTGTGTTTGGAGTTGCAAACAGGGCAGGCTCGCATGTTTTGTGAGCAGAAACTACGTAAATTCTCGTACATCCCTGAACCAGCTCTCAATTGCCTCCCAGTGGCCAAAACCCTTCCTACATGAAAATCTCTTCATTTAAGCAGTCCAGGACATTGGAGAAATTATTTTTTGTTTAAAGTAATATTGAGGAAGTATCCCTGAGGAAGACAACGAAACGGGAATACAAACCGGTTTCCTGTAGGACTATAACCTCAAAGTGTCAACAATTACATATAACCTGGTGGTCTGTTTACCATTTGGTAAGAAGAAAAAAGAAATAAGAAAAAAACAACGCTGGTTATAGGAAGGACTTTATTCTGGATAGCCAGGACTTTTTGAAAAAATTGAAATAATTGTTTTGAGAAAAA
Organism: Shinisaurus crocodilurus; assembly: GCA_021292165.1. Taxonomy (NCBI): domain Eukaryota; kingdom Metazoa; phylum Chordata; class Lepidosauria; order Squamata; family Shinisauridae; genus Shinisaurus; species Shinisaurus crocodilurus. The sequence continues at coordinate 315,980,793 of CM037876.1, forward strand.
AATTGAAATAATTGAATTATATACATTGTATTTAATGTTCATTTGTAATGAATAGAAATTTGTAAAGTTTAAAGAACTATTGGATTTATTTTGATCACGGAGGCCTAGGCTTTTTGTATCTATAGTTATTACCGTGATCCTCCTTTGTTTTCACCTGTCAGTATTACAGCATGAGCATGGATATCATCTCCCGTGCCACTGGAACCCAGCTGAGATCCCAGAAAAGTAAGTGGGGCGGCAAGCTATTCAGCACAATCCCATGCCTGTTTACTGCCAGCCAGGTAAGCCCCTTTGTGTTCAATGAGCCAAAGCGGTGGTTCTCAGCCTTTTTTGCCCCGTGCACCCTCTTCACCATATGTCAGAATGTCCTTCCCCCCTTTCCAAGATTGTCTGACTTAATCTGTGCCGTACAATAAGGTGTGATGTCCTGTAGCTTATGTACCATCTCTAGAATTGTAATTTGTAGAAAGATCAGTATTCCAACAGTTTGAGTCTGTGGTCCCAATCCCCCCCCCATAAACCCTAAAAGTCCCCCCGTGGGGGGGGGATTCTCCCCTGGTTGAGAACCCCTGAGCTAAAGGATTGCGCATTGATTTAAGGAGCAATCTTATGGGACAGATGCCCAAAGGGTGGAGGCCACCAATCTCAGAGGCCTCCATCTATTTCATGCCCTTCATCTATCTATCTATTTATTTATTCATTTTGCAATGGAGGCTTTATTGTTGTTGATGCCTTTTTTTTTTTGGTACTCCTTGGAAGCATTTTGCATCAGACGGGCCTCTGGGCCCAGCCGACGTGCTCTCGCTGCCTTCTTTGGGCCGGGATGGGGGTGTGTGTGAGAGGCCTTTGGATCCATCAGACCCACGGCCTCTCCGCTCCCCACCCACTGGCCTACCCCAATGCATCCACGTCTTTCCCTCCCCAATTTAGACGCCAGCCAAGACCTTCAGGGGTGGGGAGCCACTGCAGAGCTTTCTGTGGCAGCTGGGGGGGGGGGGGGATGGCTTGCAGGAATCGGGGAAGGGCTCCACGGTCGGATCCCGCCCCCACTGAGGTTGGAGCTCTGTCGGAGGGTGAGGTCCGCGGCATCTCATGGCCCCTCAGATGTCACCTAGGATTGCTCTCCTAATTCGCTGATTAATCAGTAGGGACCAAATTTTAACCAGTGGGGTTAAGAGCTTGCATGTTTATCTTATGAGACCATTATGGTTCTGGAGTATTACTGGAAAGGAAATATGGATGATTGCCTGTTCTTCCTAACAATCTGCAGTAGCTTTTGCTGATCAAATTGTAAATTATCTTACACTCTCTTCAGGGTATCAGAAAAGCTCCTATACTGAGGCTCTAGGAATATGCACATTTAGTTACATGTAACTGATTCAAATATAATTAATCAATTCCAAATTCTTTTTAGCTGTCAACAGCCACCCCCCCCACACAATAAGATTTGGTATCTAAACTTGTTTACTTATTTATTTGTTGCATTTCTATCCCACCTTTCCTCCAAGGAGCACAAGGAGGCATATATGATCCTCTTCCTCCTCTCCATTTTATCATTACAACAACCCTGTAAGGTAGGTTAGGTTGAAAGTCAGTGTCTGGCCCAAAGTCACCCAGTGAGCTTTATGGCAGAGTGGGGACTAGAACCTGGGTCTCCCTGGGACTAGTCCAGCACTCTGGCCCAAGGGTTCTCAAATTTCTCTATCCCCATGGCCCTCTTGAGAGAGCTGAAAATGTGGCTCATGCTGGCTCAGCTTGTCTGAGCGTGGAAAGCTAAGCAGGGTCAAGCCTGGTTCTTACTTGGATGGGAGACCCCTCCTCTAGTTTCCTGGATTGAGCAGGGGGTTGGACTCGATAGCCTTGTAGGCTCCTTCCAACTGTATGATCTATGAAATCTATGAATCTATGATTAAAGCCCACCAGTCACAAAATGGTAGTGCAGGGTTTGTTTGTTTGTTGGGTTGGAGACAGTCACAACATGGAGGCAGGCAGGCGGACTCAGCGTTCAGCATGGTCAGCTGGCAATTACTGATATAATTTTATATTGAAACCGAATCCCTCTTTGGACATTGCTAAATCCCTTGCCACAGCTATTTCCTTGCAGCAGAGAGCGTCACAGACCAGCAAGCCTCACGTGGAATACAGACATTGCCTCTGGAGCAGTGTCCTCCAACCTTGGGTCCCCAGATGTTTTTGGCCTACAACTCCCAGCATGCCCCAGCCAGCGTAGCTGGCTGGGGCATGCTGGGAGTTGTAGGCCAAAAACATCTGGGGACCCAAGGTTGGAGGACACTGCTCTGGAGGGATCATCACTCAGCTCCCCCACATCAGGCAGCTCTCAGTGGAGAGGAATTTTTTTATTCCACACGGCTCTCCCCCTTCACCCACTTGCCTCTCAGGATCTTCTTGCTGATCTCCTGCCAGTCACTTCGTGTCCCCTTCTCTCCTTCCACACATGGCTTGTTCCCAGCTGCCGGCATCTTCTTCCCTCCCTCCTGATACTTTCCCATCCGCTTCCTTCCTCTTCTAACAGCTTCCCTCTCTTACCTCATTGCTTTTTATTCTCAGTTTTGAAAAATTATTATTATTAGAAATATTATTAATAAGAATATAGGCCTTGCCCTCCAACCAGCTCCTGCTGGCACACCTGCCTCTCCACAGGGTGGGCCCACGGGCCGCCTGAAATACTGAGACCACCCTAAAAGTAGGTTGGGACCCACTGGTGGATCCTGGCCCGCAGTTTGAGACAGGCAGCTCTAACCACTGCACCACACTGTCTCTCAGTATCCAGCAATGTATCCAACTATATATTTGAATTGTTGCCTTTTAAATGTTGGTGCTGGCTCAGAGCTTTTGACACGGGGGGAGGGAAGAGCCTGAAAATGTACATAATCAAATAAATTGACCCAATCCCATTCCACACTCCACCACACCGTCAGTTCCACGCTCCTCGGTTCTCTTTGCAGGTGCACACAGCGTAATAAAGCTTTTGCTCCCTTCTGCGTAATCTTTGATCGTTTGAATTACCCATTCTGTTCTCAGAGCCCTGGGACCGTGCGTCCTGGCAAGCAGAGAGAAAGAGAGAGACATGGAAAGAGAGAATCATTTAAATGCTTGCACTGCGCAACCTGTGACAGCATTTTTATTCTGACACTTGTGGCATCGCCTTATAGGTTGGCGCTTGTTGATAAAAGACTCATCTTCGTTGACTATTAATCTATTTTTAATTGCATCTTCCAAAGTGATTCAGTGCCTGCCAGTGGATTTCAGAGGCTCGAATGTTAGATATTCCTTTGAAACAGGGAAGGTTGGAGTGTTTTTTGAGAGCGTCCTGGCGATATTGGCTCACGGCCCAGTTCTAATGCCTATCTATTAAAAACAACTGCTTGAAGAGCGCGGATTCCAATTTACTCCTGAAACAGGGGTCTTTTCATGTCAGGTTTGGCATAATTTCCTCATCCTGAATAATTACTTTGTGTGTCTATGGGGGGGCTTTTTCCTTGCCAAGTTGAACATGTTGATCACTTTTTACAAGACAGAGATGGAACATATTGTCCCCCAAAACCTTAGGCAGGTCTCCTTGCTGGCTGGGAACGATGGGAGTTGTAGTCCAACACATCTGGAGCTACTTTTCAGCCGGGTCAGAGCTGGGCTAGGCAAGCAAACAGCCTCCCAAACTCCACCTCCACGTTTTCTGCAGCTGGCAAAATGGGGAGCGCCCTTCTGATGGACATTCTTTCGCTTGTTGGCTTCCTTCAACAACCTTTAAATAGACTGCATTCAGTCCATGGTTGCTCTTGAAACTCTCTTCTTCTCCATTTGCAGTCAGTGACACTGTCATGTGTCTGCTTTCCTTTAAAATTAGCAGCTGGGTGAGGTGGAGTGGGGATCTAGATTGAACCCCAGTGCAAAGGAAGGGATGCCCCTGCGCCGTGCTCCTGGTGAACATCACCTCCCTTCCCTTTGGCCTTGAGGCACCAGAATGCCCTCTTCCACCAATGTTCGCAGGGAAGAAGGAACCTGTCTTATGCACCGGGAGGGACGAATCCATCGGTTCCGCTTTCTCCTGCATTTGAACTTGTTAAATCTCAAGTGCTTTCTTTCTCTCCAAAATATGAAGGACTTTTTGAATTTCGCTAAATTCTAATCCAAAACAAAACTGAAAGGAAATCCTCACCCATCTGCACCAGCCTAATTTGATAGGTCCAGCTACTCCCAGCAATGGAGAAGGCCACAATGTACCTGCCTCCCGTAAAAGATGAGATGCCTGTCAGAAAAAAAAGGAGGCAACCTGTAGTGGAAAAAGCCGGAAGACCATTGTGATCTTGAGGAGACCATTGTTGTACCTGTGTCTGGGTCTCTGTTGTATGAACATACCTGCTCTGTGTCTTTGGGTAGGCCTGATATTTAGTGTGCAATACCAGTGAGCTCATAATGTTTAGTATGTTATGAGAAGATTCCCAATTAGAGTCTGTCCTTCAACAGGTTTACACTTGGCAAGAATGTTAGCTGAGGATTAGAAGCACTTCAAGCATCCATGGGCCAGACTCCCATGGCACATAATTGGGAGGAACCTGGTTCTCAGCTGGCCAGATTTCCAGGACCTGGGTAAGCGGGGGCTTGTCAACCAGAAGGGTCAAGAGGACCTGGGAACTGAATGACTCCAGATGGTTTCATGGTCAACTTGAAAAGATTGCTTATAGTTAGTCTGGGAAACTGGTAAGGAAGTGCCTATTGAGACTGCTTATCAAATTTGCAGACAACACAAAGTTGGGTGGAACAGCTAATACTCTGGAAGACAGAAACAAAATTCAAAGTGACCTCGATAGGCTGGAGCGCTGGGCCAAAAACAACAGAATGAAATTTAATAGGGATAAATGCCAAGTGCTGCACCTAGGGAGAGGAAACCAAATGCAGAGTTACAGAATGGGGAACACTTGGCTCAACAATACTACAAGTGAGAAGGATCTTGGAATTGTGGTGGATCACAAACTGAATATGAGCCAGCAATGCGATGTGGCTGCAAAGAAGGCAAATGCTATTTTGGGCTGCATTAATAGAATCCAAATCCAAATCGCGGGAAGTGATAATTCCCCTTTACTCGGCACTGGTTAGGCCTCATCTTGAGTACTGCGTCCAGTTCTGGGCACCACAATTTAAGAAGGATGTAGGCAAACTGGAGAGGGTTCAGAGGAGGGCAACAAGGATGATAAAGGGACTGGAAACAAGGCCCTATGAGGAGGGACTGAAGGAACTGGGCATGTTTAGCCTTCAGAAGAGGAGACTGAGGGGAGATATGATTGCACTCTTCCAGTACTTGAAGGGATGTCACACAGAGGAGGGCCAGGATCTCTTCTCGATCATCCCAGTTTGCAGGACACGGAATAATGGGCTCAAGTTACAGGAACCCAGATTCCACCTAAACATCAGGAAAAATTTTCCTGACTCTTAGAGCAATAGGGCAGTGGAACCAACTACCTATGGAGGTGGTGGGCTCTCCCACTCTGGAGGCATTCAAGGTGAAGCTGGACGGCCATCTGTCAGGGATGCTTTGACCTGGATTCCTGCATTGAGCAGGGGATTAGACTCAATGGCCTTGTAGGCCCCTTCCAACTCTACTTTTCTATTATTCTATGATTTCAGCTAACTATGGCTCCTTCCCACAATACTGGTGCAATTCTGCACATGTTTGCACAGAGGTAATTCCCACTGAGCTCAATGGGGCTTACTCCCTAGTAATTGTGCTTAGGATTGCAGTTGTGGTGTTGCCAGTGGAAACGCCCTAAAAATCTGTTTATGTGTGAGGTGGGTTTTCTTTTCACCGGCTCTGCACTGTGTCGAATCAAGAGTTTACTGTAAGTCTGAAACGGGAGGAATGTGCAAAAATAATGAAAGCATTCTTCTTAATGTAGCTGCCTTAGAATGAAAGGTCACCATAATTAACGGAGCCAGGTTAGCCGTGAGAAGAACCTTAATAGCAACTTGCAGTCCTCATGTAGATTAAATGCCTTGCCTTGAAGGTTCGTCCTCTCCTTTTGTTCCCATTTCTTGAAAAGGATTTCTAGCAAAGATCCTGTTAATTACTTTTTATAATTAGCCAGTGGCGAAGTGCCTTTTGTGCTTCTAGGAGGTTTGGCTGAATTTCTTTGTTTGGTTAGACACAACACCCGTGCTCTGGAGCTACTACTGACCTTTTAACTACCGTACTCCTCCACTTTTATGTTTTCCTTGGCCAGATGCTGCACTAACTCTTTTTCTGAGCATTGCAGAAAGCCTGAAGTTAGCAACCGTGGCAGATTCCAAGGAGTATAAATATTATGCAGCAAAAGGATAATATAAATAAGCAAGGCAGGCCTCCCTGGGTGGGCTGGTTGAAGTAGGAGGTGTGAAGTATTACATATTTGTCTGCCAGAGTCAACACTGCTGCCTCCACAATATTTATTTTTGAAGCATCCTTTTAAAGCAGAAATGGGGAAATTTCCAGATTTGAAAATTCCCCCATTGAGCTCAGTGGGAATTACCTCTGTGCAAACATGTGCAGAATTGCACCAGTATTGTGGGAAGGAGCCAAAGTATTTTAGATTTGTGCAAAAGTGTTTTTGTTCCAGTTAAAAGATCCCTTGGAATGTCTGATCAATATTTTTAACAGTGGTACCTGTTCAACCTGTTCCACAGGGGGTTGCACTCCCCCTAAAGCAGTGTTCTCCAACCTTGGGTCCCCAGATGTTTTTTGGCCTACAACTCCCAGCATGCCCCAGCCAGCATAGCTGGCTGGGGCATGCTGGGAGTTGTAGGCCAAAAACATCTGGGGACCCAAGGTTGGAGAACACTGCCCTAAAGGATTACAGTATTTTTCCATGTATAAGACTATACTTTTTCCTAAAATTGTTAAATTAAAAATTGAGGGTCGTCTTATACACGGAAGTAAGCCAAGGAGAGAACCGCGTGGTTGCGAAACTGCCCAGTGGAGGGCGTCTTATACATGGGGGCGTCTTATACACGGAAAAATACGGTAGGTTCATAGTTTGGGGCTGCTCTTGGATCCAGCACTGTCACTAGAGGCACCGGTGGTGAACTCGGTGGCACAGAGCACCTTTTATCTTGATATACCAACTAAATCCTTATCTAGACAGAGATAGCCTAGCTACAGTTATCCATGCTCTGGTAACCTCTTGTCTGGATTTCTGCAATGCCTTATACATGGGGTTGCCTTTGAAAACGGTCCAGAAACTTCAGCTGGTCCAAAATAGAGCAGCAAGAGTGTTAGTGGGGACTGCCCAATGTGATCATATCACACCAGTACTTTTCCATCTCACTGGCTGCCAATCCAAGTCCGGGCCTGATTCAAAGTGCTGGTATTAATTAACACAGCCCTAAATGGTTTGGGGCCAGGTTTCCTGAAGGATCATCGCCTCCCATATGATATATACCTGCCCGGACCCTAAGATCGTCCTCAGTGGTCCTTCTCCGGGAACCCCCGCCAAAGGAAGCATGGTGGGTGGCTACTAAGAAGGGGCCTTTTCTGTTGTGGCTCCCCGGTTGTGGAATGGGCTTCCCAGAGAGGCTCACCTGGCATCTACGTTGTGCTCTTTTCGGAGCCAGGTAAAAACCTTTTTTATTTTATTTTCATAGGCATTTTACTTTTTTCAGTTTCTGTGGTTTTAAATCTTTTAACAGTATTTTAAATCTTTGTGTTGCTGCCAGGTTTTATCTAAGTTTATTTACTTTTATTTTATACTGTGTAGTTTTAACATTTAAAAGGTTGATACTGTGTTTTATCATGTTGTATTTTATGGTTTTAATTGTTGTGAACCGGCCAGAGATCTTCAGCTATTGGGCAGTATAGAAATGGAATCAATCAGTCCATAAAAGCAAGTTTGGGAAATTGCAAAAATGTCCTGAAATTGAGCTCCTGCTCACGTTTAGGGTTGCACAAGGGACATGTTTGCATGATTTGCGGGGAGGAACACAATTCTCATACCTCCCTAATTTTCATGTAGGACATCATGAAGACTGTATTCCTCAAGCGCCTCTACATATTACCCAAACGATCTACCCGGGTGCCTTGGGTGGACGAGACCACCTGGGTTACATCAGAAATCCTGGCTTGGGTGACTCACGGCTCCAGTAGCAGTTCTGTATACTTGTGAATGCCACTTCCAGGTGCAAGACTGCTGGCGGAAGGGGATGATGTCAAGGAGCAGGCCTGTGAGCGCAGCTTCTTTCTTGGGCCATTCATTCCATCCTGCTTTCGCTCCCCCCCCCCCCCGACCTCCTTTTCCACGGAGAGCCAGGGGCCCATTATTTACCTAAGCCTCACGCTCACTCTTTCCCTTCTGCCTCTGCTGGCTTGCTCAGCGGTTCTCCGTGGGCTCCCATAATAGCAACAATCCATTCACATGCTATACATGCTAGATCATAGCCTCCAACACCTTACTTTTCGCAGAGCCTTTAATCTTGTGTGATTATTACTGTGCGACCCCTGCCAAAGCTTGCCTTTCCAAACACTAAATGCTGCTGAATGTTTGAACTATGTCAGTTATGAATAAGTACAACTTAATCCACTGTAAGATTAAACACTATGCTAAGCATTCCTAGATTACTTTAAAACAACAACAACAACAACAACAACAACAACCCCTTTTTCTTATATAAGTAACATCAGGTTACTAAAACAACAAAAAGTCTTTTGGAACCTTAAAGACTAGGAAATGTATTCTGGCATAAACTTTTGTGGACTAGAGCCCTTTTCACCAGATGCATGGAGTATTATGAAGAGTGTCAGGATTTTTTACATGGTACATATGCAGCTTTTCTACTTGAGGCATTTATTGTGTGCTAATCATTTACTACTCATGGCTGTTTATGGGTTCTTTAGATGATGTCATCATGACCCTCCAGTTTCGCTTCTGTGTCTAACCAGCACTTTTGGTGGGTTTTTTTTTCTCTAGAGCAGGGAACGTGCGCTATTTAATTGTGAAAGCACAAGAAAGTGTGATTTTCTCCTGTGTATTTGTGCTATTCTGCTATAGCACAGTGCCAACTAGAGGTTATGTAGTGGAAAAGCAGGAAAGCAAATGCTCCTCGTGCAGTGCCGCTCAGATCTCAATTCTGTGATGAAACCAAAAGTAGATACAGCCTTGTGTAGGAAAGTTCATTGTGTTTGGGGGCAGGGGAGGATGAAAGAACTGTAAACAGTGAGGTCAGAAGGAAATTAGATGCAAAAAGTGACAATCACAGTATTAACGGTGGTCATTCACTACACAGTAATTGCTGATAACACAAACAACCTGGATCTAGGCAAGCCAATTAACCCATGTAGTGTGCTGAGAATCCTTTATCCTGATTCAGGCCTTTAACAATAGAATTAAACATGTTGATGAATTCTGACTTAGCAGCCTCTCCCTCTGTTCTTCCCTGGAAGTTTATTTTGCTCCAAATGGCCACTTTAAAGTCAGTGACAGAGTGTCCTGGTGGGAGGTTGAAGTGTGTGCCAGGATTTGATGTTGCAAAGGATGTTTCTGAGAGGCCCAGCTATCAGACAGGATGCGGCTATGTGTCCTAGAAGATGCTTCTAGCATCATCCCTTGTGACCCTTTGTGGGATCCCAGGGCACACCTCTCAGATCCTACAGCCATTTGGGATGACAAAATGCCTCAGGCATTGTCAGCCCCAGTTCTCTCCTCCAAACTGCCCACCAGCCAAAACCTAACTGCAAGCCATGCTTTTATGTGAATCCAGTATCAACACTCAGAAGTCTTTAAAAAAAGACAACACACCCCAGCATTTGGAGAGTGAGTTCTCCCATTCTTCACTGGGATGTGCCTCTCGGTGACAGCATCAGTAAATTGCCTATGTATCCATTTCAACAGTTAGGCTTTTGGGGGTGGGTATTTTTTAATTAAAAAGCCATGTAAGAGTTATATCAGTTCTCCAGCATCATTGTAGTTCCTGCCACATGAAATAATGCCTTTTTATAATTAAACTTTTTTTTTTTTTTTTTCTGGAGCCACGCAACTGGAGTAGAGATATATTCCACACAATCTGTCACTGTCCAACCATGTCAAGGACAGTTCTTCTGCAGCCAGAATGTGACAGACAGTAACAAGGAGGCAAAAGGAAATGGACTCTTGTTCTCCTCGCTTTTTCCAGCCGTATATCTTGCAGCGAGCTTTCGCTCCACGAACCTGCATGTCTTTTGCACTCAAATAGTCTTCTGGACATCATTGCATGAGATACATGGCAGCTTTCTCTCAGTGTGGAAGCTGCAACCCTAGTATCTGGAGAAAACAGATCTTGCCCAGTCAAATGTGCCCCCTGGTTACATGCAGACTAGACTGTGATAATGTGCTCTGCACGGGGCTGCCTCTGAAGATGGTCCGGCAGCTACGACTGGTGCGGGATGCGGCTGCCTGGTCGCTTGCGATGGCCAGGCAATCCAGTCATATTGCTGCTATTTGGTATCAGCTGCAGCTCCACGAAGCACCAACACGCACCACTAGCACCCTCATGGGCAGCCCCACCCTTTTATTCCTGGTAGCTAGAATGTATATTTATTTATTCATTTATTTAAAATATTTCTAGACCGCCTTTTAGGGCAGGAGCCCTGCCAAGGTGGCTTGCAATCATTCGCGTCATTATAATTTAAAAAAAACAAACAGCCGATACAGTAATAAAACAGCCAACACCTCACCTTAAGAAGGACATAGACAAACTGGAGAGGGTTCAGAGGAGGGCAACAAGGATGATAAAGGGACTGGAAACAAGGCCCTATGAGGAGAGACTGAAAGAACTGGGCATGTTTAGCCTTCAGAAGAGGAGGCTGAGGGGAGATATGGTAGCACTCTTCCAGTACTTGAAGGGATGTCACACAGAGGAGGGCCAGGATCTCTTCTCGATCATCCCAGTTTGCAGGACACGGAATAATGGGCTCAAGGTACAGGAACCTAGATTCCACCTAAACATCAGGAAAAATTTCCTGACTGTCAGAGCAATAAGACAATGGAATCAACTACCTAGGGAGGTGGTGGGCTCTCCCACTCTGGAGGCATTCAAGGTGCAGCTGGACAGACATCTGTCAGAGATGCTTTGACCTGGATTCCTGCATTGAGCAGGGGGTTGGACTCGATGGCCTTGTAGGCCCCTTCCAACTCCACTATTCTATGATTCTATGATTCTATGATAAAAACAGCACACATAAAAACATCACCAGCACAAAGAATACTTGTAATAGATATAATAGGCAGCCAAAATATATTTGGGGCTTCCTAGGATAGAAAAAGTTGAGGGGTGGGGCATTATTCCCCCTTGTCTTCCGAATATTCCATTTCCTGGCAACATTTCTCATGCAAAAATGATCACATACACTGCTTCTAAGATTAACTTGTAATGGCCCAGAACTAGGGATGGATGGATTTTGTTCAATCCATTGCATCTGTGCTTTGCGGATTGTCAGGTGTCTTTCGCTCCAATCTCTGCTCATTGGCAGCTTTGAATTTCCCCCCCCTTTGGAGAAGTACACAAAAATTCTGCCACAGTTACAGAACTTTCGCTGGCATGTAACATTTTCCATATTTTTCTTAGCTCAACGTACAATCAAGGAGCAGAGCATACAAAAATAGACTGCAACGCAGCGGAGGCTGAAGAGAGATCAGAAATGTATAAAACACTCTGTGTCTTATAAAATGGTGTACTGTATATATTAGTATATTTTCCAGCAACGTTCATATTTTTGTATGACTGAATTTACATAAAATTCTGGAAAGTTAAAAACAGTCCACAAGTCCACAGAGCTGGAAAAAGCCAGTCAGCTGTGGAAGTCAAGGGTCCGATTCACAGGAATCTGAAGTCATGTGACTCCGCTGCGGATTTCCCCAAGATCCCTACCCACAACACGTTTCATCTTCAGGTGTATTTAAAGGCTCCTGTTGGCTCACATACACAAATGTTTGGGTTTTAAAAACTGTTTTAAATGTGGAAAGGGTGAGCTATAAGATCGTTAGCAGTAGAACCTATGTCTTATTTATTTAATTAATACATTTAAAACATTTCTTATCCACCTTTCATGACTTCCCAAGGCAACTTACAATACAAAAGAAAAATACAATGTCAGTATGACAAGTTCATGCACTCACAAAATAATTCATTATTTAAAAAGAATGACAATAAACTGCAAGAGAAAATGTAACAAAACCCAGATCTGAACTAAAACCAGGAGGAGGAGCAGCGTGCACAACAAACCTTTTCAGTTAAAAGCCAGGGAAAATAAGCAGGTCATTTTTTATTTATTTATTTATTTACATTTATTAATCGCCCATCTGGACGGCAACCAGATATTATTAAAGCCCTGTTGAAAACAGCAACAAATGGAGCCAGCCATAGGCCTCTCAAGAGGGAAATCCAAAGGGTAGGGGGGGCACCAGTGAGAAGGCCCTGTCTTGAATGCCCACCAACCTTGTTGATCTTAGTGGTGCCTCCAAAGATGATCTTGGACATGGGCAGGTTCATCAAGGTGTAGGCAGGAGAGATGGCTGAGAATTCTGTTGTTTTCATTTTTTTTATATAAGAACCAAAATTAACTTTTTAATATATATCTAAACAGGATGGAAATATTTGCATTTTTTAAAGAAATGAATGTGGGAGAAAGCAAAACTGTCAGATTAGTCTATCCAGGCAGAGGACTTTGAGCACTTAGCTCTTCAGTTCGGGTTTGAATCCTTGTGTATTCAATGATAGAAGTACTGAATTAGGATTGCCATCATTTTTCCCCCCCGACAGGCTCCTCATCTTTGACTGCTAAATGGCAGGCAGGTACTTCATGGTTCTCTCTATGCTGGGAATAGCTGTGCCTATTGAATATGAGTGGTACAGACGGGTGAGAATCCCTAGTTATGCCCCTGTAAATCTTAACAACATTGAATAAATACAGAAAGATCCACCCCTCACCGTTTATCTCTCTATTTGCATCAGTTATAAGTCAGTTATTTAATTTCACTATATAAGAAGAGGGCAGGTTAGATTATTTTAAGGTCTTCATAACTGAAGATGGGATTATTTTATATAAGAAATTTATTAATAGGGATCAGGAGAATTTGTTCCTCTTGTTGCATCAATGCTTTCAGCTACAACATTTCTTGGTATAGAAACTTCAAAGGAATTATCTCTTAAGAGATTTGAAAAAGTGGGAGTAGATTTTTGCTGGGAGGGATTACTAGCTGAAGTGTACAATCTCATTATAGATGGAACTGTGAGAGATGATGCCGGTAAGAAAAAATGAGGGGAAGAATTGGATAGAAACAGAACTAATAAATAATGGCTGCACGTTATTTTTCATTGTATCCACATGTTTTTAATATTCCATGAAGTTGAAAGGAACACAATAGAAGCGGTTGCACTCCACACATAAAATCACCACAATTTATGGCATTCATCACATTAAGTGTTGGAAGTGCCAAGCACCTGATGACAACTTCATGCATCTGTGGTAGAACTGTCCTCAATGTCCATGAATTTTGGAAGAAAGTTTTTGATGATATATGTATTGGATTGCCAGGGTTAAATTCAAATTAGACCCATTTGTGCGATTGTTATTTAAATGGTTCCGTCTTGGTATAAATGCAAGGTATTCATTGAGAATCTACCATTTAACAGCAAAGGTTATGACTGCCAAATAGTGGAAAGTTAAGGGACACATTCAATATTAAAATGAATGAGGAAGGATCTAAATACCAGCCAAATCGTTAAGATGGCCACTTTGTTGCATATGTGGAAGGAACCAGGGATGTTGAAGAGTCCTTGGTCTCGAGTCACGAGTCGAGTCACGAGTCTTTGGACCTGAGTCTCGAGTCCGAGTCCGAGTCCTTGGTCCAAAATGGTGACTCACGAGTCTCGAGTCACGAGTCACTCCCAAAGCTGACTCCACGAGTCCCTATTAAAATCAATGGGGGTTTTTCCCAACAAAATAAGGCTACTTCAGATGTGTGGCTTAAATAAATTCTAGGCACAAGTGTGCCTTCTTATTTCAAAACTCTGCAGCTGATTTTGGCAAGAACAGACCAGGCAGACAAACCCAAAATAACCAGGCAGGCAGAGGAGGCAGGGGACCCCAAAGCAGGCAGGCAGAGGCAGCCAAACCCAAAATGTCTGAAAGGCTGCATTTTAGAAAAATGATTTTAAAAAATAAACTTGCTGTACTTCCTAAAACTTATCCATGTTGCATTTGAGGAACATGATTTTTTTCTAAATGTTTGGCCCCCATTCTGGAATGGTGAGATCTCATCACAATTCCACCCTCACTGAACACCCGCTCCACTGGTGATGAACTTGCTGGAACCAGAAACACACTCAGAGCAGCCACACAGAGTAATCTCAGGTCTTTCTTCTGCCTCTCCCAAGTACGCGATACATCAATCAAAATAAATCTTGACACACTGTTGGGGTTGCACTCCTGGTAGCCGTCCATAGTGGCCAAGCAGCGGCACACCTCGCTTCCATGCGCTCTTCGCCGGCAATCACGCTCCTCTCCACTCCTTCTGGCACAGCCCAGGGATGTTGAAGAGTCCTTGGTCTCGAGTCCCGAGTCGAGTCTCGAGTCCCATTAAAAATATTGGGACTCGAGTCCGAGTCGAGTCAGAGGAGGGACTCAGTCCGACTCACGAGTCGAGTCCTCGAGTCCGAGTCCCCATCCCTGGAAGGAACATAAAAAAGAGCCATGCTGGATCAGACCAAAGGCCTAGCTCAAGCAGCATTCTCTTCACACAGTGACCAACCAGATGCCTGTGGAAAGCCTACAAGCAGGACACGAATACAACAGCACCCTCTGGCAACTGGGATGCACAGCAAACTTCCTCCAGTAGCGGAGGACGCATATATGCTAAGCCACTTCGACTAGTAGTCTTTGATAGCCTTCTCCTCCATGTGTTTGTTTAATTCACTTTTCAAGCCATCCAAATCGGTGGCCATCACTACATCCTTTGGGAGTAAATTTCATCGTTTAGCTTTGTACTCTGTGGAGAAGGAATAACTCTGACAGGTGAATTAAAAGGGGAGACCCTTGAGCCTTGGCTTTGGGCGGTATAGAAATGTAATGGATGAAATGAAATGAACGTCCTCTCATAGGAATTAATCATTTCTTTGGTAACTGGTGATTATGTAAGATTCCCTTTTGTAAATGTCCTCTCATTGGAATGAACTGCTTCTTTGTTGGGTAATTGGTGATTATATAAGATCCCTTTTTGTTAATATTTACAACTGTAAATTGTAAACTGTATTTTTGTCCTGGAGGAGAAAGACTCACTTCATCATCAGGTGGCCCATTTGATGGGGCATTAATAGGAAGAAAGGCCCTGTTCTTGGGGGGGGGGGGCATCTCTCTGGAGTGGCCCATAAATCCCTTATTCCAGGGTGCCTTAGGGGAAGGAGTACAGCTGGTGGACTCCCTCCATGGCTGCCTCCTCCTTCCCATTGCCTGGGGGCAAGACCCTGACCCTTCTCTAGGATTTGTGCCAGGCCTCCCCTCTTGCTGTCAGGGCTTTCTGAAGGGCTCCTTGGATGTTCCAGGACTTCTGCACATCAGCAATATCACACCCCTTCTGGCCAAGTCATGTAAACATCCGGTCAGGCCAGCCAAAGTGAGGAACAACACAGGGGCCGTAAGTGGCGTGGCATCCAAACCAGTCCATTCCACAGCCTCAGCATTCCAGTTTCCACCATCATCTCCTTTGATGTCAGCGGCACAGGGCATTCTGTTTTCCATGTTAAGACAACAGAGTAGGGGTCCTCAAACTTTTGGGTCGGTGGGCATTTTGAGAGTGTCATGGGTGCTCTCACAAAATGGTTGCCATGGGCAGGTGTGCCCATTCTGCCAAGGAGGCCATGGCTGGTCACAAAACACTCATTTCCTAGAAGGCAAACTGGTGAGACTAAAAGGAAAGAAGCTTACCCAAGAATCCAAATACAAGGCATAGGTGGGGTCTGAGCGCCAAAACACAGAGCCACTTACTTGGACCCAAATAAAGATGGTCCCGGAGGCACTTTGCTTTGCAGCATGCCTGCCTCACAGTTAAAAACAAATTTTTTTAGAAAAAAAATCCTAAGAAATGAAATTGAAATCAGGAAGGGCACGGAAACAGCTGGGCACCAAGGGAGGCATCCGTGGGGGATCCACTGGAGACCCGATGATAGAGAAAACAGGCCAGAGTTGCACCTTGGGGATTTCCACTTCTGTAGTTGTTGCTGTATATCTTGACCAGGATTTACCCCAGAAAGTTGAACATTCGTTATGGGTGAATGAACCTGGAATCGGATTGTCCTAAAAACCAAACCTTATGCATATGGAGCCCCCACCCACCCTTCCAGAGTATGCTCTTAGGGCACGATCCTATGCACATTTAGACACAAAAAAAATTCCAACAACTTCCAGCATTCCTGGCTGGAGAATACTGGGAGTTGTACAGCTTTTTTCTGTCTAAATATGCATATGGTTGCACACCTGGAAGTTTTAAAATGCATATCCCACCTTTTAGTCTATATAGCATACAGTCAACTGAACACAACGAAAACACCTTTGAAACAACAAAGATGGCGCACGGAGCAAAATTGAGTGGCTATGAGTCTGAGTTATGAACCCAGCCATCCCCAGTTTGGACCTCATCCCTTCCATGAACAAACCAGCTGGGCCTAGGCAAGCTACTGTCTCCCAGCCTCAGCTCCATCATCTGTAGTATGGGGATAATACAATGTTATGCTCCCCCCCCTTTTTCTTTTTCTTTTTCTTATTAGTAAGGATGATTGAGATAATGCATGGGAAGCACTCTGGCCTAATACCGAGCAGAAATGTGGGTCCCCTTTTCATAACACTTCTTTTGCTCCTGCTCCTCACTATGAAACGATCCCCCCACCCCAATTTTGCTCATCTTTCAGGGGATATGTGAACAAAGACAAAAGCGGCTGTCTCTTTTGAAAAGGCAATTCCCACTTTAAAGAAGGTGCTGCACACAGCACAATGCAGAGCACGGCTAGGCAACTGTGGGAGATCCAGGGCCCGTATTTATTTATTTATTTATTTATTTATTTAATATATTTATTCACCGCCCATCAGCCAAAAGGATCCCTGGGCGGTTTACAAAACAAAGCAACACAAAATAGCAACAAAAATAGTATAAAAACACAAACATATTAAAATATAACACGATAAAAAACAAGCCGCCAAAATAAATTCAATCCAGCGGTACAGTGGCGATAATAAAAGGAATAAAATCAACCATTATAATATATAATGGTTTTTGGCCCCAGCCCTCTCCCTGTGGGCCAGGCAGCCCCCCTGTGGCTCCCCCACAACTGAAAAACAAGCTAGATTTAGCCATTTTAATGCTCCATGGCACTAAAGCGGACATCCCCCCCTTCCCTAGCCCCCGCTGCCGCCAAAGTTGCCGAGAGAAAGGGATGGCAAACCGCATCATGGTGCAATCTGGCACTGTTGATTATTTGTCACCAATAACCAATGTTTACTGGGCAGCTGATACATTAGAAATGTAAAATACAGGATCGTAAAATGAGAACAATAAAACAGGTCAAGATAAAAGCAAGATAAAAATGGAGGTGCAGCAAAACATAATATAAAACCAAAATTAGAACCATCAGCAGGGATAAAACTGTGCAATGATCTAAAACAGTGTTCTCCAACCTTGGGTCCCCAGATGTTTTTGGCCTACAACTCCCAGCATGCCCCAGCCAGCTACGCTGGCTGGGGCATGCTGGGAGTTGTAGGCCAAAAACATCTGGGGACCCAAGGTTGGAGAACACTGATCTAAAAACACTTCCTAAAATTCTTGGGGAAATTAAAAAATAAAAAGGTCCTCACTTGGTGCTGAAAAGGCCGTAACGTAGGTGACCCACAGGCGAGCCTCTCTGGGGATGGCATTCCACAGAGCACCACCACCACTGAAAAGACCCTCTCTTTTGTAGACACCTGTCCTGCCTCATTTGGTGGGGGCACCTGCGGGAAGAGGGCATCGGATGATGCCTTGGGGAACCCAGTAGTGAAATGTCACAAGAGGGCTTTTTGGCGTGTGTTTTTGCAGAGGGCTGCTTGGCCTTTTGGTGGGAGCTTCACTGTTCTAAACTGGCAACATTTGAGCTGAAAAATAAACAGCAGAAGCATGTGGCAAAGCACTGGGCTGAACTGGGGAAGGAGCAAGAGGTCACCTGGGAGGAACTCAAAATGTGACACACACACCCACTGGAAAATCTGGCTCCATTTTGATGGGCCCTACCAGGAAACTGCTTCGCACCCTGACACTACTCAGCCATTTGCCTTCCTGATAAAAAAAAAAAAAGTTGGGGACGGGTGGGTTGGAGGAAGGACTTCCTGCCACGCAGAAGAGCCCCTTTTCCTGGCAGAGCTTGTAGTCTGCAAGCGAGGCTCCCTTGGGGTGGGCGGGATGCGGAATTTGAACCTTTTGA
The DNA here is from genome assembly GCA_021292165.1 of Shinisaurus crocodilurus. Classification (NCBI taxonomy): domain Eukaryota; kingdom Metazoa; phylum Chordata; class Lepidosauria; order Squamata; family Shinisauridae; genus Shinisaurus; species Shinisaurus crocodilurus. The sequence goes on from CM037876.1 coordinate 315,999,255, forward strand.
GCATTCCTGTTGAATGCTCAAAAAGGACCTCAAGGACAATTCCCCTTTACTCGGCACTGGTTAGGCCTCATCTTGAGTACTGCGTCCAGTTCTGGGCACCTCACTTTAAGAAGGACATAGACAAACTGGAGAGGGTTCAGAGGAGGGCAACAAGGATGATAAAGGGACTGGAAACAAGGCCCTATGAGGAGAGACTGAAAGAACTGGGCATGTTTAGCCTTCAGAAGAGGAGACTGAGGGGAGATATGATCGCACTCTTCCAGTATTTGAAGGGATGTCACACAGAGGAGGGCAAAGATCTCTTCTCGTTCATCCCAGTTTGCAGGACACGGAATAATGGGCTCAAGTTACAGGAACCTAGATTCCACCTAAACATCAGGAAAAATTTCCTGACTGTCAGAGCAATAAGACAATGGAATCAACTACCTAGGGAGGTGGTGGGCTCTCCCACTCTGGAGGCATTCAAGGTGCAGCTGGACAGACATCTGTCAGAGATGCTTTGACCTGGATTCCTGCATTGAGCAGGGGGTTGGACTCGATGGCCTTGTAGGCCCCTTCCAACTCTACTTTTCTATGATTCTATGATTCTATGACAAGGTGTGTTCTTTTGTGTGTGTTTTTTAGCGTTTGATGATTTGATCTCCTGATGATTTCAGTGTCTGTAGAGCAGGGGTGGGCACACCTGTCTCACCCTCGAGGTCCTCAGTCCCTGGTGGGTCATCTCACCTGCCAGGGGCCGCATGTCAGCAGTGCGTGTGGGGGCAAAGCCAGACTTAGGCAGGGCCAGGGCCAAAACTGTGTGGGTTTCTCTTTCTGCCACCCCCTTTTCGTGCACTCTCTCTTCCTTCCCACCCAGCAGACGACCAGGGATGGGACAGATTGTCGGGTTGCCCCTAGATCCACATGGGTTGCCCACAGACTTTCTTTACAAGGACTCTTGGTACAGACTCAGTTAGGGCTAAGATAAAGTCAATACCTTGAATTGTCCCTGAAGCAAAAGCACAAGAAAATGTATGTTTCCCTATTTTTATTCTGCCTTTCGCAACCTGATCGTAAAAGAGGCCTACTGTTTCCCAGGGAGTGTTACTTATGCTTCTGGACTCGCACGAATCGCGTGACCCACTCCACCTCATGCTTGACGGCCACGCCTTCATCTTCTGCAGAAACTTCAACACTTGTCTTTACAGCCCCGCTCTCCAGGTCCACATATGTCTGTGCAGATTCTATGTTCACCAGGGCTCCCTCGCCCAGGAATTCCTCAATATAATCATAATAATCATCATTGTTGCTGGCGTGGGAATTTATTTGCCTGCAAATCTCTTCCTGGGAATTATGCAAACTGATATTTTGGTACTCTGGATTCTTAGTGGAAGGTGGCAATCTGACAGCATCCCTTTCATTACATTCGGGACTGGGCAGGAAGAAATCCTCATCTCTCTTTCCTTCAGCTACATTTGTGTCAGGTTGGGCTTCTTTTTCTCCACATTCCCGTACATCTGCATAATTTTTAGGAATCCTAACTCTGGACAGATTTGAGGATCCTCCATTCACATTTCCACAATCTTCTGGAGCCATTCTACTGATGGTTGTTGGAAGCTCAGTCTCTCTTGCCTTCAGACTACAACTTGACAGGAATTCGCTGGATCTGCTGTTGACAAAGACTCCCTCTTGGGAAGAAACCAAGGCATGTGCCGTATCACGATTGACATCTCTCACTTCTTTATAGGAACTGCTGGAAATATCACTTTGTTTGTTTTCATCCATCTGTTCTTTCTGTTTATCCATCAGATGAAATGGGTCTGACGGTTCTAGACTCTCTCTAGAGCTTCTCTCTGGGGCTTCTTCGTCTTCCATGACAAAGTTGTCATTGCCACACACCTGATGTTGGTTCATCTCATTCTGACTCTGCACACCAAACTCAGGATTATATTTCTGTTCCATGATACCTTGCATTTCTTCTGTCCCCTTGCAGCTTCTGAGAATTGCCTGGCCCAGTGAGGGTTCAGGGTCATCCGTCCTTCCTTTCATTTCCATCCTATGAAGCCACATTATTTAGTTCTGACGGGGGTGGGTGCGACTGCTGCTGCAAGGATCGTCCACTGGCGTTCTAGGCCGGTGTCAAACCTACCTATCCCCCCCCCCTCCTGCCTTGTTCCCTGTTTCTGGACCAATATTTATCTCTCTCCACAAAGCTATAAGTAAACAAATTGTGAGAACTCCCGTTTCCTTTTGTATGATTCTGGACGTCCAAAGTGCTTCTTTTATTATTCCTGGGTCATTGTCAAAATAGCTTCTAGAGTTCCTTATTTTTCTTCTTTCTAATGAAAACCAGCTGGAATCATGGCCCTCATGTTAAAACAAAAGCTCTGCATGCTTTAAACTTCTGCTCTCATTGTGGAATGGCCTTCCTGTTTTTTTGCTCCAACTGCCATCCTGTTCTAGAAGCTTCCAGAGACTGTCAGCACCCTATTTATGACATCACATTGGCTTTCCCTCCCCATCCCCTGACTTTTGCGACAAGTGTTTACTGGCCTTGAAAGGCGGATGTTCCTTGAAGGGTCAGGTGGCATCTGTAGCTTGTGGCTTTTGTCTCATCATTGTTATTTATCAAGAGATGTCGCTGCTGATAAAATGACTGACACCGAGGGGGCAAAGGAGCAAACTGCTCTTCACTGATGATTTTAGAAGAAGCACCATCGCAAGCCACTGCAATTGGAGGCACTGAGGCTCCCCGCTCAAGGCCAGTGGCCAAGTGGTTTATCACCAGCAGTCAGGAACCACGACCGATAATAAACTGCTTCAGTACATTGGAGCTTCAAATGGTATCAGTAACATTCATAACACCCCAGGATACCCTGCTACTAAGGGAGATTATTTGTAGGGGGGAAGAACTGTTTTAGGGTGGGGGCCAAATCAGCCCCAGGCGGGCCCTCCGTGGGCTGGATCACATCAGATCCAGCCCATGGAGATCCAGCTGTCAGATTGCCAGCTTCCACTAAGAATCCAGAGTACCAAAATATCAGTTTGCATAATTCCCAGGAAGAGATTTGCAGGCAAATAAATTCCCACGCCAGCAACAATGATGATGCCTCTTTTACGATCAGGTTGCATTGTCCTTCCCCATCCCACCCTGGGCCATTTTGACTTCCTGTGTGTAGGGGGAGGCTTGGAACTCTGTGCCTCTCCAGCGCTGACAAGGGTACTGGCCATCACTGAGAAAGTTCTCCCTCTATGGTTGACTAACAGATGCAAGGACATCCCATATGGCATACAGGATGTCCAGTGTCCGTCCGCCACCCATAAATGGAGGCCTCTCCCAGTTTCCTATTTGCCGCCTTTTACTCCTCTACATTCCAAAACCCATTTGCTTGGGGTCCCACCCATGTGCTTTGTCTCACTGCCTTCTATTTTATTTTATGAAATTATTATTTTTTAAAATCCCACCTTTTGGTCCAAAAACTGAGAAGGCATCTTTCCATTAATTGGCACACATAAACATAACAGAAAGACAAAGAGTCAAATGAGCAGGACACAGGAGAAGGACACAGACCAGCATAACAGAAGACCTTACACAACTCTTGACACTGGAAAGACGACACTGAAGGGGGAGAGGGGACCTCAGTCAGTAGAGAGCGCCATAGCCTTGGGGCCACTGTTGAAAAAGCCCTGCTCCAGGTCATCTTTGGGGGAGTGCAGAGCAAGGTTCCAGTTCTTAATGAATGGGTCATAGCTAAGTGGCGAGAACACTTGTTTTTGCATGCAGAAGGCTCTCAGTTCAATCCTTGGCATCTCCAGTCAGGACAGGGGAGGAAGACTTTCTCCCTCTGAAACTGTGGAAAGCTGCTGCCAGTCAGCGTAGTAAATACCAAACTAGTTGGACCATTGCTCTGATTTGGTAGAAGGCAGTTTCCTGTTTCCAATATAAAATAAAATGGTGGAGCTGCCTCTTGAGTGTCTCCACCCTCAGATATACTCACAATCACAGGGGCTAAAAGTGTTTCTTTTTTCAGGGGCACATAAGGATAGTAGAAGGTGAAAACACACTGATGTATCCAAGCCCAGTCCCCCAAACACACACATAATCTTGCCGCACAAAAAAAGGTAGGCACCGAGAATTGCAGTTGGTTCACTTAGCAAGGAAGGCCGGCCAAGGCCCTTTTGCGCATGCACATCTGCATTAGATGTCCTTCTCTAGTGCTGCTAATGCTGTCAAGAGATCAAGTGTGTGGCAACCAGGGAAAAGGTCTTTTCTGTGGTGGCACCTGCCAGTGGAACAAGCTCCCCAGGGCTACTTAGCTGGCAACAACCGTGATAAGATAAGCTTTTGGTGCCGAATGACGACCATTTATTTCCCTAGGAATAAAATGGATTGGCATTTATTGTTTTGTGTTAGTGTGATTCTGCTGTTTATTTTGTATTGTTTTTAGTTAGTGTGTTGTTTTTATCTATATATTTTTTATAAGTGGCTTATATGAAAATTTGTTTTCAAAGTGGATAAGAAATTATGAGGAAACAAGCAGGCCAACTGCCTTGTACCAGAAGAGATGGCGGCCAGGGACTCAAGATCAGTTTGCCATTTTTGACTGCACGCTGCCTAGTTCCCCCTAGTTCCCCGGGGTGGGGTGGGGGGCTGGTGACACCTGTGTCAGTGGGGCTCCTTATCCATTGCATGTTTTATCATGAACTTTATAGGAGCTATCCATGTGGTGTTCCATGCTGGTGAACCCATTTTGGGGATGGATACAGCACCATGGGCAGTTCCCATAAAGCTCAGAATAAAACCTGCAATGGATAAGGAGCCCCATTGACACAGGAGGAGTCACCAGCCTCCCTTGCTAGTTCCACCCTCATTCCAGGCATGATCCATCCACAAGCGACAGGCTTCCTCTTTGGGTTCGTCCACCAGGAATGATTTCCCCCACCCATGATCCACCCCCATCCTGGCTGCTACAGGAGCGAGGCTTCGAACAGCAACACACACACCCTGCACACCCTGCTACCACCTTTGCTTCCACTTTTGCACCTTGCGCCAGCAGCGCCATTTGCATAATTCATCACATCCCCTCTCTTGCATAATTTAGTGTGTTAGGAGGGCACAGCCAACTAAATGCAAAACACTCAGGAACTCAGCAGATGCAAGCACACAAAACAGGGAGGTACGCGGAGGCAGTCGGCCGTCATCCAAGCAAGCCTGCTTCAATAATTCAAGCACTTTGACATGTTTCATTTAAAGGTCTTGGTCTGTATATAGATTCATAAGCAAATTCCTGCTACCTTCGTGTATCCCACACACCTTGGCTGCTGGATTGTGAACATGGTTGAATTGTCACTGCACCCTTCAGAGCAGGAGAACATGGGCTCAGCATGTGCACACACACACACACACATGCACGCATGTATGCATGCACGAACACACACACACACACCAAAATAAGGAAAATCAGCAAACACCATCTGAAGGCTGTAATCCCGCTTCCCAAAAAGGGTATCCCTCAAACACATCATCATCAGGCGATCACTCGTGACCGAGTAAGATTGTCTTCTGGGATAAAAGGAGGAAATTCTAAAGAAGATTGTGTAGACTCTAGCGGTGGGTCCGTAAGTGACTGTGGAGGCCAATTCTAGATCCACACAGCTTCCCACAGTGAGGACACAGGTTACCAGATGGAAGATGGTCCTGTAAAGGATTCATTTGACGTGCTTTTCGCTTAGCACGTTTCTCCCTTTCACCTTGCACTCGGGCTTCTTCAAAGTCCATGGAACCTTTGTGAAAGGCCAACCTCCATTTAGATCGTTCATGGGCCAGAGCTTCCCAGTTTTCGATGTTTATATTGCATTTTTTTAGATTAGCCTTATGAACATCTTTAAACCTCTTATATTGACCACCGATATTCCGCTTTCCATCCATACAAACACATTCTCCAGGGTCGGCTCCAAACTACATAAAGACTTTCAAAATGGCATGTTAACCCTTACCCTTCTCATGGATGGTCACCTTGAGGTGGCAGGGTGGGTGCTCCTGCACTCATGAGCTGCTTGTGGGCTTCCCATTGGGGCATCTGCTTGGCCACTGAATGAACAGAATGCTGGACTAGGTGGATCTTGGTCTGATCCAGCAGGACTCTTCTTATGAGACCTTGCCAAATCCTGAGGCCCGGTGAATGGGAGGGGGGGGGGGAAAGGATGTCCTTGAACAAAAATAGGGGGAAGAAAAATGCCCTCATCCTGGCTTGTGCAAGGCCAGCAGAACTTGGGGTGTGGTGGTTTCCTTGCCATGGAGTTTGTTCCCACCCCCGACCTCTGTATTCATGCAATTCTGTGACGAACTGGGGCCAGTCAAAGATTGAACCAGCACTTGCCCTGAACAGTCCCACTCATACCTGAACATTTTTCAAGCCTATAGTCATAGGACACCCTTCCCCAATGTGGTGCCCTCCAGATGGGTAGGCCTATGACTCCCATCATCCCCAGCCACTGTGACCAATGGCCATGCTGGTTGGGAATGGCGGGTATCATAGGCCAGCAAATGTGGAGGGTAGCACATTGGGGAAGGGTGTTTTAGTACCCTTGGGGATGGAGATGCATCCAAGCATCTGCACTCCATAGAAGCACCACCATGAGGTCTCCTACACCATGAGGATTAAAGGATTCCAGGTCAGAGAGAAGGAGCTTCCTCCCTGCCACCTCCTAGTTTTGAAATCAAGGACTGTCAGTTCACGTGAGAGGCCACTGGCCTCAGTCACTCAGTTTACCTGGGAGGCCATTCTGACTTTGTGAAGCTCTACCAACAAGAGCACCTTCCAATCAACACAAGCTGGGCAAGTAGGAGCAGGTGAGGCCAAGCCATGCTATGTACATGTGGGGATTGCATGGAGTGGGAAGTAGGGTCGTGCCCGCTGGGCCTGTCTCCAGTCTCCATCCATTCATCCATGGGCATGTGCAGAGGCTCCAGACAGAGCTTCAGATGAACATAGAATCATAGAAAAGTAGAGTTGGAAGCGGCCTATAAGGCCATCGAGACCAACCCCCTGCATATGACGGTCAAGGGCAGAATCACTGGGCGCAATCCTTCCCCCTCTCCATAGGTTCATATTCATACAGGGGTTACGGAAATAACTCTCATACAAATTTTTAGGTTTGACCTGAACTTTTAGGGGGTTTCAGCCTCCTTAATGGGGAAAGGAGTACAATCTCAGGGTATGAACACAGAAGAAAAGCGGTGGGGGGGCGGGGATGAAACTTCTTTTTCCAGAAGGCCCATTTCTACCTTTCTCCTCCAGTGTTGAGTTTGAGCCATTCCGCATAATGTCATAATCTGTACTCTGAACGGTGGAGGATGTGGTTGGCTTAAAAAGGTAAATATCGGTCGCTTTATTCTCTGCTCAATTTGGCTAACCACAACAGAAACACAATCCGATTTAAAACTGCTTCTACAAACTGCACCAGTGAAACAATGATGATGATGATGATGATGATGATGATGATGATAATAATAATAATAACAACAACAACAACAACAACAATAATAAGACAACTTTAACCCCGAGGTCCTTGGGCCACTGAAACATGAAACCAATTTGAATGTCTGCCAAGAACCCTCCTCCTCCAAATCACCTTAAGACTCTGGCTATACAGACACCCTGACTATAACATCTTCAATGTATTCCATGTTTTTAAATTTTTAAAATGTTGTTAAAGTTAAATATTGTATTTATTTGTTACCTTGTTGTTGTTATTGTTTGGTTTCATGTTTGTAAGCCGCCCTGAAGACACTTGCCGGTTGGGCAGTATTCCGATCTTATACAGAAATAAAATAAGTAAAATCTATTCAGCCTTTCCCTGCTCCAACCGCCCCCCCCTCCTGCCTGATACCTTGCCTGATGAAGAGATCTGGAGAGCTCCAAAGTCTGCATACACACACACACACACACACACACACACACATAGTGATCTTTGAGTTGGCCTAATGAAGGTATTACACTACATAGGTTTTGGAATTGTTCTTGCAGCCAACATGACTGCCTTTGCTTCTGTTGCTTTTGTTTTGTATAACTTTGATTCTCTCACCAAGTGCCGCTGGAAGAAGAGTGGGTTGTTACTTGCATCCCCTGGGCTGTAGCTGTATCTGTTCCTGCTGGATCTGGGCAATGCTGTTAGACCATTGCCAAGCACATATCAGTCTAATACCCTGGAAGACAGAAACAAAATTCAAAGCGATCTCGATAGGCTAGAGTGCTGGGCTGAAAACAACAGAAAGAAATGTAATAGGGATAAATGCCAAGTGCTGCACCTAGGAAAAATAAACTGACTGCATAGTTACAGGATGGGGGATACTTGGCTCAACAATACTACAAGTGAGAAGGGTCTTGGAATTGTGGTAGATCACAAGCTGAATATGAGCCAGCAATCAGATATTTAGCGCCTCCCCTTCCCACCTGAGAGCACTGTATTTTTTTTCAAGGTGTTTCTGGCGCCCTCTTTAGCCCTATGCCCTAGGCAGCTGCCTAGTTGGCCTAATGGTAGCACCGGCCCTGGTTCCCCTCTACTTAGCACTGGTTCGGCCTCATCTTGAGTACTGCGTCCAGTTCTGGGCACCACACTTTAAGAAGGATGTAGACAAACTGGAGGGGGTTCAGAGGAGGGCAACAAAAGGGACTGGAAACAAGGCCCTATGAGGAGAGACTGAAAGAACTGGGCATGTTTAGCCTTCAGAAGAGAAGACTGAGGGGAGATATGATAGCACTCTTCAAGTACTTGAAAGGTTGTCACACAGAGGAGGGCCAGGATCTCTTCTCGACCATTCCAGAGTGCAGGACACGGAATAATGGACTCAAGTTACAGGAAGCCAGATTCCACCTGGACATCAGGAAAAATTTCCTGACTGTTAGAGCAATACGACAGTGGAACCAACTACCTAGGGAGGTCGTGGGCTCTCCCACAGTGGAAGCATTGAAGATGCAGCTGGACAGCCATCTGTCAGAGATGCTTTGACTTGGATTTCTGCACTGAGCAGGGGGTTGGACTAGATGGCCTTGTAGGCCCCTTCCAACTCTACTATTCTATGATTCATTCGTGACTTGATGGCTTCCATTTAAAGAATTCTATGGTTCTCTGATTCTCTGATTCCTTTGTCACAGCAAAGCTCAGTGAAGCAATCAGTCAGGCAGTGACTGTGTTTGCACCCGCCTTTTATCAGTTAACAGCCTCAGGGCCCAGCTTGCAGTAGACATCAATTTCCCCCCAACCGTGCCCCTTGGAGGAGCCCCAAGAGGCTGCACGGGCCAGATTGGGTTACCCCGTGTGACTTGGCCCACCGGCCATCAGCTCTGCACCTAGGCCATGCCTGGTAGTGGTGGTTCCAAAGTCCATAATTACCCAGTTTAGTGTACAAATTCATCCAGATTAGCTGATTTCACCCAAAGTTCTCACCTGTCTCTGAATATCAAACAAGATCCAGTGTTTGCACAGACAGCATTCGGCGGACCAGGCACATACGCCAGCTGCTTTGCGGGTGCATGCACAGAGCCGTTCTCTAATGATAATTTTATTATTTATTTATTTATTATTAATATTTATTTATCGCCCATCTGGCCGGCAACCGGCCACCCTGGGCGATGTACACAAAATAAAATACATAAATGCAATAAAATACATTAAAACAATATAAAAATGTTAAAATCTTAACCCACCCCATATTCCCGCCTGAACAACCAGGTTTTTAATGAGCGACGGAAGCTCAGCAGAGAGGGGGCATGGCGGAGGTCACTCGGGAGAGAGTTCCACAGTACGGGGGCCGCCACAGAAAAGGCCCTCTTCCTCGTCCCCACCAGTCTAGCTGCTCTGGCTGAAGGGACAAGGAGAAGGCCATCCGTGGCAGATCTTGTTGAGCGGCCCACTTGGTGTTGCTTTATCATAGATTTCATAGATCATAGAGTTGGAAGGAGCCTACAAGGCTGTCGAGTCCAACCCCCTGCTCAATGCAGGAAACTGGAGGAGAGGTCTCCCATCCAAGTAATAACCAGACTTGACCCTGCTTAGCTTTCCACGCTCAGACAAGCTGAGCCAGGGAGACGCTCCTTGAGATAAACTGGACCAGAGCCGTATAGGGTTTTAAAGGTCAAAACCAACACCTTGAATTCGGCTCGGCAAGCAACTGGTAGCCAGTGCAAATCCTTCAGCACTGGCGTGATGTGATCCCGCCGGCGGCTGCCTTTAACCAGGCGAGCCGCCGCGTATAACTCTTCACTCTCACTGAAGCTCTTGTTGATTACTGTGGAGCTACCTGAACCTTTGAAATGGGCATGGCACTTGCATTGGGACACTGGAGAAATCTGCAATGGATTCAAATGAGTTCAGATTTCTATGAATTCAACCCATGGACTCCGCATTTGAGCAGCTTTTCCTGAGTTGCACAGATTCTGTGGACTTGCGGACTTGTTTTTTTTTTACTTTCTGGAATTTTACAGAAACTTAGTCATAGAAAAATGAAACAAACAAACAAACAAAAACACCACTGACCAAAACGGCACATTTTGGGGAGATTTGCGCATTTGTGTAAGTGCGAATCTGAGCAAGTGCACACAAATACAACTTTGGGAAATTGAAAAAAAAAATCAAATTCCATCATTGAGTGGACAATCGAACAAAAGGTTCCTGACAATCACAAAATTCAGACGGAACAAAGGATTCAAAGGGAATACCTAAGTGAGGTATGGGTGGGAATTTCATTTGGTTCATTTAAAAAAAAAAAAAAGAACTTACCAAACACCCCCCCCCCCAAAAAAAATCATTACCAAAATTTGCAAGTTTCTTCATAAACAGGATGGAAAGAACTTGAACCTTTGAAAATTCAAACGTGGGAGAAAGCAAAATGGAAAGGTTCATCCATCCATTCAGAGGGCTTTGAGTGCTTAGCTCTTAAAAATCTGAGTATCTATTCAAACATGTTTGTGGTGCTGAATTGGGGTTCCCATCTCTTCTTTTCTGACAGGCTCCTCGTGTCCAGCACACAGGTGTGAGGCAGGTTACAGCATGGTCTTTCCATGCTGGAGATAGCTGTACCTATTGAGTCTGGCCAGTGCAGATGGGAGAGAATTTTATGTGTGTGTGTGTGTGTGTGTGTGTTAACTGACTTTTTTTTTTCATAAACAGAACAGAAAAAAAAAGAAAGAAAAGAAACAAATTCAAATGTGGCAGTAACCAAAACTGGCGGATCCATCCATCTGTAGTCTGAGCTGTACTTGTGGTAACAAACTAATCTCCCTTTCCCAGGGGCAATTTGATAACGTGCACGCCCACGACACCAACCACTTGCATGTGTTGATCATTTGAAAACCAGATGAGCTTTCCCCCCCCAAACGCTCACTGAGAAAGCTCATAAATGCTGAGCCAATTCCAAATTGAGCTGCAGGGAGATTTTTCCCACAAAAACGCACACTAGTTATTATGCTTCTGCTAGCAAAGGGCAGCTCTCTTGGAACAGTTTGAGGAGAAATGTGTGTGATGATGGTTGGATATGTGGCTTGAAAGGTATCTTTGGCCTTAACCTCCTCTGAAGAATGTATTGGGGGAGAAAAGTGACATGCTTGTTATAACAGTCGCACAGATTTGAGAATGCAGGGCCTTAGTCAAACTATTGAGGAGGTGCCTTCTCCATGTTTTCTAGAGAGTTTTCCAGCATGCACTTTTGTTTTTCTAATGAGGAAGCTGTCTTCCAGGCATGGTTTGGCTGCAAGCTTTGTTCTCCCTAATTAAAATCAATTAGTATGTTGAGCAATTATCTAATTAACTTGCTAAAGCTATCATGTTAGATTCCTATCCAAACATGCCTCTGCAATGTTAGGCATTAGCAAGAATGCAAATGGCACGCGGGTTGTTCGTGTACATTTGCGTTAATTGAAGAACGTGACACTTCTGCTAATCTCATGTGCCCCTGGTGTGTCTCATTTGGTGCACTTGGAACAAACAATGAGAGAGGAGTCATTCCGGCTAGGAGCTTCACACAGCATCCCCCTTCTCTAGCATGGCAGCCCAGTTATAGGAGCTGCTGTGCTGAGGTTCCTTCTGCATTCCAGGGTGGCACCTTGCTCCCTGAGATGCCTGTGGGCTACAGCTGTCCCGAGTGCACCTCCAGTACAGGGCCGGATTAACATAGGGGCGATTGGAGCGGTAGCTCCAGGCCCATAACAGAAAAGAGGCCCACAATATAGGGACGCGCGGCACGATTTGAGTTAGCTCTGATCATTATCATTCAGCATAATTAATGATTTTTTCAAGATTAGAAAGGTGTTCTAAGCACATCTGCATTACAGGCTTGAGGCAAGACCTAGCAAGAACTGTTGTTCTCAAATTAGCATTTCGGTAGGTTTTTGCATTTCAATCACTGTTACTACATTTCTTTGTGAGAACTTCTAGCACATGGGGGGCTTGCTAGGGTCTGTAATATTCAGATTTAGAAGGGACCTCTCTCTCCAGCCTCGAGCAAAAGATCTTTCTGATTCGCAGCTCAATTGTTCAAATGCCAGTTTAACAAAAAAACAAAAACAAAGCAACAAGAACAACACAATTATTCTTGGTCAAGCAAAGCTTCCTGGCTTTTTGTTGTGGCTGCTTTTTCTTTTTTAATAAATAAATTTGGGGGAAATTGGGAAGACCCTTACTGATGAGCTGCAGGAGTTTTTGAGTTTTGGCACTTTAATGGTAATTAAAATATTTAATTTGTTTTAATATAAAATTGCGTCTTCATTTTATTTATTTCCATAAAAAGGCCCACCAAAATCCTCAGCACCAGGCCCATAATGCTCTTAATCCGGCCCTGCTCCAGTGGCTGTAGGTGGTGGGCAATACCTCTTCTGGCTCTGCTTACACATGATGAGGAGGGGCCACAGCTCAGTGGGAGAGCACATGCTTTGCATGTGGAAGGTCCCCAGCTCAAGCTCCAGCCTCTCTGGTTCAAAGGTCACATAGCAGAGGATGGAAAGACCTTTCCCTGTCTGAGGTGCTGGAGATGGGTGTCCCATCGGAGGAGACAATGCTGGACTACATAAGGCAGTTGAAGGCAGCTAGCCAGGATCGATCGGCATTTGGGCTGCTAGGCATCTGGGTTTTGACTTGCAGTTCCAGAATGTTTGCGTCCTTCTCAGGGTGAAGAAGCTGATTCTCAAAGTGGGCAGCCAGAATCAAGGAAGGGATGCAGTCTGGTTATGTGCTTCTTGGCTTGAAAGCTTTTGCCATTCACTCAACCCCTACATCCATCATGCTCAACCCGAGGCACCTGAGGCTCTTTTCCCTGACCCAAGACATGCCTTCCTCAGCCCCCAACCACACCACATGGCAAAAGGCTCCACCCTTTGCCTGCCAGGTGCCACCCTTTAGCTCTCAGGCTCCATTACCTGAGTCTCAGTGACTGAGCATCCAGGGAGCTGGATATCCATTGAAACCCTGTGTACCAGGAAAAGGGCTTAGATGATAGTGAACACCAAGGTTTGATGCTTCTGAAGGCCAACCCAGGCTGGGCTGGCAGGTTTCTGTTGGGTTTTGCATAGGCAGAACGAGATTACCACCTGACATTGGGATTATCACCTGACATGGTGGGTGTCTCTTGAGTTCAAGTACACAAGGTCTTTGGTCACGAGACATAGTCTCAAGGTGATATGACTCAGCAGCCTTGGACAGATTTGGGGTAAACATGTTGATGAATAGGTTATACAACTGGGGTGAGTAATATCCTATTTATAGGTGGTATAAAGCTAACACACTTGCTGATAGCTTCACTCCTCCACTTCTACTTCACTTCTCCTCTCGTCTTGACTTGTTCGGGACTTCACTTCATCTAGCCTTACCACTGGGGTATTGGTTTTGAGTCTGCAATGATGTAGTGAGTAAGAAATGCATTGCTTGCCTTAATCCCATGTAATTGGGTCTTACAAATAAACTCTTTAATCTTTATTAACTGCTGTTATCTCCTCCTTCCGTCTGCGTGACTGGGACTGAGGGTCACTGGCTAGGGAAGCTTTTGAACCCGGGTCAGTCCAGCTCTCACAGTTTCATGGCCCAGGTTCCAAACATGAACATACAAACTGCCTTATACTAAGTCAGACCATGTGGCCCTGCACTGGTCACTCTCTCCAGGTTCTTTCCAAGCACCTCCTACACGAAATCCTGGGGTGTGAACCTGAGACATTCTGCATGCAAAGCCTGTGCCCAGTAAGAGACAGGCCTCCCATAAACCCAGGTTCTTCTTTCTAGGGTGATTCATCCCAGATCCTGGCTCTTCTTTCTAGAGTGTTTTGTGCATGTATATGTATATGTATACACACACACACACACATATACACACACACACACATATACATACACATGCAGACACACGCAGGCACACAAACACAACAAAGTTCGCAATCTGATTCAGACACAAGTCAGAAAATTTTATTTATTATTTATTTATTTATTCAGCCAGAAAAGGCTCCCAGAGTGGCTTACAAAGATTAATAATAAGACAGTCCCTGCCCTCAGCCTTGCAATCTAAAAGACATGACACAAAAGGAAACGGGATTGGGAGGGAGGAGGAAGAATGCAAAACTCAGGCACCAGTTCTTAGATATGTTGGGGTTAGACTACAAAGACACATTTCTTGATACAAGAGTACTTAAGTGTGAAATAGACTAGTAAGGGTTCTAAAAAGCTTCAAGAAGGAATTCAGAGAACCTCAACGAGCTCAAGGTTTGCTGATTTGCACATCCCTAGGCCACAACCTCATACTGGTGGCACGGTTTCCAAAAAGGTTGACTAGCATTTGATTAGTGGATTATAGAATCATAGAATCATAGAAAAGTAGAGTTGTAAGGGGCCTACAAGGCCATCGAGTCCAACCCCCGGCTCAGTGCAGGAATCCAGGTCAAAGCATCCCTGACAGATGGCTGTCCAGCTGCACCTTGAATGCCTCCAGACTGGGAGAGCCCACCACCTCCCTAGGTAGTTGGTTCCACTGTCTGATGACAACAGATTGTATCCAGTCTTTTGCAAAAAATTCCAGTTTATTTGTAAAGTGGGGTGGTGGTGGTTTGGCCAATGCTCACTCTTTCAACATTCATTTCATTTATTTATTTCATTTTCATACTACCCAATAGCCATGGCTCTCTGGCCAAAGGCCTAGTCCATGCTACACGCTACAAATTTGACAAATCTAGCTAGCTGAAAGCCTTGGAGATATCAGAGTGCATTACATAGTTAAAAATCTTCAGGCAACCCATTTCAATGTTCATCATCATCAGGCGATCACTCGTGATCGAGTAAGATTATCTTCCGGGATAAAAGGAGGAAATTCTAAAGAAGATTGTGTAGACTCTAGCGATGGGTCCGTAAGTGACCGTGGAGGCCAATTCTAGATCCACACAGCTTCCCACAGTGAGGACACAGGTTACCAGATAGAAGATGGTCCTGTAAAGGATTCATTTGACGTGCTTTTCGCTTAGCACGTTTCTCCCTTTCACCTTGCACTCGGGCTTCTTCAAAGTCCATGGAACCTTTGTGAAAGGCCAACCTCCATTTAGAGCGTTCATGGGCCAGAGCTTCCCAGTTTTCGATGTTTATATTGCATTTTTTTAGATTAGCCTTATGAACATCTTTAAACCTCTTATATTGACCACCGATATTCCGCTTTCCATCCTTGAGTTGGGAGTAAAGTAACTGCTTTGGGAGACGGCAGTCAGGCATTCGAACAACATGACCGGTCCACTGAAGTTGGCGTTGAAGGATCATTTTTTCAATGCCAGTAGTCTTTGCTTCTTCCAGTACACTGACATTTGTTCGCCTATCTTCCCAAGTAATTTGCAGGATTTTCCAGAAGCAACGTTGATGAAACCTTT
The DNA here is from genome assembly GCA_021292165.1 of Shinisaurus crocodilurus. Taxonomy (NCBI): domain Eukaryota; kingdom Metazoa; phylum Chordata; class Lepidosauria; order Squamata; family Shinisauridae; genus Shinisaurus; species Shinisaurus crocodilurus. The sequence continues at coordinate 316,015,121 of CM037876.1, forward strand.
CAAGGAGGTGGAAGTGACGTTTATAGATAGTCCATGTTTCGCAGGCATACAATAAAGTTGGTAATACAATGGCTTTATAAACCAGCGTTTTGGTCTCCCTACAGATATCCCGATCCTTGAACACTCTATGTTTCATTCGAGAAAATGCGGCACTTGCGGAGCTCAGACGATGCTGGATTTCACTGTCGATGTTAGCTGTAACAGAAAGATAGCTGCCAAGATAGAGAAAATGATCAACATTTTCCAGTATTGTCCCGCCAAGCTGGATAGATGGCATCACCAGAGGGTTAGCTTGCACTTGCTGATGAAGCACTTTGGTTTTTTTGATGTTAAGTGAGAGACCAATGTTAACCCCATTGCATATACACAGAAAAGTTAATGCGCAATGGAAGAAAAAAGGTATTAACTCTAGGAGTTCTTTCCTCTGTGGGACTTCAGCTGTCCATTACTTTGGGCAGAAGGATGTACAAGTGGATCTAATGGCACACAACCCAGCAAGACGTTCTCCTCCTGGGGCTCTTGTGCAGCTTCCTTTCATTTTGAAGGGGGATGCGCGGGAGAATTTCTCACTGGATTGTGCCCCTTATCTGGAAATTGGAATGGGATGACTTTGAAGTTTACCAACATTGCTTGTTTTCTCACTTTAAGAACATATCTTTGCTCTTTTCTTTCATATTACAAGATGTCCAAGGGGGGTTGTTTTTTCCCCTAACCATATTTTAATTTCTTGTTCAAAAGGGATCCAAACATGTTTTCCAGATTCCCTGCCCTCTTATAATGCTTAAAACTTCTGGAGCAAACAGCAGGCAGAAAAACACATGTCCAATTTGATCATCCTTAACATCTTACTGACATCCATGGGACTGCCCTAAAATGGACTTTCCGTGTTCCAAATCTCTCAGCTATAAGAGACGGCCTCTAAAAAATTTACAAGTGTGATTTGCAGCCCTTCAGCACTCCAGAAGCTGGAGCCTCAAAAGCTGTGCTCCTGGTTCATTGCTCTGAATTGCAAAGCAGTTTGAGCTTTAATTTTTCATTTGTTTATTTTTGGTCTGCTGTACGTGCCAGCAAAGTAACTATTTTGTACCACCATACTTTCAAACTCCTCTTTTCTTTTTCATTTTGCTTAAGTTCCTTCTGGATGACTTCTAAACTTTTCTTGCAGTCCCTTGCATCTCAAAATGTAGAGAAGCCTGTTGCATAAGAGACATGGACAAATGAATCAATCTGTTGTAGCGGAGCGGGTGGGCAGGCCAGGCCATGGCATGAGGACACTGAGCCTCTGCGCTCAGGCGGCAGATTGAAAGGGCATTGGGAGGGCAGCACAAGATGTGCCCATCCACCAGCCTGCCTGCCCACAGCTGCCCCTGGCTGCTCACCTGCCTGCCACCTGTTCTGCCAAAGGCAGCGGTTCTTTTTAGGATCCAGAGACAATGAGCACAATTATGGGTGAAGCTTGAAAAGCTTTATTAGCAAACCACAGAAAAGAGATTACAGAAGTGAGATAGATGCAGAGCACAATGCGTACAGTATTTTTCCATGTATAAGACTATACTTTTTCCTAAAATTGTTAGACTAAAAATTGAGGGTCGTCTTATACATGGAAGTAAGCCAAGGAGAGAACCGCGCAGTTGCGAAACTGCCCAGTGGGGGGCGTCTTATACATGGGGGCGTCTTATAGACGGAAAAATACGGTATGTCCCTTCTGTTGTTGGGAACCCCTCAAAGAAATGATAATGGACGGACTGCTTGGCTGGCACACGGCACCTTCTGTCCAGCTCGGTCTGTGTTGAGGTTCTCCCCTTCTAAGGATTCCCTAATCTTATATAGGTAGGTTTTCTCTGTTTACAATAATCACACCTGGTTTTATTAAACTGGACAAGATTAATGTGCTTTGTCCCGATAGACACTTCCATACTGGATTCGCAGACTATCTAACTATAGACAATCCTTTCAAGTTGACCATGAAAGCATCTGGAGCCACTCAGTTTCCAGGTCATCTTGACCCTTCCAGTTGATGAACCTCCGTTTACCTAAGTCATTGAAATCTGGCCAGCTGATAACCTAGTTCCTTCCAATTATATGCCATTGGAGTCCAGCCCATCAATGACTAATCAGCCAACATGAGCCTACCCGTACCCTGAGATCTTCAGGGGAGGCCCTTCTCTTGGTTCCACCACCATCTCAGGCATGCCTGGCAGGAACACAGCAGAGGGCCTTCTTGGTGGCTGCCCCAACGCTCTGGAATTCCCTTCCCAGGGAGGCTAGAATGGCGCCCTCCTTGGTATGTTTCCGGAGGCAGGCAAAAACGTTTTTGTTCCAACAGGCCTTTGGGAATAGTCTGGACCTGTGAGAATGCGATGAATTGCACTGTCTATATTGTTATCACTGTTTTAACTTTGATATTTTATATAATTTTAATATTATAGCTGATATAATTATATTTTTAACTTTTGTATATTTCTATTTATATGTTTTAATTGTGCAAGTTTTAATGTTGTACTGCCGCCTTGGGAAAAAGAAGGGATAGAAATAAATATAACAACAAGAAGAACAACAGCAACATCCTTGCCAAATTTAAGCCTGTCCAAGGACAGTCTTTAATTGGGAACCTTCTCACAACAAATTCTACACATTACGAGCTCGCTGGCATTACACACTAAATATCAAGAGTCAGCATAAACAGTAGTGAATTCAGGCCTGCTAAAGACACAAAGAGCAGGTATGTTCATACAACAGAGACAGGTACAACAATGGTCATACACCACTGTCTCCTCGAGGTCACAATGGTCTTCCCCAGTTCCGGCTTTTTCCACTGCACCAGCACTGCAATATTTGGGAGCCAAGCTACTGCAAAGTGCCACCCCAGTGCTGTCACCACTGGGACCAGGTATTCTACTTGTTCTGGGGGTGGCAGACGTGGCAGCATTGGGCAGGGGGAATGGGCACATCAGTGCTGGAGCAGCCCAGTTGGGGGCTGGCATTTGCTTGTCTTAAGTCAGCCTTGGAAGCAGAAAACAGGACCTGGTTGCTTTGAGAGAAAGTGTGAAGGGTTGGAACACCTTGACAGGTGTCAATAGTATTAAAGTGCTTGAAGTGGTCAGCAGTCGGGATATACCTGTAGGGTACACAGAATATGCTAGAGCTGAGATGATGACACACCTCCTAGCATTTTGACCCCATTCATAGGCTGCAAGGCTGGGGAAGGCATTCCAGCCCTTTTGGAGGGGGGTATGAGCCCAGGCAACATGGGAAGCAAACCTACCAGTAGTGGCGATCACACCTCCGACTGCTGGTCACCATTTTTTTAAATCCACAAGCCTCCATAGTGAGGGCAGGACACATTGCCCTCACTTTGATTGCTTTATGGTGATACCGTGTTATAATTCTGCAGCATCACGAAGCCACAACAGAATGAGGGCAACGCCTCCTGTCCTCTGGAAGTCTGGTGGGTAACAAACCAAACTAACACCCAAACACACCAGCATCTGGGAGCTTAATCACCACCACTGGTGGCAATCCCCCAACACTTTCTCCCCTGTTCACCCTTGTAAGCCTCTCCACAGCAGGACTACAAAACAGGCAGTGGTGACAAAAATTATGAACTGTGGTTTTGTGAAATTTCCTGCCCACCCCCCACCCGTGGATCCCCATTTTTTCCTTCTGAAAAGAACTTTCAGCTCAGCTCTAGAAAAGGTACATGAGCGGGGCATCACACCTTACTTATTTATTTATTTACATTTCTATACTGTCCATTAGCCAAAGCTCTCTGTGTGGTTCACAAAAGGAAACTCAAAACCATAAAATACAATAACCCAGTAAAATATAATGCAAAAACCATAAGTTTAGAACAGAATAAAAAACTGAAAGGTGGAAAGGACTGGGGATATTGTTTTTTCCCTGTGCCTTCACTTGGCACAGAAAAGACCACAATATAGGTGCCAGGTGAGTTTCTCTGTTTTGTTTCTGTTTCCCTGGAAATTTCCTCAGACGTTTTCCCAGAGCAGGCAGGAACCTCCAAATTGACCTTAATATGTATCTTTAGGGGGGTAAATGGGTAGCAACTGTATTTAGGGCTGGGGTGTTTTCAGAGATTTTGGAGAGAGAAAAGGATGAGTTGCCATGAGTAACAGAAATTTTACACAGCTGAGGGGGGGGCTTTGGACACTTGCCTATCGAAAACATGAAAGGCTCATCAGCCTTGCTCATCCTACAGAGAGCAGCCATGTTGCAAAATTGCTAAGCATCCGTTGCAGAGATCGGAAAACAATGGGACCCCCCCGGGAGGGAGTTGACTGAATAGAAACATGGTTTGCAGCAGCCATCATGACTTCTCTTACAGCTGATAAGGAATAATACAAAGAAATAAATGTTTGCAAGCTTCACAGAGAGGTGATTCCGGTGGGGGATGTCTTCTACCATCATCCCTGCAAATAACACAGTTGGATGCCTCTGTTTGAAGATTCAGTCAGCTGTGGAGGGTGTGTAATGGGCTGTGTGAAATGGACAAACGAAGGAGACATGTTTGCTTTCAGCCCATCTGGAAAGTTCTTCTTGACAGGGCAGAGGAAAGAAATGAGGGTGGGCGATGGTCTGCTGACTGAGAGCATCTGCCTCACGGAAGGGCAGTCATAGGTCAACCAACTTGCTAACCTCTTTGAGTGACTCCATAGTAGGAACCACCATTGTGTTGTGTGAGGCTACTGTGTATGCCTGTGCATTTTCCCCCGTGGCTTTCAGCTTTATCTACTAGTAGATTTAAGGGCAAACTCCATTGGGGAAGTTCTCCTGCACGAGCCTGACTAAAAGAAATGTGAGCTGGTACCACAGGACCAAAGAATTAAAAATCCTAGGTAAATAAAAAGGTCTTCATCTGGAGCTGGACATACATAAAAACTTACACAGGGTGGCATAACTGTGAAGGCCCTTCTGACACACATCATCTGCCTGTCCCTCGGCAAAGTTTGCTAAGCAGTATAAAACTCTAAAACAGGGATGGGGAACCTCCAATGCGCGGGCCAGATTTGGCCAACCAGGCTGGCCCAACTGGTCCTTGGGGCCTCAAATGAGGCCTCACCCCTCCCTCAGTCCCCAGCCCCTTAAAGAGAGACCGGGCGGGCAGGCAGGAGAGCAATTGAGGTGCGGCTCAGTCACTCGGCTGGCTCCTCTGTCATCCTCTATGCATCGGGAAGACTATGGAAGAGCAAAGCTGGCAGAGCCCCGTGTGCTTAAAGGTGAAGAGCTGCTCTTGGAATATTGCCTGGAAATGGGCCCACAGTCGGGGGCAAACTAGACATCACCATTAATGCACATAGAAATTGCCTGCATTTTTTTTAAAAAAGTGTAAAGAACAGGTGGCGGCAGCAGCCATCAGGGGTGGGTAGATCAGAATCCTGGTGGGTGGGGTGGAGGCCGTTAACCCTTTGCCATTTGCTTTGGTCCCAATCTGGATCACACACAGAGCCGTCCATTTGCATTGGGAGGAAAGTTCCCAGTAGCATGCATGGAAACTTTCTTCACAGGGCAAATAGCAGCTCTGTGGGCCACCCAGTTTAGACTGGCATCGTGGGGAGCAGGGAGAGGCTAAAAGCCCCCTGTTCCTTCCATCAAGATCCTGACCTGGATCAGCCCCTTCTTTAAAAACCATTCATGCAATTGCTAGTTAGGCCATCAGTTCAAGGACGGGTGGCAGGTGTTCTGCGCAGCTGATCTGGCAAAGAACCCACCTAGGCATAGGGGAGCCAGCCAGGGATGCTCAAGCTCACTGAAATTCTCTGAACTTTACTTCAGAGCTCACTTTGGCTCTCCCCCGTTCTTATTTTCAACTTTTTCCCCCCCCAGTTCGTTTGAATGGGAAAAGTTCTGCATTTTTCAAAAGTTCTGCATTTTTAGAGCTGTGCTTTTTTCAAATGTTCTGCATCTTAAAAGTTCTGCATTTTAAACTCTTACTTAATATTGTGCATTTCTAAAGTTCTGCATTTTTGAAAGTGTGCATTTTGTGAATGTCAATGCAAGTTTGGAGTTTGCATACATTTTTGGAGAACATGAGCTCCTGTTCACGTTCGTGTATTTTTGAGTTATTAGCGAACTGAAACAAAATTCTCATACATTCCTACACAGCTGCATTTTGAATCAGTTGTTGTTTCTGAGAAGTCTTCAAAGGCAGCCCTATGCACAACATGTTGCATTAGATGGGACACTTTACAAAATAACATATTAAAAAAAGATAGGTCCCTGCCCCAAGGGGCTCACAGTCTGGATGGGACAACAACAGGAGAAGAGAAGGGAAAGATGAGGGTAATCAGTGATGAAATGTCAGTCATGGCCGTCATAGGTATTCGGACTTGTTCCCTGCAACTTTGAGCATCAAAAGAAATGAATAATCATCATTCATTTTTATTTATTTATTTGATTAGTACCCCACCTTTCTACCAAAACTGGCACTCAAGGAGGCCAATAATGATGTGCAAGGCACCACAGCTGTTAGAATAAATCATTTACAACCCAACAGGTACCCTTTCTCCCTTTTTATTTGTGTGTGTGTGTGTATTTGTAGGCATGCTTTTTTAAAAAAGTAGCACTGCAGCATGAAGCACTGTGGCAAGTAGGAAATCAAATCAGGAGGCAATGTCAGCCTATGAGAGGAGTAGAGGCACACATAATGGTACTTTACAGCTTACTCCATCAGCGGTTGCACTTCACCGCCGTCTGGTGCTTAGCCAAGCGCATGATTTATTCATATGAGATACTGTCACAGCCAAAAGGGTTATACAATAAGCCACTGACAAGTCCTCTGCCACAAGCCATTAGAAGAGCAGAGCCAGGATCAAGACGCAAAATGTTTACGGATCAAGTTGCCTTTAATTTCACAGTCTCGGCCACGTTTCAGAAGTAATTGCATCACAGATCCAGCTAGCTAACGGCAGCAGGCCTTTGGGTAGTCCCTTGGCCTCCCGCCCTGTCCAAAGGAAGATGAGATGACACAGTGTGGGGTAAAAATATGTAAAAACCTGTCAAATTACCTGCCAGGGTGAAGCTTTAATAAAGGGGTGTCAAACGTCATGCTGGTGGGCCAAATATGGCCCACCTGGGATCCGAATCCACCCTCCGGACTGGCCCATTTGCCAATCATTTGGTGATTTTAAAAGATTGAAAAATGCCTCTCCTGTGACTTAGTTATTTTTTTCAGCTAAAATAGGCTGGCATTTTTGATATTTTTGTATTTTTCCCCACCCCCCTTTGCCTCAGGCTCCGCCCACCACTGGAATTAGGTGGCTAATCCTGAGAGTTTCTCCAGCATGGAATTCGGCCCCCGGGCAGAAAGAGGTTCAACACGCCTGCTTTTTAACTGGCCAGAAGCAAAGATCAGGAGAGGCTCCAAATATTCTGTAGGTCATGCAATACGGACATCGTGGGATGGACCACCTCAGAGATGCACACATAGAACAGGGGCGGGGAACCTTTTTCAGACCGAGGGCCAAATTCCATTTAGCTCTCAGGGGCTCTGCTTTCCAGTGGTGGGTGGGGCCAAAGGCAAAATAGGCGGGGCCAGAATATAACACGCGCGAGACATACCAGCACATTGTCGCTTAAAGCTCTTCTTCCTGCCAGCAACTCAGACTCAAGAGAGGCATTTGGGACCTTTCAGAATTGGGTGGGGGGAACTGCACATAAGCCAGGAGACCACCAAATGATCGGTGGTCGGGGAAGGGGGTGGACTGGGACCACGGGGAGGGCAAATTTGGCCCCTGGACCTGAGGGGGCCCACCCCTGACTTAGGGGAACGCCATGTGTCAGTGAATCTCACTAGGGATGGGCGGCAAATCAGTCTATTTCTAGTCTGTTTCACTTTCGTATGGGTTTACCCATGCATCTGTCCCATCTCCACATTTTTTTAAAAATCCACACAAAATTTAAATTTAAATTTATTTATTTATTTAATACATTTTTATACCGCCCAATAACTGAAGCTCTCTGGGTGGTTTACAACAGTTAAAATCATAAAATACAATATAAAATATAAAATTTAAAACCACAGATTAAAAGCAAACAGCAGAGCTAGCAGCAGCAGTTACAATAATGGAATTAAAAACAACTACAAGATTAAAATGATTAAGATGATTAAAATGATTAAAATGCCTGGGAGAACAAAAAGGTCTTCACCTGGCGCCGGAAAGAATACAAAGTAGGCGCCAGGCAAACCTCCTTGGGGAGCTTAAATACTTATTTAAATGGTATTTTTAAAGTATCCCCCCTCAAAATACTCATTTCTAAATCTATCTAATCTCAAAATATGCATTTGGATATGTATTTTGAGCTGAGAACTGTGCTGGAACAGTTTGGAAGTGCGAAAGGTGGTAGATAACTAAGTTATTATCAGGTCAGCTTGTACTGGAATGCTCAAAAACTGAATTCCTCAATCTACCCTACTGCTAACTTTCTTTCTTTCTTATATTTATACCCCGCCTTTTTTCCTGCAAGAAACCCAAGGCAGCTTACATAATCCTCCTCCTCCTCTCCATTTTATCCTCACAACAACCCTGTGAGGTAGGTTAGGCTGGACAGTGACTGGCCCAAAGTCACTCAGTGAGTTTCGTGGCCAAGCGGGGACTAGAACCTGGATCTCCCAAATCCCAGTCCAACACTCTCACCACTATACCACACTGGCTAACCTAGCCTTCTCGTCATCACTCATATTAGCTTCTCATGGAGATTTCACACAGGGGAGCATTCACACACAGAAAGAGGCACAACAGCTCCTCCCATCTGGAATGTTTGAATTTACTCGTTTCCACCTGAAAATCAGAACCTATGACCAAGGAATGCTGAATGACCCCATCAAGTTGTGTGGGGCTGGTTGTGGTTATACAGTGACAAGGGAAAGGCAATCTTCACAAATGTAAGCTCTTTTAAAAAAAAATAATAATAGACTAATCGGTTCAACCTGGCTGGGCTTTTTGAGATGTAAGTTTAGGGCAGTGAGGGAGGTGGGTCCAGTCAGTAAGAAATTTTCTGATTGGCTGGCTAGACTACTATTATCAGAAATGGAAGCTGTTGTATGACTGGGCAAAGCAACAAATTGCCAAGGGCCTGGCTTTTACTGAAGTCAGATCCCCATGGAAATAAGAGTATTCTCACCCCTTGAGAGCCTTCCATAAAACATCTAATTGGAGACCAAGATGCTCTCTCTCTCAGACCATCCTGTGTCTGCAATGAACTCTTTGTTCTTTAACCCTAGACTCTACTCAAGTAGGTAATATCCAACTAGCTAAGTTAGAGTGACTTTTTTATTTTATTTGAAATTGTATGTGTGTGTGTGTGTGTGTGTGTGTGTGTAATTGTTGCCTTCCCTTGTTTGTTTGTTTTCTTCACCCACTCCCATAAACTCACTTTTCATATTTGGACATTTGGCTGCATTGTTCTAAAAGGTAATTTCTCACTAAAAACTCTTGCGTATGTGAAGGGCTGCATGGTTACAATGTTGTTGCTTGTTTTTTTCAAAAAGGATTTTTTAAGGGGTTTTAAAAAAAATATTCTCTGTTTCTGGGCTTTTGGAAAGAAAACCCATATTGGTATTTCTTCCTAAGGCTGGGCTGAAGGGAGGGGTCCTTGGCAGTAGAGCTCAAAAACTCCCCAAGCAGCAGGGAAAGATGAGGGGTGTGTGTGTCAGGGGCTTCATCCTGATTGGTGGCAGCCTACCAGCAATTATTTTCTGTGCAGACCCTTGTAAAGAAATGGTCCACCAGGAAGGAAAGTCACCCCCCTTCCAAGTACATTACAATGGTCCCACCAGGGATGTTGAAGAGTCCTTGGTCTCGAGTCACGAGTCGAGTCACGAGTCTTTGGACCCGAGTCTCGAGTCCCGAGTCACTCCCAAAGCTGACTCCACGAGTCCCTATTAAAATCAATGGGGGTTTCCCCCAACAAAACAAGACTACTTCAGATGTGTGGCTTAAATAAATTCTAGGCACAAGTGTGCCTTTTTATTTCAAAACTCTGCAACTGATTTTGACAAGAACAGACCAGGCAGACAAACCCAAAATAACCAGGCAGGCAGAGGAGGCAGGGAACCCCAAAGCAGGCAAGCAGAGGCAGCCAAACCAAAAATGTCTGAAAGGTTGCATTTTAGGAAAATGATTTTAAAAAATAAAATCTTCGCTGGCGATCACACTTCTCTCCACTCCTTCTGGCACAGCCGAGGGATGCTGAAGAGTCCTTGGTCTCGAGTCCCGAGTCGAGTCTCGAGTCCCATTAAAAATATTGGGACTCGAGTCAGAGAGGGGACTCAGTCCGACTCACGAGTCGAGTCCTCGAGTCCAAGTCCCCATCCCTGGGTCCCACCCACTCTTGGCTTTGCCCCCCCCCAGCCCACTGCTGGCAGCCTGCCTGCCCCTGGTTTAAATAAATGCTCTTTTGCTACTAGAAGGCGCATGGAAGAAATATAGGACGTGGAGGATTTGATGGCGACGTCATGGAAGGAACCGCTTGAAAAGTGAACGAGCAACACATGGCTATTCCAAACTAAATGCTTTGTGTGAAGGTACCACACACCTACATCTGGCTGCAGGGAGGGAGCAACTTCAAACAGTGAAACAAATTCCTAGAATATTTCGTAAAACAGAGAGCAACAAATAAATAGAAAGGAAGTCTGTTTCATCTTTGAAAAAAGAAAGAAAAAAAGGAAAGGAAAATTAAATGGTAAGAGCAGCTCTGTCGTTTCCTCCAGTTGAGATAAATGGGCTGTGGCTCTCCTCCTCGTCCTCGCCTCTCGCCTTTGCAATGAAAGATGGTGTTGATTCAGGAGTTCAATGCAACACCTACTTGACGCCACAAACAACAGGCTTTTCATTCCACTCCTCCCAGAGATGACGCGCCTGAAAGAGGATGTGTATTTTTTGAATAACGTTCTATCTTTGACAGCAGTTTATTATCCCACATTCCTTTGACTGGCCCACTGTGCACTTAGTGTCCCCAAGTAGTGCATTCAACAGCACGCCATTTTTGATCTGAGAAAAGCCTACACTTTGGAGGAGTGCTTTTATCCAACAAAGTCTCTCTCCAGCTGCTGTTTCCAATATGCCCATCACTCTGACAGTTTAAAGGAATTCGCTTGGGATTTTCACACTGTCATCTGATCTTCACCATAACCAAAGCAGGATGTGGCTTCTGTCAGCAGTCCAGGGAAACGTGAATCCCTTTCTCCCAGCCACTGGTCAAAGAAAAGCGGAGGGAACTCCTTTGAAATCAGAAATCCATTGTGGATTTTTCTCCAACATCCCTAACAGAGCCGGATTGGCATGCATTCATTGATTTCAGTTCATTTTTTTAACCAGAATTTATCCAGGATGTGAGTCTGAACACACGGGGGACATTGGAGAAATCTGCAACAGATTCAAAAGATTTCAGATTTCTATGAATCGAGTGCATGGGATTCCACAGAGGACCAGCCTTTCCCAAGTTGCACGGATTCTGTAGAGTTACGGACCAGCTTTTTTATTTGCTGTAATTGTATGCAAATTTAGTTGTACAAGAACATGAAAAATAGAGAAAAACAACAAAAATCACTGACTGAAAATGTGCATTTGCCCCCATAGGCTATAAAGTGTGCATATTCAGGGGCGGGGAAGAGATTTGTGCAATCGACCATGGTATCCTTCTGGGGTGACTGTCCAAGCTGGGAGTGGGGGTACTACATTGTAGTGGTTCCATTCCTACTTGGATGCCAGCTCCAGAAGGTAGTGCTTGGGGAATATTGCTCGGCCCCATGGATTCTCCAGCATGGGGTTCCCCAGGAGTCAGTTTTGCCCCCATGCTATTCAATATCTTCATGAAACTGCTGAGTAGGGTCATCCAGAGTTTTGGAGCGCATTACCATCAGTATGCTGAAGACATACAGCTCTACTTCTTTTCATCTTCATCAGATGAGGCTGTGGTTGTGCCTCCCCTTCTCTCTGTTATACTGGCTTTCAATGTAGAAGGTTTTTTTTTTGCATGGAGGAGCATTCAGTCAGATAACCCCCATCTGCAATTTGAAGTGGTACAATTGAGACACAGGCCCACCACCTCAGTGAGAGTTAGTCCTCAGAGGTAGGATGGTACAGAATATTATCTTATTTCAATATTTGGCCAAAATGAGCGATGAAGGCATATAGAGACTGCTCCTGAAAAATGCTTTCATTGTGAGACTATGTACTGTGTTTCAATCCTGTTTGGTGCAATTGTTTCCCTAGCCGCTGCTGCATCAGTTCCACTTTTTCCTGGATTCCTTCCTGCAATGCTGGCATGGGCAATCCCAGCCAATCAGGGATCACGTACTGAATGTGATGATCTCAAAGCCATATGTGGCCCACCTGGTTTGGCTATGTGCTGATGTCACTGAAGATGAAGAAAGTCAAGTTAGAATGAAGGCAATGCTTCCTGAACAGGTAAACACTTTTGAAGCAATCACCAATGAACAGTAAAAGATGAGGGGTGCTTTTCAACTGACGAGAATACTCATGAAAAGCAATGAATATTTATGGCTCAGCTGTGGTCAGGGACTCTGTAGCTGGCTCAAGACAAGGTCCGTTCTGGTCCAAGACTGTAAGCTCTTACCACCCCCTCCTTTGTCATGAAGCTCACTGGATGAACTTGCACCCTTCATGCTCCCTCTCAGCCCAACCAACCTTAAAGGGTTGTTATAGGATGAAGTGTGTGTGTGTGTGTGTGGGGGGGAAATGCTGAACTCCTTGGAGGAAGAGCAGGAAAATTCCAGGGGTCTGGATTTCTCCTCTTCCTCCTCCTGCATTTGCAACTCCTTTATCAATGTATCATCTATCATCTCATCTATTTATTTGTATAATAGATGCGAACTCCTTCACTATATGCAGGTGTCCTTGGGATTTTATTATGTGTCTGATTTCTTTTTTAAGCCCTTGACATTGCATGTAAATCCACAGATTTTTACAGTTTAACAAAATTGATCTACGAGTGAACGCAAAATGTAGCATGAATTCATAAGTAGCCCAATAAATGAAAGTCTCTCAAGTAAATCTTCTTGGAAATGATGATTTCCACCACAGTATCTATCCCCCCAGATATCCTTTATATCAAGTGTATTTTATGCCATATATCAGGAAACATAAGCAGCCTCAAGAGGAAGGCAATACAGACAACAAAAGCAATTTGGAAAATGGTCAGTGTGAAACTGCTAGTTTCCATTTAACAAACCTCTTCCTTCTTCTGACCTTCCAGTATTCAGACACTGATACGTTAGGTTTGCTTGTGTGAAGGAACACAACTGTCCTCGATTTTTGTATTTAATTTGATTTTAGGATATTATAGGGTTAAATCTAGTGTGTGTGTGTGTGTGTGTGAGAGAGAGAGAGAGAGAGAGAGAGTCAGTTTCAGTAAAAGGTTAATAGTTTAGACTTCAAAGGTTTACAGAGAGATCCTATGGGCCTTAGACAGCATCTAGATCAGTGTTCTCCAACCTTGGGTCCCCAGCTGTTTTTGGCCTACAACTCCCAGTCCCAGCATGCCCCAGCCAGCAGCTGGCTGGGGCATGCTGGGAGTTGTAGGCCAAAAACATCTGGGGACCCAAGGTTGGAGAACACTGATCTAGAGGGCCATAGGATTTTTTGGAGTCCCAGCTCTGACATTGGAAAACGGCTCTGATGTTGGAGCTGGGACTCCACATTCAGAGTACCTGTGGCGTAACCCCACAATTCAGTTCCCTGGTGTATGTCTGCATTAGTATGTTTAGGGAGTATAGAATGTTGAACTGAGTAGGTGTGGTTTGTGATGTCTTGGAAAGGGTGGGGGGAGGAGTATATAAGGAGTGTTGAGTGAGGTCAGAGTTAGTGTTGAGTGTGTTGTTGTTTCATAGATTCCATAAATTATAGAGTTGGAAGGAGCCTACAAGGCCATCCATCGAGTCCAACCCCCTGCTCAATGCAGGAAACTAGAGGAGGGGTCTCCCATCCAAGTGCTAACCAGGCTTGGCCCTGCTTAGCTTTCCACGCTCAGACAAGCTGAGCCAGCATGAGCCACAGGCCTGTTATTATGGGAGAGTGTTTGGAGTGTGGGGAGAGTTGGGAGTTAGGCTAGTTGGATTACCGGTATTCGTGTCTCGTCAGGAGTTTTGAGAGAAATCAGTGCTTGTCTGAGGAGTGAAAGTATTTAGAATTATAGGGACTTAGGTTAATTACAAAGTGTTTGGGGTAGGCAGGTTTAAAGTTATTTTCTGGAACTAAGATTTTGAGAATGAAAATAAACTTATTTTTATTTTGTTTGCTACCCAAATCCTACGTGTCAGCTTGGCGTTATTAACCCGCATTACTTTTAAATCTACACACACAGCTTTGTACCCACAGCATCATAAATTTAAAAATAGATCCTTAATCACCAGTATTAATCTTTTCCCTCATTAGTAGGGGAAAGGTTTCATTTGACCCTCCCCTCAGGTTTTTAAGTGTTGGTGCTTAGCCTGAGAAGGGTTTATGCGCCTGGTCCTAAAGTGCAAAGGGACCGTGTCATCGCAGTGGGGCTTCCAGCTAAGGCAGGACTTCCAGCCCCCAAGGGCTGCAGTTAGACAACCGAAACCAGCCGTCTTAGCTGCTTCGCGGGGCAGGAGGAACACAGAGGTGACCTTCACGTCCGTGCTTCTCCCGCCCTGCATAGGATGCCTGTTATCCCCTGAGTTCAGAGGGTTACAGGCAACCTCATTGGATCGCACCCTTAGTTAGAATACAGAGGTCAGTAAGTTTTCTCAGGAAGGCAGGAGATGATAAAGTTCAACCGAAGATCAGAGGAAGAGAGAGAGAGAGAGAGAAAGTTTTTAACTCAGGAAATAGAAACTTAGTTTGCAGAATTGAAGAAGAAACTACTCCCCTCATTGGTAGGAGCTGGGGAGAGGGAAAAAAAAGTAATTGTAAGAGATATAAGCCAGAGGCAGAGAGAAAGAGAAGGCTAGAGTCCCAGGGGAAAGGAAGAGTCAGCGCTGATGGAACTGGAGAACCAACTGAGAGAGCTGGACTAATGATAGTATTTTATTTTTATTTATTTATTTATTTAATATATTTATTCACCACCCATCAGCCAAAAGGCTCCCTGGGCGGTTTACAAAACAAAGCAACACTAAAACAAAAAAAGATCAATAATATAAAAACACAGACATATTAAAATGTAACATGATAAAACCAAGCAGCCAAAATAAATTCAATCCAGAGGTACAGTGTGGCGATAATAAAATGAATAAAATCATTTTATGATTTTATTTACCATTAAAATGTTGGGCAAATAAAAAGGTCTTCACCTGGCGCCTGAAAAAATAGAGGGTAGGCACCAGGCGTACCTCCTTGGGGAGCTGATTCCATAGATGGGGTGCCACAACTGAGAAGGCCCTTCCCCTAGTAGCCACCCTTCTAGCCTCTCTTGGAGGGGGCACTTTGAGAAGGGCCTCCGAAGAGGATCTCAGGGTTCGGGCAGGCACGTATGGGATGAGGCGTTCCTTCAGATAACCTGGCCCCAAACTGTTTAGGGATTTAAATGTTAATGTGAGCACTTTGAATCGGGCCCAGACGTCAATCGGTAGCCAGTGTGAATCATAGAGGACTGGCGTAATATGTTCTTGTCGGCCAGTCCCTGTTACCAGCCTCGCTGCCCTGTTTTAAGATATTGCTTGCATAGGGACCTGGATAAAACAGGGCCACCAGCAGTCTAGTTAGGTTAGTTTATCCCTGGCTGTTTTATTACCCTATTGCTTATATGTTGTTTTGATGTGTGTGTGTGTGTGTGTGTGTGTGTGTGTATCCAGATTTTAAAACTTTTTCCTATTGACATTTTTCTTCAGTAAAATTTAAACCTTGTTATTTGAAAGTTTGTGGTCTTTTTCTTCTTTTTTCTTCATACCCACCTTGTTTCTAACAGCCAATTCCCACACTACCTATAGCAGGTAGCTGAAGCCCAGAGAGTTTAAAGTCTGGTTTGGTGGAAACATCCAGAGAAATAATGATTTTCCTCTGGTGGCACTAGAGAAGCCCTCAGGAATGGAAAGGCAAAAAGGAGTGTGAACACCCTAATCTGCCCACCCCATCCCACTTTCCACTTATGGGACAGGGCATTGCTAGTCTATGACAGCCTGAAATAATAAGATATGGTACACTAAAAGCTGGTTGTTGCCTATGATGAGTTTCTACAAGACTCCATAGAATCATAGAATCATAGAAAAGTAGAGTTGGAAGGGGCCTACAAGGCCATCGAGTCCAACCCCCTGCTCAATGCAGGAATCTAGGTCAAAGCATCCCTGACAGATGGCTGTCCAGCTGCACCTTGAATGCCTCCAGAGTGGGAGAGCCCACAACCTCCCTAGGTAGTTGATTCCATTGTCTTATTGCTCTGACAGTCAGGAAATTTTTCCTGATGTTTAGGTGGAATCTAGGTTCCTGTAACTTGAGCCCATTATTCCGTGTCCTGCAAACTGGGATGATCGAGAAGAGATCTTTGCCCTCCTCTGTGTGACATCCCTTCAAATACTGGAAGAGTGCGATCAGTACTCCTCAGATCCACTCCTCAGCCATTGGTTGAGCTGCTGTGACATCATGGAATGTTCATAAACTCCCCCTCTCTGGCACCTTTAAGGCTGCTATGGCGTATTGTAGGCTTCAGCGACCCTGGAAAAATTACATATTCCAAGGCTGCTGAGGCCCGATGACACAGGTGCTGGGTGGGTGGGTGAGGAAAGAAAGATGTTCTTCCCTCCTTTGCTGCAGCCACTAGAAGGAGGGGGTGAGAAGAAGAGAAAGAGTGAGGTGGGAGGGAGATCCGACACCAGAGCAGCAGGAGCCAGTTAAGTAAATGGGTTGTGGGTCGAATGAGAGGGAGTTCTTGTCTAGGTCAGACCGTCAGATTAAAACCTGAGCCGGAGGAGAAGCCAGAGGAGCATATTGTCCACCCCACATTGCGAGTGAGCATTCCAAGTCACCCAAGTTTTGATTCTGTGCCAAGGAGCTGCGCACTCCAGCAACATCAGTGCTCCTCATGAGTGGTGGAACTAAACGGAAAGACTTGGGGGGGGGGGCACTAGCAATTGTGGAAACAACCAGGAAGGCTTGGGGAGGAGCCCCTCCTTTGTCACAGCTCGCCGAGGGCAGATTTCTAAGAGCACAGCTTGACTACATGCTAAAAGATCTTTCCTTTAACCTAAAGTGTGCGTATCTTTTATCTTAATGAATCAAGTTGAACTGCTGTTGCTTTATTCATGCCTCCATGTGTGGTACTTAAAAGTGCAGAAACTTTCATTTTATATCTTTCAATTAAAGAAAATCCTCTGGTCGCTATGTTTTATGTACACAGCCATGTACCTCAGCCGTTTTCTCTGTAGATCTGGAGGGAGGGATTTTTTTTCTCCCTCTCTTTTAACACTTGAACTCCTGATTGTCTCCCAGTGGAACTGATTGGTGACAGATTCAGTGTTGTGATCTGTATCACATTCACAAGCTGCAGCACATTGTTTACAACATGGAAGGAACAGAATGGCTGGTAAACAGGTTATGTTTTGTCTCCTATTTCCCGTGTTGGTTCTCATGGGAGCTAAGCCTGGGAAACAGTATGAGCCTGTCACATGGTTTATGCTTTCTCTGGTGACGTACTGACTTGTTTTTCTGTCTGGAGCCATTTTAGAGAGAAGCAGAACTGTTCTCTCTCTTCACTCTTTTCTTCTGACTTTTGCTTGCTGAACTTATGAACCATGTAACATCTTTGCTGGGTGGAGTAAAGCCAACCTTGCTCCACTGGAATAAATGCTTGCTATGCATTGTACTCTGCACATGGACTGTAACGAAGAATACTCTGTAGAATACTCTGTAGAATATTACTTGCTAAAGTAAATAAACAGGTAGAATAGACCTGTGGAGTTACAGAGTTATTTCTTTGCTACATGGAATCTGCAAACGGGGGAGCTGGCAGCTGGAGTCGGATTACAGGAGCTGACTGGCTGTTTGCAACCAAAAAGCTGCACGTTGCGCAGAGAGAGAGGGAGAGAAAGATCTGAACTTCTGTGTGTGGATTTATGGGCATCTACACATGGGAACAGGATAATTTAATCTCCCATCTCGCACACACGGGGCTCTGTAGTCATTCCCGCCCCTTCATTCAGGACAGACACAAGAAAGTACTTCTTCACACAGCCATGCTTTATTTTCTTAAGGAAGTCATTACCACAAGTTATAGGTCACTGGTTTAGATTAGAGAAATTTGTTGGGTTTTATGCAAGAATACCAAATTTGCA
The DNA here is from genome assembly GCA_021292165.1 of Shinisaurus crocodilurus. NCBI lineage: Eukaryota > Metazoa > Chordata > Lepidosauria > Squamata > Shinisauridae > Shinisaurus > Shinisaurus crocodilurus. Next base: position 316,033,389 of record CM037876.1, read on the forward strand.
CCTCCTGAGACTGAGCATGGAATAGAAAAATCTCCCTAATGAAATCCATATAATTCTCAGGGCTTGCAATGAGGGTTTTTTGGGGTGAGGGGTTGGGTAATGCATACAAAAATAATGCATGCACTTGTATGTGCTCACAAGGAACGTGTACATTTGAGAATGCACACAAAACTTCTATTCCCAATGGGGAAAATGTATACATTCATTCATTTATTAGTCAAATGTATGTACCGCTTTCTTCAGTGGTATCAAAGCAGTGTACAAGAAGTGTGTACAAAACGATTCATATGTTTAGCAAAATGTGCATAGAAATATGTATGAATTTCCATGCAGGGGGGGAAAAGGGCAAGAAGGAGGAACCTGGGAACTATAGGCCAGTCAGTCTGACATCAATCCCCGGGAAGATTTTTGAGCAGATTATAAAGAAGTCAGTCTGCAAGCACCTTGAAAACAATGCAGTGATTACTAGAAGCCAGCATGGATTTGTCAAGAACAAATCCTGTCAGACTAATCTGATCTCATTTTTTGATCGGGTAACCTCCCTTGTGGACTGTGGGAATGCTGTGGACATTATATACCTGGACTTCAGCAAAGCTTTCGACAAAGTGCCTCATGATATCCTGATTAGTAAGCTAGCTAAGAGTGGGCTAGATGGAACAACTATCAGGTGGATCCACAATTGGCTAAAGAATCGGACTCAAAGAGTGCTTATCAATGGTTCCTTCTCAAACTGGGGAGAGGTAACGAGCGGGGTACCACAGGGCTCGGTCCTGGGCCCGGTGCTCTTCAACATTTTTATTAATGACTTGGATCAGGAGGTACAGGGAATGCTTATCAAATTTGCAGATGACACAAAGTTGGGTGGAACAGCTAATACTCTGGAAGACAGAAACAAAATTCAAAGTGACCTCGATAGGCTGGACCGCTGGGCTGAAAACAACAGAATGAAATTTAATAGGGATAAATGCCAAGTGCTGCACCTAGGGAGAGGAAACCAAATGCAGAGTTACAGAATGGGGGACACTTGGCTCAACAATACTACAAGTGAGAAGGATCTTGGAATTGTGGTAGATCACAAACTGAATATGAGCCAGCAATGCGATGTGGCTGCAAAGAAGGCAAATGCAATTTTGGGCTGTATTAATAGAAGTATAGCTTCCAAATCGCGGGAAGTGATAATTCCCCTTTACTCGGCACTGGTTAGGCCTCATCTTGAGTACTGCGTCCAGTTCTGGGCACCTCACTTTAAGAAGGACATAGACAAACTGGAGAGGGTTCAGAGGAGGGCAACAAGGATGATAAAGGGACTGGAAACAAGGCCCTATGAGGAGAGACTGAAAGAACTGGGCATGTTTAGCCTTCAGAAGAGGAGACTGAGGGGAGATATGATCGCACTCTTCCAGTATTTGAAGGGATGTCACACAGAGGAGGGCAAAGATCTCTTCTCGGTCATCCCAGTTTGCAGGACACGGAATAATGGGCTCAAGTTACAGGAACCTAGATTCCACCTAAACATCAGGAAAAATTTCCTGACTGTCAGAGCAATAAGACAATGGAATCAACTACCTAGGGAGGTCGTGGGCTCTCCCACTCTGGAGGCATTCAAGGTGCAGCTGGACAGACATCTGTCAGAGATGCTTTGACCTAGATTCCTGCATTGAGCAGGGGGTTGGACTCGATGGCCTTGTAGGCCCCTTCCAACTCTACTTTTCTATGATTCTATGATTCTATGAAAGGGGACCATAATCCAGTGCAGTTCCACGTCGGAACAGGCTTGGTGGTGGGAAAATGAGGACCTAGATGAGATCGAGCAGAGTTCAGAATTCCTAGCAAGGCCTGAGGGCCATTTGTAAGCGCATTCATCCGAGTGCGCTTACAAACCTCCCTATGACTGAGAGGCCCAGGATGTGTCAAAGGCTTCACAGAAAGGTGGGTTCTGAGTTGGCCCAGCCCCCTTTCTCCCAACCACGGATCCTTTGCTGGTTCCTGCGCATTTGTGTGCAGTTTTCCCCCTATTCTAAAAGTTGAAATGCTTCTCCCAAGGCTCAGTTGCTGGCAGGCAGAGCTTTCAGCTGCAATAGGCTGGTATATTTTTGGCCCTGCCCACCACTGGAAAGCAGCCCCTGAGAGCTAAATGGAATTTTTGGCCCTCGGTCTGAAAAAGCTTCCCCGCCCCTGTTCTATGTGTATCTCTGAGGTGGTCCATCATCCCACGATGTCTGTATCGCATGACCTACAGAATATTTGGAACCTCTCCTGATCTTTGCTTCTGGACAGGTTTTAAAGCAGGCATGTTGAACCTCTTTCAGCCTGAGGGTCAAAGTCAATGCTGGAGAAACCCTCAGGATTAGCCACCAAATTCCTGAGGCAAAGGGGGGTGGGGAAAAATACCAAAATATCAAAAATGCCAGCCTATTTTAGCTGAAAAAGTAACTTAGTCGAAGATCTTTCATGATCTGTTTGTGATGCATCTGGCTGGCTCCTCTTGGAGAGAGAAACCAGACTTTATTTATTTATTTCTTATATTTATTAATCGCCCATCTAGCCAGTCACCCAGCCACCCTGGGCGATGTACAATTAAAATAATACAATAAAACAAAACAATAAAATATGATAATTAAAACAGTATAAAAAATTCTTTTAAAATCCTAACCCACCCCATATTCCCGCCTGAACAGCCATGTTTTTAATGCACGGCGGAAGCTCATCACGGAGGGGGCATGGCGAAGGTCACTAGGGAGGGAGTTCCATAAAGTGGGGGCCGCCACAAAGAAGGCCCTCTTCCTAATCCCCACCAGCCTAGCTTCTCTGGCTCATGGGATAAGGAGAAGGCCGTCCGTGGCAGATCTTGTTGAGCGGCCTACTTGATGTTGCTGGAGACGCTCCTTGAGATAAACTGGGCCGGAGCCGTGTAGGGTTTTAAAGGTCAAAACCAACACCTTGAATTCAGCTCGGCAAGCAACTGGTAGCCAGTGCAACTCCTTAAGCACTGGTGTGATGTAATCACGCCAGCGGCTGGCCTTAATCAGGCGAGCCGCCGCGTTCTGTACCAGCTGAAGCTTCCGAACCATCTTCCAGGGTAACCCCACGTAGAGCGCATTACAGTAGTCTAGACTTATGGGCTTCTGGTCAGATGCAACAAAGAAGGTCATCCTTATGCTCTTCACAGTGTGTGTTTTCAAAAATGCTGGGGTGTACCCCCCTAAAAACATTTGCAAGGTCTTCTTCCCTGAAAGTTGGTTGTATTTTTGGCAGCATTCTTATTTGGGAGGGAGACATCTATCTAATAAAGAAGGGGGGGCAGCCATCTTCTTTCTCAACAATGCCTGTCACCCTGGGAATGACACTGCATGATGACATGCTCTTGTTCCCATTGGGCCGTTCTGTGGGATGTTGCAATTCCTCCAGGTTGCTGACCACAGCTCCACTGTTGCTTGAAGTGACAATAAAGCTTTTTTGGTTTAAGGAAAGAAACTTGAAGACTTTCTGCCACCACTGTCAAATAAATATATTTCACCATTCCCCCACTCAACTAAATGATGCCTTTTACCATTAGCTCTTTTCGTCCCATCCCACTCTGAAAGTGTCGGAAAACCCTGTAGGCTTTGCACAGTGAGATCTAAAAATCCAGCAGGGGTCTCAGTAGGGCACTGTTCTCCAACCTTGGATCCCCAGATGTTTTTGGCCTACAACTCCCAGCATGCTGGCTGGAGCATGCTGGGAATTGTAGGCCAAAAACATCTGGGGACCCAAGGTTGGAGAACACTGCAGTAGGGTTTCCAGTGATCAGGGAGTTGGCTCCAAATTGTACTTTGCAGAACTCCGTGACGGACCCCCAGCAGAATATACTGGCTGGGATAAAAATTTAAAAAAAGCTATTTGAAGAAGCACCCAAGGGTTTGGGCATGCCCGCGTGGGATTTTTAAAAATGTAATTTCATTTTCCAACATTTAATCAAAGTGCCATGGGTACAATTTCTGTAGAAAGGTCGGATCTCAGTTATTGTACTAAGTATATATATATTTAAAAGATTAGATTAATTGATTAAAACAAACACCCATTTTTCTCGACTAAAAGGTACCTTGATTAATTGGGTAACATATTTTAAAATATCATTATTATAAATGCATGTACTTATAAAAATTGCATCTGGGAATCAACATCATACAGGCCTGTGGCTTACGCTGGCTCAGCTTGTCTGAGCGTGGAAAGCTAAGCAGGCTCAAGCCTGGTTGTTACTTGGATGGGAGACCCCTCCTCTAGTTTCCTGCATTGAGCAGGGGGTTGGGCTCGATGGCCTTGTAGGCTCCTTCCAACTCTATGATCTATGAAATCTATGAAATCTTAAGAATGGAAATCCCTGTCTCCCTCCCACATGGCTATATGCTGCCTCCAGTATCAGAGGCAGTATGCCTGTGTACACCAGTTGCTGGGGAACATGGGTGGGAGGGTGCTGTTGTACTCTTGTCCTGCTTGTGGGCTTCCTGTTGGGGTATCTGGTTGGCCACTGTGTGAAAAGAATGCTGGACTAGACAGACCTTGGTCTGATCCAGCATCAGGGCTGCTCTTATATTCTTATGTTCTTTCTCTGCTGCCACTGTGGAACTTGGCAGGCAGAGACGTCACGGTCCCTCTGTTCACACATCACAGAGGGTCTCAGAAATGGAATGCTAAAGTCAATCATCCTTTTGTGAAATAAGACTTCAGAAGTCTTGCCGGCACTCCAAGTGAAGCCTTCCCCAACCTGGTGCCCTGCAGAGGTGTTGCACTACAACTCCCAGCATTGCTGGCTGGGAGATGCTGGGAGTTGTAGTCCAACACATCCGAGGTTGGGGGAGGCTGTCACATCCCACCCCTCATAGGGACTCAAGCTTGCCCTCCTTTTTGGAGCGATGGGTGCGCTTACGTAAGGGTGGGGGGGGGGGCGGTTCTCTTTCTCTAACCCTTACCCTTAACACCTCTCACACTGACTTTGGGATGTCTATTATCCCTACCTTATTATACTTCTTTGACCAAATCTAAGCACAGCTTCCCGCACGGGTTTCTTCGATAAACAAAGGTAAAGTTTATCTTAAAATACAACAGTTTCTGGAAATAAGTTTCATATGTAAGTTTCAGTCAATATTAAGTAATTTACTCTCTTATCCTATTACCAACCCTCCCTCACCAGTTGTTCCCCAGATCAATCCCTGTGCTCAGTAGCTAATCTCCTAACAATCCTAATATAATCTCTCAGCTCTCTCCAGTCAGCAATACGGACTCCCAAGGAGCGCTCCGGCCCTTCTCACACACTCCTGCCTGCCTGAGCAGTTTATATAACACAGACTTTACCCCCCCCCGCCTTCTCACTCTCTCAGCCAATCATGTCACATATGCAAATGCACCCTTCTTCCTCACACTCATTGCTCACTTACCTAACATAACACACCCAGATGCAGCACAGGAGTACATACTTCTAATCATATACTCAACACCAGAACGCACACATGATCATACCATGGAGACAATTTAACTTACCGCCAATAGTGTTAACATCACAAAGGCTGCTTTATGTGGCTCCAAATTATTTTTTGATGCAAATACTTTTGGAGCTTCATAGTGGAACACGGGCAGATGATGTGGATGGAATGTGACGGTGTGGAATAGTGCGGGAGCCCAGCTTGACTGGCTTGCAAAGGTTGCATTCTGGAACAGCTTGAGATGGGGCGGTCGTTGCCCTGTTTCAAAGCACCAAGAGCACCCTTCATTTGCTGCCATCCTGTGTTTTGTGGCTCAGCCCCTATGGAAAGACATCAGTGTACCTTGTTAAGTGAAGTGTTGGAGATGGAATCACATTTGCATTTTAAAAGGCACTTATCGATCTAACTTTGGTGCTGATCAAACGCCAGAAACCATAAAGCGTTCCAATGTTCCCACTTGGAAGGAAACCTGACAGAACAGAACATCCTTAATAAATGGTGTGATCTTGAATGTTTTAATTTAATTTTTTATTTGCAAGTTAATTGGGGGGGGGGGTTATATGAGGAAAAGCACATTGGGAGAATGGTCTTTGCTTCTGGAGCCCAACTCCAGATGGAAATGAGGCACTCCAGGTAGGTGAGGTTTACTCCAAGAAAAAAGCACAAAATTTGGAGCAGAATGTTGCTACCAGTTAACTCTGGACAACAGTCCTATTGGGATACTGTAGGAAAGCTCAGGGAGTGAGGTGGGGAAAGCAAGATGGAATATGCCTGATCTCCACACATTTATTATAATATAAGGTATATGTTGGGGCCCTTTCAGAGCTTATAATGAGTACCTGAAAGTTGAGTGGATGCATTCCCTCTTCTTCCATGCATTTATATAAAGTTTTGAACAGACTAAAAGCAAAGTTGCACATCTATGTGTATACTTAACCTAGAAGGAAGTCCTGTTTACAGCTTGGCTAGGTGCCATAATTCGTTGGCAGAACACCCGCATTGCATGCAGAAGGTCCCAGTTTCAATCCTTGCCATGCCAAGCTAAAAAGGATGCGGTAGGAGTTGACATGAAAGACCCTCAGCCTGAGGCCCTGGAGAGCCACTGCCGGCCAGGGTAGACAGGGCCAGATTAAGATAGGGGCTATTGGAGCTGCAGCTCCAGGCCCCTACCACAAAATAGGCCCACAGGCCCGGCAGCGCCCACTCGCCCGAGCTGCGCCGCCGCCGCCGCTGCCGCACTTGCCCTTGCGTCGAGGCCAGGCAGCAGCTCCCTCGCGGCGGTGGCGCGGCAGCGGCGGCGGCTCTTCCCGCCGGGGCCGGGCCGGGCAGGGGCTGCATTTCCCGGCGAAGGAAGCCCGGAACTACGAGTCCCATCATGCACCAGGCTGAAGGCTCCGCCGTGTGGCTCCCCGGCCATCCTTGCGCCAGCTGACAGATCCCTCCTGCGGCTGCCAGGCGAGGGCTGGACAGGCACGGCACCCCCCCTTCGCATGAGCCAGAGAGCCCCGGGGAGGGGCAGATGCGCTGACGGGCGGAGTGGGCCGGGGCGCGCGAGCTGCAGCCAGGAGGCGGGGATCCGGCGCCCCCCGCCCCCCCCGCACAGGATGCATCTGCAGGGCGGCGAGGAGGCGCGGTGATCGCAAGGCTGTGCCGGGGGGGGAAGCCGGGCGAGGAGCCCCCGCCTCCTGGGCACAGCGGAGCAGGGGAGGGGGCGGGACCAGGGCATCTGCGGGGCGCCTCGCGGGTGGTCCTTGCGGGCGGGCAGGTAGGTAGGTGCACGAGGAGGGCGGGCAGCGGGCTGGACGGACGCGGCACCGCAGCCGGCGCCAGGTGAATGGGCGAGGGCAGGAGCCTGAGCCCGGCAGCGCAGGAAGGTGGTGGGCGGGCAGGTGAGCCGGCGCAGGCCCGATCCTGGCCCGTGCGGCGGCGGCGGCAGGAGGCGGCGGCGGCAACCTCGCGATGATGCCCACAGAAGCCCTGGGCAGGGGGCTGGAACAAGGCAGGCAACCCACCCACCCCTGACCCGTAGGCAGCTTACATAAGGTTTTGCAAAGCTCATACTGATGCCGGCTGGTTGCCCCCACCCCCGCTTTTGGAGAGGGGTGGGTAGGTGGGCACCCAGGGAGCAGGTGGGCTTCAGTGGTCACCCTGCCAGCTGCAGAAGGGGGTCTCTCCCCGCCCCCTTTCTTTATGCCAGAATTGGGCTACAGACCCCCTCCCACTGATTTCTTAAAGGATAAAATGGCCCTTCTTCTCCATATGTTTATTTCTCTGTCCTCAGAGGGTGGTGCTGGTGGGAACATAATGGCCCCTTTCTTCTCCACCCGGTACGGGCGGGCGGCTGTCGCTCCAGGAGAAGGCCGGCTGGAGCTCTCTTCAGCTGGGCTGGAACGACTGTTTTGCTTTAAAGGGGCAGATTCTACAAACAGAATTATGCTCAGCGCAATTATTCCTTTGCAGGGCTTGGTGCTGTTCCTCTCTCAAGGTTGGGGCCTGACAAGGATCCCCAAGAGTTCCCAGCAGAGACTTCCTGCATTTAATTTGTTTTAATATAAAATTGCGTCTTCATTTTATTTATTTCCATAAAAAGGCTCACCAAAATCCTCAGCACCAGGCCCATAATGCTCTTAATCCGGCCCTGAGTAGACAACACTGCACTAGAGGGACAAATTTACGGATGTAAGAGAAATTTGTTTCAGTTTGCATTTGACCATGATTTACCCAGTTCATACCTCCTGCTGGAACCAAACAGGGACTCAAACGCAATCTGTGATCATAGTGCATACATTTCCAAGCTTGTGATGCAATTCATGGAACAACAACAAAAATGTATTTGAAAAATGCATCCATTTAAAAAATGCACATGAAAAAATGCATACTTCTGAAATTTTCGCACAGACACACTTTAATCAATGGGAGAAAAATGTGTACATTTCAAAAATGCACATACTGCATACATCTGGAAAAATGCACATGGAAATTCACATGGTCACTGCGACGACACGGTCCCTTCACACTAGGACCAGACACATAAACCCTTCTCAGGCTAAGCACCAACACTTAAAAACCTGAGGGGAGGGTCAAATGAAACATTTCCCCTACCAATGAGGGAAAAGATTATTACAGGTTATTAAGGATCTGCTTTAAATCTATGATACTTTGGGTACAAAGGTGTGTGTGTGTGTGTGTGTAGATTTAACAGTAATGCAGGTTAATAACACCAAGCTGACACGTAGAATTTGGGTAGCAAAAAAGATAAAAATAAGTTTATTTTAATTCTCAACATCTTAGTTCCAGAAAATAACTTTAAACCTGCCTATCCCAAACACTTTGTAATTAACCTAAGTCCCTATAACTCCTAATACTTTCACTCTTCAGACAAGCACTGATTTCTCTCAAAACTCTTGACAGACAAGACACGAATAACTGTAAGAAGGAAAAGACAACAACCCGACTAACCTAACTCCCCAACTCCCAACATACTCTTCGAACACATCCAACACACAACTAACTCTGACATCACTCAAACACTCCTTATATACTCCTCCCCCCACCCTTTCTAAGACATCACAAACCACACCCACTCGGTTCAACATTCTATACTCACTAAACATACTAATGCAGACATACACCAGGGAACTGAATTGTGGGGTTACACCACAGTCACATAAATTTTTGTGTGGGGGAAAAAAAAACCCAAAGCTCACAGTGGAATTCCCAGCATCACATATCCCTGTAAGTAGCTGCCTCATCTCATGGCAAACGTGATCATGTGTCGGAATGAGCTTTGAGGTGGAATTCAGAGAACTTCAATCAATGAGCTTGAGTTTTGCTGATTCACACATCTCTAGAATAGTCTGCCATGGGATCATAGAATCATAGAAACGTAGAGTTGGAAGGGGCCTAGAAGGCCATCGAGTCCAACCCCCTGCTCAATGCAGGAATCCAGGTCAAAGCATCCCTGACAGATGGGCGTCCAGCTGCACCTTGAATGCCTCCAGAATGGGAGAGCCCATGACCTCCCTAAGTAGTTGGTTCCATTGTCACATTGCTCTATCAGTCAGGAAATTTTTCCTGATGTCCAGGCGGAATCTGGCTTCCTGTCGCTTGAGCCCATGATTTTGTGTCATGCAATCTGGGATGATCGAGAAGAGATCCTGGCCCTCCTCTGTGTGGCAACCTTTCAAGTACTGGAAGAGTGCTATTGTATCTCCCCTCAGTCTTCTCTTCTGAAGGCTAAACATGCCCAGTTCCTGTTAGGTTTTGCATAGGCAGAACGAGACTGTCACCTGACATCAGGATTATCACCTGACGTGGAGGATGTCTTGAGGTGAAGTACACAAGGTCTTCAGTCAGCAGACATAGTCTCAAGGTTTATGAGTCAGCAGCCATGGGACAGGTTTGGAGTCAGTAAACAGGTTGTGAAGAAGAGGTTATATGACTGGTGAGTAATATCCTATTTATAGGTACAGGGTCTAGGGGTATAAAGACTGACACACTTGTTGACAGCTTTCCTCCTTCTTCCTGCTCTTGTTCTGGACTTCTACTTCACTTCATCTCAGCCTTACCACTGGGGTCTTGGATTTGAATCTGTAATCATGTAGTGAGTAAGAGATGCATTGCTTGCCTTAATCCCATGTAATTGGGTCTTACAAATAAACTCTTTAATCTTTATTAACTGCTGTTATCTCCTCCTTCCGCCTGCGTGACTGGGACTGAGAGTCACTGGCTAGGGAAGCTTTTGAACCCGGGTCAGTCCAGCTCTCACAGTTCCTTCAGTCTCTCCTCATAGGGCTTTGTTTCCAGTCCCCTGATCATCTTGGTTGCCCTCCTCTGAAACCTTTCCAATTTGTCTGCATCCTTCTTAAAGTGTGGTGGTGCCCAGAACTGGATACAGTACTCAAGATGAGGCCTAACCAGTGCCGAGTAGAGGGGAACTAGTACTTTCCGCGATTTGGTAGCTATACTTCTATTAATGCCGCCCAAAATAGCATTTGCCTTTTTTGCAGCCACTTCACTTTGCTGGCTCATATTCAGCTTGTGATCTACAACAATTCCAAGATCCTTCTCGCTTGCAGTATTGAATTCCATTCCATTTAACCCTGATGGGATTTTGCAGTGCTTCCATCCCAATAAGTGGCAGCAGTCTATAGCAAATCCCCCCCCCCCCCGATTCTGGAAATGTTCATTTTTTGGCACACAAGCCTTTTATTTTCCATGTTTGGGAATTTGTACAAACGGTATCATGGGTCCCCCACCCCCATTTTTCAGGTCTGGGGATTTGTGCAAATGGGATCTTTCTCCCCGGGTCTTTGAATTTGCACAAATAGGGGTTTTTTGCCCCCAGGGTCTTGTGCAAGTCTGCCTGTCCAGTGTCCACTATGTTGTCCTGTAGAGGCATATTCCCCTCTTGTAAATATCGTTGTCAGTTTCATCCTCTCCACACACTACTGCCATTAGCCCAGCAGGGCCAGTATGGAATATGGCTCTATTGGACTAAACCAGTGTTCTCCAACCTTGGGTCCCCAGATGTTTCTGGCCTACAACTCCCAGCATGCCCCAGCCAGCTACGCTGGCTGGGGCATGCTGGGAGTTGTAGGCCAGAAACATCTGGGGACCCAAGGTTGGAGAACACTGGACTAAACAAAGTAGTGGATGGGGATGAAATTGACAAGGATATTTACAAGAGGGGAATATGCCTCTGTGGTGCTACACAGTGGACAGGCGCAAACCCCCCAACATTTAAAAAAATGATCCAATCGGCACCAGCCCCCCCCCCCCGAAAAAAACACCCCCGTCCCATTTGCACAAATTGCTTCAATGGGGGGAAAAAAATCTGAGATCTGTGTATTTGGACTAACTTGCTACAGATTGAGTTGATATCGGGGGGTGGGGGAGAGGAATGGAACAAAATCCGCCAGGGCCAAATCAGTACAATCCATCAAGATTTCACTTCAAAACAGAATTCTCACCCATCCCTACAAAGTTACGCACATACCAATCCTACATACATCTATTCAGAAGTAAGTCCCACTGTGTTGAATGGGGCTCCCCCCCCACCTAATAAGTGTGCCTAGGAGCCCAGTTTTAATTAGATACTTCAGCTGTTGAGAAAGTGGATTCAGAAAAGGGCTAATCTCTCATAACGGGTTCACCCAACTGAGCTGAATGGCTGGGAAAATAAGCACATAGTTAACTAAGGAATAATTTCTTGCCACACAAGAAGTGAGGATGAGACAAACTCATGCAGGAGAGATTGAATAATGGCCACTAGGCTTGATAGCTCAGTGAAACCTCCAAATTCAGAGACAGTATACCTCTCTGATCCAGTGGAAACTGGCAGCTCCGATGTCAGTGGGGCGGTGCATCCACTCCAGGTTTTAGTCTGAACTTTAAGGGGCTATCCATGGTGCTGAACCCTAACCCCCATAGGTTAGACACAATGGGTGGCTCATTTAAAGTTCAGACTGAAACCCAGAGTGGATACACCACCCCACTGACACTGGAGCCACTAGCCACTGCTGCTCCAAGTTTGTGGCAGAAATTACCTAAGTTAATGACGCACTGTGTGAGGAGGGGGTTTCTTTGGTCTGCCCTGAATCTGTCATCTCCAGGCTGCCTCCCCCCTTATCTTCTTCCATGTTAAAAAAAAATGGTCAGAAATGAAACATTGACAGACTTTTCATTCATCTTATTGATCAAAGAACTTGAGTGGCAGTGGGGAATGCGTGGCCGCCGAAGCAGACACAAGCCAGGCCCTTGTAACATTTTTTCATTGCTGTTTGTGTCCTTGTGTCCTTCTGCCCAGGACCCATCAAAGATGCTCAGAAAGGGCTTAAAACACCAGAAGCTGCAACATGAGTTGCAAACATCGTTGGCAACTTAATTGGGAAAGAAATGGGCAGTGAAAATAGTATAGAGTTGACATTAATGAATCTACTAGTTTTTAGAACCTGGATTTCTTTCAAATATTGTAGGGAGGATGCTCACATGTTTTAATGCAGGCTGTTGCAAACACACAGTGGGTAACAACACACACACATACACACACACATACAGGCAGTCCCCAGGTTATGAACGAGTTCTGTTCTTAAGAATGTCTTTAAGTCAAATTTGTATGTAAGTCGGAATGGCATAGCATTCTATACATTAAAATTGGCATTTACGCAAATTGCGTACATTACACAAATTGCATAGCACACTACGCTATGTACTCTACGTAAACAATGTAGCGGCGGGGAACCCAGAAGTCCGTTCTTAAGTCTGGGTTGTCTGTAAGTCTGGGTTGTCTGTAAGTCTGGGTTGTCTGTAAGTTCTTAACTCGGGGACTGCCTCTCTCTCTCTCTCTCTCTATATATATATATATAATATGGGGGGGAGGACTGTGGGGAGGGGGAGCTGAGCCGTGGTGAATATTCGCTCTCCTGGGACACAGTCTGACTAGGTTGAAGGGTTTTTAAAAATTTAATTGTGTTGCTGGGGATCTCAGGTGTGTAGAGAGCTGAGGGGAGTTGACTTTGGCACCACAGTTAAAACGGGGCAGGGTTGAGGGCGGGGCGGCAGTGGTAGAAGGGCTTGCCCGATGATGGGGATGGAAGTTTGACATCTTCATGCTGTTTCCCCTTCTGGTCTCCCCCCACATCGGAGGATATCTTGGTGACCATGTCAATAACCCAACAGGTATTACTGAAGGTGCTGCTCTTAAATGTCAGATTGGTGAGTGGGATTTAAACCCAGGTGGGTGAGGGAACCAGCCTGGGATTCTGTGACCAGGGCCTGGTTGGACATGGCAGGCGGGAAGAGTGAGTAAGGAGATGGCGTTTGTTCTGATCCAGCATCCTCCTCCTTATGTCCTCATGCGCACTACTACACTGGCTCATTAAACTAGTCTCGAGTTCCCACAAACCCGCTCAGTATCATTGCCAAACTAATGAACTTCACTGGCCCTATTCAAGCCTTTGGTACCCATGGATACCCAGTGCATGAAGAGGGCAGTGGAAACAGGTGGGACTCGCCCTGGCCCCTCGAGGCGAGGCAACCACCTGTGCCAGCTGCACATCCCAGTTGATATGTGATCAGTTTCATTGTGGAAGGGGCCACTTCTATGCAGAGAGGGTTTCCCCCTTGGGGGCAGAAACACTGATTGTCCCCATGGAGGAAACCGTATGCAGTACAAGTGGACCCACTTCAGACTCAAGACACTCCTATTTTGCTGTATTCATAGATTCATATAGAGTTGGAAGGAGCCTACAAGGCTATCGAGTCCAACCCCCTGCTCAGTGCAGGAAACTAGAGGAGGGGTCTCCCATCCAAGTAATAACCAGGCCTGACCCTGCTTAGCTTTCCACAAACCCATTTCTCATAAACATTTTTATTATTTATTTACTTATTACATTTCTATACTGCCCAATAGCTGAAGCTCTCTGGGCAGTTCTCAGCAATTAAAACTGTAAAATACAACATGCTAAAATACTGCACTATAAAATAAAAGTAAAAACCAAGATAAAACCTAGCAGCAGTGTGTGAAGCTTTAAAATACAGTAACAGGTTTAAAACAACATAAAATGTAAAACTACAGTCCCTGGAAGAATAAAAATGTCTCCACCTGGTGTCAAAAAGACCACAACGTAGGTGCCAGGCAAGCCTCTCTGGGAAGCCCATTCCACAACCGGGGTGCCACAGCAGAAAAGGCCCTCTTCTTAGTAGCTACCCACCTCACTTCCTTTGGCAGGGGCTCCCAGAGAAGGACCTCTGAAGATGATCTTAGGGGCTGGGGAGGTGAATATGGGAGGAGACAATCCTTCAGGTAACCTGGCCCCAAGCCATTTAGGGATTTGAATGTTAACGCCAGCACTTTGAACCAGGCCTGGAAAATGGACGGGCAGCCAGTGAAGATGGAAAAATACCAGCGTAGTATGATCATGTTGGCCCGTCCCCATTACAATCTTGCTGCCCTAGTCTGGATGAGCTGAAGTTTCTGGACTCTTTTCAAAGGCAGCCCTATGTATAATGCTTTCAAAGGCAGCCCCACATATAAAAATATATTTTAGCACTATCTTGCATCTTGTCTGGTGGTGCTTGTCACAAGAGCAACGTTTCCACCGTCAGTCTCCAAGCAGCATTTGCCTGGGCCCAGGACCAACGTACAGCGTGGCCCAATTCCCCATTGTTATTTCCCTGCCTGTTCTGAAAACCTGGAGGACTATTTGCTATCCTTTAGCATCTTTAGCACTGCTTCTTTAAGCTCTGTATGTTTCTGAATGCCTGTAAACCAGGGCATTGGCACACGGGGCCTTGAGACCCCGGGATTTGGTGTCAGTTCTTCTATGCAGTCTGGAGATCAGAGGCCAAGCTCTTTGGCTCTCATCTGTCCTGGGGCATGTAAAATCTTGTCAGCTGCACTGGCCGCCGCCCACTGCTCCTGGGAAGCCCTGATTATTACGGGGCTTGTCCCTCCCTCCTGCTTCCAGACCACCCTGCTGCTCCTCCAAGCCGTGCAGAGTAAATAGCAGCAGGAATCAAGGAACTCTGGGATGCAGAAAGAGCAAAGGGTGGCTCACTTCTTCTAGTCTCTAAAAAACTGTCCCAGAATTGCCTCCTCTCTGTGCCTCAAATCAATCCTCAAACAAAGAACAGCGAGCTACTGGCCACACATCCCTCCTCCACAAGAGAGGGAGGGTGGGGTGGCGGCAGGAGAGACATTATATATCTGGACTTCAGCAAAGCTTTCGACAAAGTGCCTCATGATATCCTGATTAGCAAGCTAGCTAAGAGTGGGCTAGATGGAACAACTATCAGGTGGATCCACAATTGGCTACAGAATCGGACTCAAAGAGTGCTTATCAATGGTTCCTTCTCAAACTGGGGAGAGGTAACGAGCGGGGTACCACAGGGCTCGGTCCTGGGCCCGGTGCTCTTCAACATTTTTATTAATGACTTGGATCAGGAGGTACAGGGAATGCTTATCAAATTTGCAGATGACACAAAGTTGGGTGGAACAGCTAATACTCTGGAAGACAGAAACAAAATTCAAAGTGACCTCGATAGGCTGGAGCGCTGGGCCGAAAACAACAGAATGAAATTTAACAGGGATAAATGCCAAGTGCTGCACCTAGGGAGAGGAAACCAAATGCAGAGTTACAGAATGGGGGACACTTGGCTCAACAATACTACAAGTGAGAAGGATCTTGGCATTGTGGTAGATCACAAACTGAATATGAGCCAGCAATGCGATGTGGCTGCAAAGAAGGCAAATGCAATTTTGGGCTGTATTAATAGAAGTATAGCTTCCAAATCGCGGGAAGTGATAATTCCCCTTTACTCGGCACTGGTTAGGCCTCATCTTGAGTACTACGTCCAGTTCTGGGCACCTCACTTTAAGAAGGACATAGACAAACTGGAGAGGGTTCAGAGGAGGGCAACAAGGATGATAAAGGGACTGGAAACAAGGCCCTATGAGGAGAGACTGAAGGAACTGGGCATGTTTAGCCTTCAGAAGAGGAGACTGAGGGGAGATATGATCGCACTCTTCCAGTACTTGAAGGGATGTCACACAGAGGAGGGCAAAGATCTCTTCTCGTTCATCCCAGTTTGCAGGACACGGAATAATGGGCTCAAGTTACAGGAACCTAGATTCCACCTAAACATCAGGAAAAATTTCCTGACTGTCAGAGCAATAAGACAATGGAACCAACTACCTCGGGAGGTCGTGGGCTCTCCCACTCTGGAGGCATTCAAGGTGCGGCTGGACAGACATCTGTCAGAGATGCTTTGACCTGGATTCCTGCGTTGAGCAGGGGGTTGGACTCGATGGCCTTGTAGGCCCCTTCCAACTCTACTTTTCTATGATTCTATGATTCTATGAGAGCACGCAACTGTACAAGCACTCACTGTGTGAGAACACTGTCCAATGTGCCTGCCCGAAGGCCAAGAAGCAGCAGGCATCAGGGTAACTTCAAGAACCTTCTTTATTTTGGAATAAAACACATGAACACAGCAACGTAGCAGTTTGGCCTTGCTGTACCAATAGAGACTAATACATACACACCATTCTAGCCGGACCCTGAAGATATGTACACCCACCTAAGGAAGGGGAGATGCCGCTGCTACAACCAATGCCTGCTTCTCAAAGAGACAGGTCAGACATGCTACAAACAGGTTTGCATAAATGTTCAATTCAGCCTGATTTCTTTCTTCTTCACAGTGATGGGCTTAGAACCTGGGAGGGGTGCCCTGGATCCCAGGTGAAGTTCACCCTGTGAAGGAAAACTGGGCTACGCCAGTCTTCTCAGGTAGGCCAGTGCCCAAAGTTCTCTAGCCTGGCACCCACCTCCCAAGGGTCCCGTACACCAAACTGGTGTAGCAGCCCAACCTTACACAAAAAAGAACACACACCAATTTTAAGATGGAGACTTTATTAAAAAGTAAAATAAAAAGTTAATCAGTGTAGGGTCTCCAATTGTCTAACATGGCTTTCACTACTACAAGTCCCAGCTACTGCAAGTCCCATCTTCACACACCCATCCTCTTTCCCCATCCACCCAGGTCCCTGCTTATAATGGACAACCCTTTCATGCCGGTGTGGCGTAGTGGTGAGGGTGTTGGACTGGGACTCTGGAGATCCGGGTTCTAGTCCCCGCTCGGCCATGAAACTCACTGGGTGACTTTGGGCCAGTCACGGACTCTCAGCCTAACCTACCTCACAGGGTTGTTGTGAGGATAAAATGGAGAGGAGGAGGATTATGTAAGCCGCCTTGGGTTCCTTGCAGGAAAAAAGGCGGGGTATAAATATAATAAATAAAATAAAATAAATAAATGTGAAGCTTCACTGGGAGTTCATGCCTTATGGGTTTAAAAGATGTGGAAGGGGGCTGTTTTAGCCACTCCTATTGCATCATGAGAATTCTAGGATGATAAGATGAGGAGGAGGAGGAGGAGGAGGAGGAGGAGGAGGAGGAGGGTGATGATGATGATGAGAACAACTTTAATTTGAATGCCACTTTCCCACTTAGATGAGCCCAAAGAAGCACCAAAATAGCAACATATGAGCAGTAAGACATATCAAACCATCATGACAAAAAATAGGATACTACCAATTAATTTCAAAATATAACATAGGTAGTAATCCAAACAAACAGCAGTTCATTTCAGTTCTCTACTAATATTTATAACATTTTTAAATATGGTACAAAACGGATAGTATTAATCATTAAAAGACAGTATCAGTTGATATTATTCATCAGTTGTTAAAAAAAAACATAATCCAGAGTCAGATGTGACAAAAACTTTCAGTGCAGTCAGATTTTAATAATCTAATCTAACCAGCAGCCACATCCTCAAAAGTGCCATATGCAGGAAACAGCAGAAACATTTCTTCCAGCTGCCAATATAAAAAGTGCTAGATGCGGAGCTGACAAAACAATCTTACTTAAAGATAGCAGAGGGGCTGTCACCATGGAGTCCAGGAATTTCCAACATCTAAATCAGACTTGGGTAGAGCCTTCTAACCAACCAGGCCTTGTGCCCTCCAAGATCGTATCAGGCCTCCAATTAACCAAAAGGTGGGTACTTCCAAGTGGACGCCTCCTAGTGCTAACCATCAAAAGACATTGTGCAGCTATTCCATCTTTCCCTCCTTAACCTTAACAGATTTCCTGTGTTAAGAAAAAAGATGGAGGAACCAGCAGGAAAACACGGGAGCATTACAAGTGGAAGGCAATGCTGTGGACCTTCCATAAAGGTCCATAATTTATTTATTTTTATCATGCAATTGAGGCAGGGCAATTGCACTATAAAAGCCTTGTCTGGAAGCATCCTTGCTATCCCGCTCTCACCAGGGAAGTCATTTGTATCCTCTCCTGTTCCCGTCTCCCTTCAAATGAAGATAGCATAATACCATTGCCTTCACTCCACACCATGGCAATAATATATGAACAAGGGCTTAGATGGTACAGAGCTTCTCCCTGCCTGCTGGGGACTACTTAGCTATCCTGCAGCTGATGTTCTCATGCTTGAAGAAGAATCTCCACCTGTCCTGTCAACTTAACTGGTACAATAACTGGTGTAATAAAAGATATGGAGTAGGGTCCCAAGGGCTGCTGCACAGACCTTTTTCACACCTGCACCAGAACCTTTTAGCCTTTCCCTTCCCACTGTAGCCCCTGGCACCCTCTGAAAACCAACCCTGACAGGTTGGTGGCAGCATCCAAGATTGCGGCTTGAGCTGTTACCATGGGTGAAAATGGTCAAAGACTTCTTGCTCACATGGACCTACTATACCCATGCCGTGGGGCTCATTCAACCTCCTTCAAGACCACCATGTCTTTGTTTTCTGCTCACACAGGAATCCTTCTTGCAAATATTAAGGCTTATAAGCAAATGACTAGGCTGATAGTCTTCAGTGTCCATCTTAGGAATAATTTAAGTTTTTTTAAGCATCTCATTTTGATGTCGTTCCCATGATATCTCGCAATTCAATCAGCCACCTTTCCAAGCCTTGAAATCTCATTTCTCTTTTACTCTTGTGCTTTAATTACACACCAGCTCAGGTTTATCTCATATATTAAACCTCAGAAAGTGATTCTTTTAAAAGCAATCAATTGATATTTAATTGCAATAGACTAGCTGCCTTATTAAATCTAAATTAAATGCTCGTTCAGGACTATTAAAAAGTTACCAGGCCATCAAATACTAAATGCAATACTATGCAGAACTCACAATTCCTCTGATCATTATTACTATGATATGCTTTAGTCAAAAGTAACTCAAAATCAAATAATCTCTATTTTCTGGTGCATTTTCTGTATTTAACCAAATACATTGTTTTAACCCTTTAAAAATGAATGGAAATTAATATATACTCATTTTCTCCCCAGAGTATCGTGGTTACCAGGGTACAGAAAAGTGCAACCAAATTGATTAATGGGCTGGTGCAACTTCCCATATGAAGAAAGGCTAGAGTGTTTGAGGATTTGTGTTTTTTGGGGGAAAGCTGATTAAAGGTGCAATCCTATGCATGTTTAGACAGAAAAAAAAGGACTGCAACCCCCAGCATGCCCCAGCCAGCCATGCTGGCTGGGGCATGCTGGGAGTTGTAGTCCTTTTTCTGTCTAAACATGCATCGGATTGTAGCCCAAGGGGAATATGATAGAGATTTATACAATTATGCGTGGTGTGGAAAAAGTAGATTAAAAGCTTTCTTCCCACCCCAACAGCACTAGAACATGAGGATCATCCTTCCAATGAAATGAACTGGCCATGGCTTCAGGCCAGCAACACACCTTTTGGCTTGGAAGTTCCTATGTTAACTCTGTGTTGTGTAGCTTAGATGGCTCTAAAGGGGGAATTAGACATGCCTGCTGATACCTGTAAACCATGCTCATGACTAAAACGATCAAGGGGCTGGAGCAACTCACCTATGAGGAAAGGTTACAGGAGCAGCTGGGATTGTTGAGCTTAGAAAAAAGGCGAGTGAGGGGAGACATGATAAGAGGTGTACAGAATCATGCCTGGTGTGGAGAAATTGGGCAGGGAGACATTTCTCTCCCTCTCTCCTAATACTAGAACCCCAACGGGGGGTCATCCCATGAAGCTGATTGGTGGGAGGTTCAGGACAGACAAGAGGAAGGGCTTCTTCGCACAGCACTGGGGCTGCCGGAGAAATACAGGAACCTAGATTCCACCTAAACATCAGGAAAAATTTCCTGACTGTCAGAGCAATAAGACAATGGAATCAACTACCTAGGGAGGTCGTGGGCTCTCCCACTCTGGAGGCATTCAAGGTGCAGCTGGACAGACATCTGTCAGAGATGCTTTGACCTGGATTCCTGCACTGAGCAGGGGGTTGGACCCGATGGCCTTGTAGGCCCCTTCCAACTCTACTTTTCTATGATTCTATGATCCCCAACAGATCCAGAGGAGTTCGGATTTCTATGATTCTGACCTGTAGATTCCGCAGAGGACCGGCTTTTCCTGAGTTGTGCCGTTTCTGTGGAACTAGAAACCCCAACGGGGGTCATCCCATGAAGCTGAGTGGTGGGAGGTTCAGGTTCAGCTAAATGCATTCTCCATGTTCACATCCAGAATGTCCCTGCATATCAGTGCTGCCGGGAGTCACGTAGTGAGGGTAGAGATGAGGCTCAGTGCGCTTGGTAGTTCAGGGGTTATTTGGGCCCAGATCTCTAGTCACTGAACTACACTGGAATAAAATCATCATCATCATCATCATCATCATCATCATCATCATCATCATCATCATCATCGATCTGGCAGTGGCAGTGGCTAACCAGGAAAGAGATCTTGGGATTGTGATGGAGATCTCAGTGAAAATATCAACTCAATGTTCAACCACTCAGAACTGAATAGGAGCAGATGGGCGGGGCTCCTCTTAGGTTCTTATGCGGTGGGATTGACGGCTGAAAGCCCGAGGTCACCTATGCACAGCTGAACACGGGTCCGACTCTACATTATTATGGAGTCCAAACATGCGCCAACCCCAAGTATAATCCATCTTGAAACCGCTATAAGTTGTTTGATGTCCTAGGAGAGGTTTGACCAATTTGACTAAGCTTCAGTTTGAGGATCATCAAACATGATGTGCTGGATTTTGCTCTTTGTACGAACCAAAATTAAAAACAAAACAGAAAGCCCATCTGTCTGTTCACAAAACAAATGAAACTAATTTACATGTCTAACTCAATGAAGATGAAAGGAGGTCAAAAGAAACCAAAAGCAACATCAGTCTTCTAAGAATCCATTAGCCCGAATAAACATAAGGAATTCTGAATGTGGCTGGTGAATTGCACATAATTCATCCTACGTAATAGATAATCATGTTCCAAGAGAGAAATAAGCCCAATTAGTCACTCACATAGTGTATGCCTGGTTTTGATAGATGCAAAACTCGATGGCTTGTCTTGATAAGAATAGAAGAGCATCTTTCCTAATCAAGAGTACTAGTTCTCCAGAAAAAAGAAGAAGAAAGTATTCCTTTCCTGTGATTTGGCTTCAGAATACAGGATGGCCAGTTGGGCACCCCTTTTCAGGGTCCTACAACAGTCAGAAGCATCCAAAGAAGTCCTCCTCTTCTTCCAGCTGTGTAAGAGTCCCCCTTCCAGTAGATGCCCACCTTTTAGTTGCCCAGAGTCTGCCTGACCAGTCTGAGGTCTCCTTATAACTCACATTTATTCATTTATTTATTATATTTATACCCCGCCTTTCTTCCTGCAAGGAACCCAAGGCAGCTTACATAATCCTCCTCCTTCTCTCCCATTTTATCCTTACAACAACCCTGTGAGGTAGGTTAGGCTGAGAGTCAGTGACTGGCCCAAAGTCACCCAGTGAGTTTCATGGCCAAGCGGGGACTAGAACCCGGAACACATCTTCCCAGCCCCGCTTTAAATGCTGTGTCAGGCGGCACCCTGGGCGCTCATCCCACAGCACTGCTGTAACATTCCAAGGCCCACAACCACATGGGCAGGGATGGTTGTGTGGGTCTTTCCCACACAGTAGGTGTGTGGCCCCCACCGATGTGGGTGTGGAGAGAGGAGGCAAGGAGCTGAGGAAAGAAGGGGAAATCATGTGGAAGGCTGGGAGAAATGACTTACACCAGGGGTGTTGAACCTCAGACCCTTGGGTCAAATCCAGCCCAATCTGGCCTTTGGGGTCCCCAAAAGGCCACAACCCTTTCCCTGACCACCGATCATTTGGGTGGTTGCCTGTTTCTTGTGCGCTATTCTCCCCTTTCAGAAAGGTTGGAAATGCTTCTCCTGAGGCCTAGTGACTGGCAGCAAGAGCTCTATGCTACTACAGTAGGCGGCTTTTTGGGTTTTGTTTTTGTTTTTTCTATTTTGGCCCCTCCCCCTTTTTGCCTTCGGCCCTGCCCACCACTGGAATGCGGCCCCTCAAGGGCTTCTCTGAAATGGAATCCGGCCCTCGGGCTGAAAGAGGTTCCACATCCCTGACTTACACAACATCACTGGTGGTGGCAAAACATCTGGGGGCCCAAGCTTGGAGAACACTGCAATGGAGAGTCTTCCAAGCTTTCCAAGCTTGATGGTGTGGAGTGAGTGGCGGCGGCGGCAGGGGGGGCTCTTTATGAGTGTTGTGTTATGCAGGGATGGGGACTCGGACTCGGGGACTCGACTCGTGAGTCAGACTGAGTCCCCCCTCTGACTCGACTTGGACTCGAGTCCCAATATTTTTAATGGGACTCGAGACTCGACTCGGGACTCAAGACCAAGGACTCGTCAACATCCCTGGGCTGTGCCAGAAGGAGTGGAGAGGAGCGCGATCACCGGTGAAGAGCGCATGGAAGTGAGGTGCACCGCTGCTGGGCCACTATGGACAGCTACCAGGAGCGCAGCCCCAACAATGTGTTGAGATTTATTTTGATTGATGTGTTGTTGTGGGGGGTTAGGGTTAGGGTCAGAAATTTTGGGTTTGGCTGCCTCTGCCTGCCTGTTTGGGGTTCCCAGCCTCCTCTGCCTGCCTGGTCTCTTCTTGACCAGTTCAACAGTTGAATTGTCCAAGACAAAGGGCACTGCCTGTCTGCCTGTTTGGAGTTCCCTACCTCCTCTGCCTGCCTGGTCTCTTCTTAACCAGTTCCACAGTTTGAATTGTCCAAGACAAACGCCTCTGCCTGCCTGCTTTGGGGTTCCCTGCCTGCCTGATTATTTTGGGTTTGTCTGCCTGGTCTGTTCTTGCCAAAATCAGTTGCAGAGTTTTGAAATAAAAAGGCACACTTGTGCCTAGAATTTATTTAAGCCACACATCTGAAGTAGCCTTATTTTGTTGGGGGAAAATTGATTTTAATAGGGACTTGTGGAGTCAGTTTTGGGAGTGACTTGGGACTCGTGAGTCACCATTTTGGACCAAGGACTCGGACTCAGACTCGAGACTCGGGTCCAAAGACTTGTGACTCGACTCATGACTCGAGACCAAGGACTCTTCAACATCCCTGGTGTTATGTGTTTGGGATCTGTGGGAATGAATGACTATGTGTGTTATGTGCATGCATGTGAGTGTGTGAATGAATGCGTGCGTGTTGTGTACGTGTGCGCATGTGTGTATATGGGAGATAGTGGGTGGGCTGATCCTGCCCACCTTTTGTTTTGTCCCTATCCACTTTTGCTGCAGCCCGTGGAAGATCAGGCAAAGGGGAATTTGGCGCTCAGGTCAAAAACGTCTCCCCATGACAGTGCTGGTTCGTTGGCTTAAAGATATCATTATTCGCTCGTGAATTTTAAGTACTTGGCTTTCATTATGCCAGTGAAGCCACTTATATAAGACCACAAGAAGAGCCGTGGAAATGACCAAAGGCGCATCTGGTTCAGCATCCTGTTTCTCTCAGTGCACCATAGATGCTTATGATGGAAAGGCCTTGAGCAGTTCATGAGAACAACAGGCCTCTATTCCACATCCAGGGGTGATGCATCTTGGGACAAGCAATCCCAGCTTCAGGTATATGCTGACAGGATCTGAGCTGGTGATGACTGTGAGAAAGAGATCTCAGCATTGTGGTGGACAGCTCAATGGCGACCCAGTGAGCAGCTGCTGTGACAAAGGCAAGTTAAATCAAAAATAAAACTTCCAATATCATACTGTCCTTGTAGAAATCTATGGTGCAACCACACTTGGAATACTCCGTGCAGTTCAGGTCACTGCACCTAAAAAAGGACATTGTAGAGTTGGGAAAAGTGCAGAAAAGGGCAACTAAAACGATCAAGGGGCTGGAGCAACTCACCTATGAGGAAAGGTTACAGGAGCAGCTGGGATTGTTTAGCTTAGAAAAAAGGCGAGTGAGGGGAGACATGATAAGAGGTGTACAGAATCAATGCCTGGTGTGGAGAAATTGGGCAGGGAGACATTTCTCTCCCTCTCTCCTAATACTAGAACCCCAACGGGGGTCATCCCATGAAGCTGATTGGTGGGAGGTTCAGGACAGACAAGAGGAAGGGCTTCTTCGCACAGCATTGGGGCTGCCGGAGAAATCCCCAAAGAGATCCAGAGGAGTTTGGATTTCTATGATTCTGACCTGTAGATTCCGCAGAGGACCGGCTTTTCCTGAGTTGTGTCGTTTCCATGGACTTGCAGACCAGTTTTGTTTTTTTGTTTTTTACGTTTAATTTGTACAGATGCACATTTGCAAACAGGAACAAAATACATTCCTTAAAAAAAAAAAGAAAAATCCAATTCCATCAATGATCTGACGATGGAATGAAAGGCACCTGACAATCTGTGAAACCCAGATGAAACAGAGGCAACAAAATTCATACATTCCTCCCCAGCACATAGTTAAACTGTGGAATTCACCACCACAAGATGTAGTGACGGCTCCCAGCTTGGATGGCTTTAAAAGGGGATTAGACAGATCCATGCACAATAAGGCTGTCTGTGGCTTCTAGTTACAACAGCAATATATTACCTGGAGTATTGGAGGCAATGTGCCTCTGTATACCGGCTGCTGGGGAACATGGGCGGGAGGGTGCTGTTGCACTCGTGTCCTACTTGTGGGTTTCCCACAGGCAGCTGGTTGGCCAATGTGTGAACAGAATGCTGGACTGGATGGACCTTTGGTCTGATCCAGTATCAGGGCTCTTTTTATGTTCTTAACAAAGATACCCTCTGTCTCAGAATAAAAGTCATTCTTTTTTTACCGCTGCCTGGCCGAAGGGCCAACATATCCCTGAGAGGAAACAATAAATAGCTTTTATTGTCATTATGGCTGGCTTTGGGCAAGATTTATAATTTTCCCGGTGCTGCTGGATATCATAACTAATGACTTCAAAGCAAAAATTTATTGGAACGATGCTGGCTGTATGTCAGGTTAGGCTGAATAAATGACAGTGAACAGTTGTTTCCCATCAGAGATCTGTCATCTGACATTGAACATATCAGTGTCTCCTTGGCAACAGAGGCCTTGTAAGTGCAGCAGACAAACACTCCTCTCAGGGTGGTCAAAAATTAATGGAACTGGATTGACCACCTCCTTGCTTAGGACAGCCTGTGAGCCAAAACAGACATTGCTTTTAATGCATTTCTAGTAGCCATGTCGTCGTCCCCCTTTACTATAGAGTATGTAAAGGCAGTATTACTGCCTGTGTACACCAGTTGCTGGGGTACATGGGCAGGAGGGTGCTGTTGCATTCATGTCCTCTTGTGGGTTTCCCATGGGCAGCCGGTTGGCCACTGTGTAAACAGAATGCTGGACTAGGTGGACCCTTGGCCTGATCCAGCAGGGCTCTTCTTATGCTAGTAGGTACAGCAGTCCAGATCCAGATCATGAAAGCCCCTGCCCTCCATGCTGAGGTCCCAATTTGGACTGGAGCCACTGCACCTACGCTAGAGTAAAAATGATGTAGCTGCTAGATACAGATTTAAAGTTGTGTCCATTTTATCCTAGAATTGGAGATTGGATTGGAAGCCCTTTGGATGAGGATATATATATATATATCTATATCAGCACAAACAGTGGCATCTAAACATGTATTTATATATTTTAAATGTATAATCTCTCAAAATATGCATTTCTAATTTGCTTCCTCAACAGTGGCGGACCAGATGCCTCTTGGAAGCTGACAAGCATGGCTTAAAGGCATAATCCTATGCATGTTTAGAGAGAAATGTCCTACAACTCCCAGCTTTCCCCAGACAGCCACTGCTGGCAAAGCGTGCATAGAATTGTGTCCTTCGAGGCAAAAGCTCCTTCCCAGTGTTTGCCCCCAGCAACTGGGCCATCAGAGGTAGACAGCCTTTAGACCTGGAAGTTCTATAGAGCCGTGATGATTAGTAGCTATTGAAAGATCCATCCTCCATAAAATCCCCCTTTTAAAACAAAACAAAAGAGAAAGCCATTTAAGCGAATGGCCAGAAGTACATCTTGGGCCAGCAAATGCCACATGTTTATTGATGCTCCCTGGCCTGGGTTTATTGAAGCCCAGGCCAGGGAGCAACTGCCATCAGCTCCTGAAAGGACCATCACCGGCCTGAGAGGACTGTTGGGGCAGCCCCTCCCCCACCTTCCCTGGGGCTAGAGGGAAGGCAGAAGAAAAGCCCAGGCCAGGGAGATTGTACCAGCAGCTCCAGAAGAAGCCTTCAGTTGGCCTGAGAGAACTGGTGTATGTTTGGTTTGGGGTGGGTGGGTAACATTTGTTTGTGTATTTAAACATTGTAAACCGCTTTGGGTGCCTTAGCAGAAAGGCGGTATAGAAATGTAATAAATAAATAAATAAATAACTCTAAAAGGTTAGTGAGACAGGACTTACCTTTGTGGAGACCATGTTGATTCTTTTTCTAGATGGACCTTTGGTCTTATTCATCAGGGATCTCCTTGGAGGCATGTATACACGTGTCCCCAGTTTTTTTTAACCTTTTGGTGCCCTTGATTGATCTGATGTGGGACATGAATAGGTCAAAACTAAGTTTATAGACACACTTGTCTATGCATTTATTTATTCTATATTTGCTTGTTTGTCTAATTAGTTGTATAGTTTTGTTATTAAAAAGAAAGAAAAAGATCACTAATTCTATACACGTACAAGAAGGTGGGAAGGCTTATATTTTGCTGAAAATTGGGCTACTTATATTGACTACTGTTAAAACAAACTAGATACATAAATGTATAGATATTGGTATACATATAGATATAGATTTGAGAGCCAGTGTGGCGTAGTGGTGAGTGTGTTGGACTGGGACTCAGGAGAACCAGGTTCTAGTCCCCACTCGGCCATGAAACCCACTGGGTGAATTTGGGCCAGTCACTGACTCTCGGCCTAACCTACCTCACAGGGTTGTTGTGAGGATAAAATGGAGAGGAGGAGGAGGAGGAATGTGTAAGCTGCCTTGGGTTCCTTGCAGGAAAAAAAGGTGGGGTACCGTATAAATATAATTAATAAATAATAAATAGATTTGTTATGTTACAAAGGTTGGCTTACATCTTTACACCTATGAGTGCAGAAATGAGTGCAGAGTGCACTTTCCACCCACTCACCATTTTTAGCAAAAACTGAAACATTTTCTCAAAAGATACAAGCTCAACACATGACATACTCAGTACACCACTCCCTTGAAGAGAATGAACTGGATTCCCGAACTGAGCAGGCAGTTGGACTTGATGGCCTAAATAGCCCCTTCCAACTCTATGATTCTATGAATGCCATTGTAACTAGACTGCCCTAAATACTTCTTGCTGCTGCTGCCCAACCTCTCTCCCTGCTTCTTGAATTCCTATTCCACCTGCTTCCCTAGGGCCAAGAATTGGCTGCATATTTTTTGGTGGGGGGAGTTTAAAAGCACAATTACTCATGTTATAGGAGAACGAAAGTACTGACTTGTATTTAAAATCCAAAGTGTGCATGTTTTATGCTTGTATAACGTATTTCATCTGTTTTTCCTACACCAGCCTTAACATTTGAAGAGAGCCAACAGATGTCAGCTTCCATTGATTTGTGCATCTCTTCAAAGCAAATGTTGAAAAGTGACAGTGCTACATTTTCAAGAGTGGAAAGCAGTGAGAAAAGGTTAGTGTATTGAGAGCATTTGTATGGTATATGATGAAGAAAAAGAATAGTGTCTGCACAATCAGATGTGAGATGGGCATTCTATGAAACATTGTTCATTGTCATCTTATTTCACAAATGTTCTTGATCCACCCACTAAACAACATTCTCTGGGCAGATTACAACAGTTAAAGGCTGAAATACAAACACTTAAAAATATAAATTCAATGCAGATATTTAAAAGAACAAAATATAATATAAAGCAACAAACAGCATTGGAATAGATAAAGATATATAAGAACAACCATAAAAATCTAGAACTAGGTCTCTAAAATGCCTGGAAGAAAAGATATGGTCTTTGTTTGGCACTGAAAAGGTAACAATACAGAGCTGGTTGAACTTCTTTTTGGGAGGGCAGTCCATAAGCAGGGTGCCACAACTGAGAAGGCCCACTCTCTGGTACCCGCCTTCCAAGCTGCCTTCAGCAGGAGCACCTGGAGGAGGGCCTCTGAAGATGGAATAAGCATCTGAGCAGGGATGTATGGGGAAAGATGATCCTTTAGATACTCTGGTCCCAAGCCAATAAGGGCTTTAAAGATCTACACCAACACTTTGAATTGAGCTCAGAAATGGACTGGAAGGCAGTTCAGCTGATAAATCACTGGCATCACATGATCCAATCAGCCAGTCCCAGTTAGTACAGTAGCAGCTCTGTTTTGAACTAACCGAAGTTTCAGAACCATCTTCAAAGGTAGCCTCATGTACAATGCATTGTAGTAATCCAACTGGGAGGTTACCAGAGCATGGATAACTGTCACCAGGATACCCCCCCAGATACAGTCACAACAGATGAAAGGTGTTCCTGGCCACTGAGACCACCTGGGCTTCAAGTGAGAGTGATGGAACCAGGAGCACCCCCGAGCTGCACACCTGATCCTTAAGGGGGAATGCAACCCCTTCCAGGACAGGTTGATCACCACTCAACTGGGCAGACAAACCACCTGCTAACAGCACCTGCATCTTGTCTGGATTGAGCTTCAATTTGTTGCTCCTCATTCAGTCCATTACCCTGCTTGGGCCTCGATTCAGGACATCCACTGCCTCACCTGGATTAGATGAAAAGGAGAGTTAGAGCCAGGTGTCATCAGCATACTGATGACACCTCAGCCCACATCCCTGGATAACCATCCCCAGCAGTTTCATGTAGAGGTTGAACAGCATGGGGAACAAAACCGAGCCCTGTGGAACTCCGTGATGTAATTGCCATGGGTCAGAGCAATAATCCCCCAGCAACACCTGCTGGAAATGACCATCCAATTAAGAATGGAACCACTGCAAATGGTTCCCCCTCCCAAATCCCAAGCCAGACATCCGATTCTGGATATCATGGCTGATGGTCTTGAAAGCTGCTGAGAGCTCCAGGAGAACCAACAGGGTCGCACTCCCCCATCTCTCTCTTGGCAAAGGTCAACCCACAGGGTGACCCAGCAGTTTCTGGGCCTAAAGTTGGATTGAAATGGATGCAGAAAATCAAGTTACCGTAATCCAAGGATGCCTGGAGTTGATCAGCGACGATGCACTGGAGCACCTTGCCCAAGAAGGGGATGTTAGCAACTGGCCTATAGTTGTCCTCCATTTCTGGGTCCAGGTTAGGTTTCTTCAGGACTTGCCTGATTACTGCTGCTTTTAAGGAGGCTGGTACTGCCCCCTCTCTCATAAAGGAATTTACAACCTCCTGGACCCAACCCGCGATCTCCTCCTTATTAGATGTAATGTAACAAGCCAAGATGGGCAAGGGTCAAGCATACAAGTGGTTAGTTGAATTTGTTTAATAAGCACCTTGTCTGCATCCTTCTGCCTAAGCAACTGAAACTCATCCAGTATAACTGGCCAGATGGTGCTCTGGATACCTTCATTAATGGAATGACCTTAATAGAGAAGCCTAAGTCAATCATGCCGGATATCAGCATTCCCTGCCTCAAAGTCACTTGGAAATTGGGCCCAGTGCTATTCAACATTTTTATTAATGACTTGGATCAGGAGGTGCAGGGAATGCTTATGACACAAAGTTGGGTGGAACAGCTAATACTCTGGAAGACAGAAACAAAATTCAAAGCAATCTCGATAGGCTGGAGCGCTGGGCCGAAAACAACAGAATGAAATTTAATAGGGATAAATGCCAAGTGCTGCACCTAGGGAGAGGAAACCAAATGCGGAGTTACAGAATAGGGGACACTTGGCTCAACAATACTACAAGTGAGAAGGATCTTGGAATTGGAAATTTATTACAGTGAGCTGTTGAGGGTGTCATATAGAATCATAGAAAAGTAGAGTTGGAAGGGGCCTATAAGGCCATCGAGTCCAACCCCCTGCTCAATGCAGGAATCCAAGTCAAAGCATCCCTGACCCTGACAGGAAATGTGACCAATTTCCTCTCAGGGTCAGAGTATAATTAACCCCTTCACCACCCGAAACAGCTCTGCTGGGCAACCCTCTGAAGATGCAATGGAGGTGAGAAAGAATGTCTTCTTTGCCACCCTCCCCACCATGTGGTCGGCTCAGTAATGATCTCTAACCAGTGTTTGGTCAGATTCAGCACGAGTCTTCCTCTGCTTTTATCCCAGCTGATGCCCCCCTTGCTTCATTGTCCTCAGCTCCAAGGCTAATTTCCAAGCAGCTAATTTTTTGGGCACAATTGTATCACCACCAGGGTAAATTCTGTGTCCTTTAGAGTGACCAGGGTTTTGACAGGAGCACCAGTCATACCAACTGGAAATCCCACCCCCCACCGGATCCTTTGGAAGCCACAAGGCTCCATTAGTCTCTGGGGGCAGACCTATCCTTGCAGAGGGGAAGAGCTGCTGAAAGTCTAAACCTCAAACATGACAAAGGGCCAGATGTTAAACCCCCCAGTTTGAGACCACCATCTTCCTGCCCAGCCAAGAACAACACATCCAGAGTGCGAGCTGCTGCATGTGTTGGGCGGATGACTTGTTGGGACAGCCTCTTGGTTGTCATGGCATCCATGAAGTCCTGAGCTGCACCAGATTTGTCTGCCTCAGCGTGGATATTGTGATCCCCCAAGACAATCATCCTGGGAGCCCTCAGCACCAAGGCTGAGACTATCTCTGTCAGCTCAGACAGGGATACTGCTGGGCGTGGGGTCGGCTGTACACCAGCAGAATTCCTAATCTGTTCTGGGTTCCCAACACCAGATACAAACTCTCAGCATTGGCACCCAGGCAGACAAGAAGCCTGGAGATGGAAATGGAGTCCCTACAGACCACAGCACACGCACCCTGACCCTCGAGTCTTTGCTCATGCAGTATCAGATACCCAGATGGGCATAACTGGGTGAGACTAACTGCCCCTTCTTATAACCCACGTCTTGGTTATACATGCACGGTCAGTTCCCTCACCCACAATTAAATCATGAATGAGTGAGATCTTATTCTGGACCAAACAAGCAGCAGCACCACAAGACCTGAGGGCAAGTTGGTAGAATAATCAGAGATCACCCAGGTGTGTGTGTGTGTGTGTGTGTGTGTGTACGTTTTGCCACAGGATCCCCAAAAGGGATTGGCAAAGGTTCTTTGAGGGATTTTCTGCCCATAATAAATACTCCTCTAGGAAGTCAAAGCCAAACATGTTTATTGTAGAGTTAAGCCTGAAGTACAACAATGCTCTCCTGCCCATTCCCTGGTGGAAATCCCACCCCTTAGCTGCACAGTCACTGTTCAACCAACCCAAATGCTAGGTCCAGCAGCTCTCCACCTGGGAATTGGGTTTCCACGTTGGGCTTCTGCAAGGCTCTCTCTGCAAAGCGTCCTCTGCTCCTCCTCGCTCCTTCCAGTTCTCCAAACGCAAACGCCACTAACGACCAACAACCACCACCACCTCAGTCTGCACTTGCTCTTCTTAAATAGCACCAAGCTTCTTGGATTGCAGACCTCGTGCTTCATTGTTAGCACCTGTGCTGTTTGCAGCGTCATCCCTCTGGCCAGCAGCCAGATCACGCGCAGGTGAGTTGCTCTTGATTGCATGTTGCATCAGCTTGGCAAGCAGCCAAGTAATCAAGGCCAGTTGCTGATTCTTAAAGCAAGCCCAGAGCATAGAGGCAGAACTCTGTACAACACTCCTGTACTCCTCGCCATCTTCCGCGACTCCCAGTACAGTGTGTGTGTGTGTAGAATGCACCAGAAGAGGGAACAGGAGTAAGTTGTCTGATCTCCCTTCTTCTCAACCTCTGCTTAAGGTTGTCCCTGGCCCAGCAAGGCAGTGCTTCCATTCTGTTGTCCAGCGTAGTGGGATGAGCTGCAGAGGGAACAGGAACATTTCCCCTTCATTCCATGTCAGTTTTATAGTGATGACATCTGGTTAATACTGAACTCATCTGCAGATTTCACATTGCTGCCTCTGCTATCTCCAGTATCGAGTTTTCACCTTCTTCCTTTTTATTAACTTCCAAGCGCAGTGCTTTTATATTGCATTATTCTCATCAGCTGAAGTAGTAATTTCCTCTAAAAAATGTCATGTTTGCCCTGGAAAGATGTATTTGTGATTAACCCTAGCTTCCTATTGTCCTGTGTATCTCTAGCAATTCTCTCACTGTTATGTCTCCCACCACTCACGATTGTTCTCTAGAAAATGGTCTCACAGTGGGGACTTCACACACTTTTGGAGCACTATGGCAGCAGATGGACAGGATGGTAATTTGGGAGTTGCCAGGCCAGGCCTGGAGGAACGGCATGTCATGTGTCCCTTTCCTACCTGGATTTCTACGAAATAGCTGATTTTGCTTTATTGGACTTTCTGGGAAGACTATTGGGAAAAAATGCTAACCCACCTCTCTTAAAACAATAGAAGATGCCTTATTATGAAATGCAAATACCAAATTTTTAATGATAAATAATTAAGAATTAAAAATGTAAATAATGTAAATAAATAAAAAGTAGGATTTGTATTAAAGGGAAGGCACACAAAGGCACAAGCAGGATCACAATGAATTCTGGGTAACTGGCATAAAAAAATACTTGCCTAGACGGCATCCAGGAACAAAATCCTGAGTTAAAACCTATCACTTGGGCCAAAGAGTTATTTGAGTAATGAACAAGTGTGGGACTGTATTATTCCAGGTCAAAAGTGCACTTAAAGCATTTTGCTTATCAATTAATGAGCAAAAAATATTGTGTAAAGTATACACATGAAAAGGCTCGATATACAGATTTCTAGAGAAAAAAAATATAGACTTTGCTTTACTTGGCAAATTTTGAGTAAGGATTTATCTTCTCAAAGGTATGATTCCAAATTGCTCTTAGCTAGCCTGAAAGGTGTATATGTAAGCATTTTTCATATGTTCTAAGTTTTCAGGAATGTTTAATAACAATACGAGAGCAATCCAATAGCCTATTCAGTACTGAATTGGGAACTCGGAACATAGGATGAGACCCCTCCTTTTTTATCTAATAGGACTCAAAGTCTAAAAACCAAGAAATGTACAGGAAATTCTATTTCCTGTTAAGCTATTAAGATCTAAGAATCTGTAGTAAAGCTCTGCTTAACAACAAGAAGAAACGTTTTTATGTTATTACATTTGATGCGAATTATCTTTTGATGTAATGTTACACAAGTATATTTCTAATTTAAAAAAAACATGGATCAATCCCTCAACCCTACTAATTCTTGTTAGTACAAAACCAAAATTGAATCCACCAAGAACATTTTTTGGTGTATGCTTTGTTTCATGTGTCTTGATCCGCTATGGGTAGTTAACTGGCAGCAAAGGCTTCCTAAATACTGGGACTATAGTTTGAAAACACTCCGCGGAAGCCAAATTTGTACCATCTCCCTATATTGCCTTTAAAGCAGTGTTCTCCAACCTTGGGTCCCCAGATGTTTTTGGCCTACAACTCCCAGCATGCCCCAGCCAGCGTAGCTGGCTGGGGCATGCTGGGAGTTGTAGGCCAAAAACTTTTGGGGACCCAAGGTTGGAGAAAACTGCTTTAAATTATCATATAAGAGTGAGAGTTCCCAGGGGGGAATTGGTCCTTAGTCTCATCAGTGATAACTCTTTCAAAGAGAGGAACACAGGAAGCTGCCTTATACTGAGTCAGACCATTGGTCCGTCCAGCCCAGTATTGTCAACACTGATTGGCAGCCATGACTCTCCAGGGTTTCAGGCAGGAGTTTTTGCAGCCTGTTGTGTTTCTCTCTCTTGCTCCTACTCCCCTCCCGCCAGGCAGAACGTCAGGCGCAGCTCACGTGTTTCTCTGTAAAGCTTTATTGTGTAAAGAGCAAGGCAACTCAGGTGGCTGCAGAAAAGTGTTACACAAAAGTAAGAAAGTAATTCAAGACCCTTTATCCCTTCAATGGGAGGTCAGGAATGATCAACAGTTGATTCCACACTGAGGAGTTTCACGCGTTCCCAACCTCAAACCAGAGAACCTTCTCCGCCCCTAGGGCGGGTCGAAAGTCTTGTTAGCCAATCGAGCAGAGCGACGAA
The DNA here is from genome assembly GCA_021292165.1 of Shinisaurus crocodilurus. Classification (NCBI taxonomy): domain Eukaryota; kingdom Metazoa; phylum Chordata; class Lepidosauria; order Squamata; family Shinisauridae; genus Shinisaurus; species Shinisaurus crocodilurus. The sequence goes on from CM037876.1 coordinate 316,067,846, forward strand.
GAGAGGTCAGTTGTTCCTGCCTCCTCAGGTGACGTCGCTCGCAAGGATCTGCCACAGAGGCTGGCTCCCCCCTTCCCTCCCACCGGGAGCTCTTTCTTCTTCTACTCCCCATTCCCCTGGATGCAACCTTGATGGTGCAGCTGGGTCAGTGTGTTATCAACTGTGAGTGGCTCTGCTCCTAACTCCTCTTCTAACTTCCTCTCCCCTTCCGTTTCAGAACCCATTCCCACAGAATCTGTTTTGGAGTTAGGGAGTCGAAACGTGAGGGGCTAGGAGAGCCAGCCCCGACACAGCCCTACCTGGAGAAGCCGGGGATCAAACCTGGGACCTTCGGCATGCAAAGCTCTACCACTGAACCATGGCCCCTCCCATAAGGACTGCTAGATCATTGTTGCTGTAGGTGACCATTGTGTTACCCTCATCGCCGCCCAGGGGTCAAGCCAGCTCACACGGAACAGTCTACTCTGACTAACAGCAGCCGCTTTCCGGAGGCCTTTCCCAGCCCTGCTATCCAATATTTATTTTTAAAAGAAAGCCACATCCCACTTGCTATTACCAAAATGAACAAGGCAGCTTCCAATGGCCGTTGGAGGAGCTGCGGATGCTGAAGTCCAGCTCCTAAGTATATCTGTACTTGGGCACTTTTACAGCTAGTGGAGAAAGAAAGAATGAATGGATGGAAGGAAGGAAGGAAGGAAGGAAGGAAGGAAGGTTCTCAGTTTGGTGCACAATGTTGCTAAGGATCATTATTTATTTTTGAAGTCCAAATTAATGTCCTAAAATTGTGGGAGACAATAGCGGGAAGAGGCTTGCAGGGACCTTGAATGAGCTATTACAATGAACAGAGTAGCCGGAATCTGTACAATTGAAAGGGAATGCAAGGCAAGCGTCATTTAGCCAGAAGAGAAGCCTTCCTAGACACACGCTGCTCGTATAGAAAGCCAGCGGAATTTCAAAATCCCCTCACCGTGCCTTTGATCGCAGTTCCAAGCCAACCACAGAACACTCCTTTGACAGCCATGATGATTCCAGCACTTAAAGGGCTTTTTTAAAAGATATTGTCACTGGGACCATGTTTTCTGATCTGTGTTTTCCCCCATCCTCATCTCTTTTGGTTCCAGCTCTACCCCCCATCAAATCAAAAGCCTTGTTTGAAGTGATATAATAGAGTGCAGTTAATCGCCACTCTTTGCCCAGGCTGTTTTTACATGTCTGCAGGGATGCAGAAATATGTGTAAAACAGAGGAGCAAGCAAGTTAGTTTTTCTAGATGGAGGGAGGGAGGCAGGGGGAGAGGCATAGGCATCTCGGAGGGAGAGGCGGAGAGGGGGAGGCATCTCGGAGGGATTAGTACGGGCTGTGCGTCTCTGAGCAGTTTTGGGGTGCAATGAAGGTGGAGGCAGTGGGGCACCTCTTCAGCAACTGGAAAGGGGGAGAGAAGCAGGGTTCACGAGATTCCTCTGGTGGAAGAGAGTGGGGCTTCTTTAGGTTAAAAGAGTCCTAGCTATTGGGCTGCCAGGATGCTGTTTATATGCCCCAAATTTCAGTTTAAACATTAAAACTCAAACTATAGCAAAAAAACAAAAACAAAAAAACCTTGTTTCTGCTGGCTCATTGAAACTGAGGTGAGCTGTGTGTTAGTTTGGGAGTAAACCAGACTAACAAACTTCCCTTCTTCTTGGTTTAAGCAGGAAGGGGTAGGGGAAAGAAGGCTGCTGAGTGCATCTACCTGTTGACTCTTCTAGGGCTGGTCAAGGGATTAAGTTTGTAGAACAATGGCCATGCCAGAAGGGTGATGGCCTTATCTCACATATGCCATTCTGCTCTGAGTGTCAGGCCTGGCTTTTAAGTTGGCAGACTCTTCCTTTGCTTTCCCAAGCAGGGATGATGACGCCTCCTTTACCATGTCAAAAAAAAAGCAGAAATTTGGGGTGTCCGGCAACATTGCACATGTGTATATATGTACAGCCTGTGCAGTGTGTGTGAATATGAGGTTACGGTGGTGCAGCTAGACAATTTTAGGCCCTGGACTTGACTGCCTACAAGGCTCCCTGTTCTATGGTCAGGCCCGGCGCAAGGTCTCTCGCCGCCAGAGGGGGGGAGAGAAGATGCGCTGCCGCCGCCACATTGCCCCCCTGCAACCCCCACCAATTACCTATATTTTTTTCCTCTGCCGCAGCTCAATGAAAGACCTCTTTGGGATCTTGCATGAAATCACGCGGGTCTACAAGACCTAGGTGAGCTCTCGCGAGAGCTCTACGGCCGCTTCTCCAGGCCGCATGTGACGAGGGAAGGAGAGGGACGCAGGGTGGGCGGCCGGCTGCTCTAGGGAGCCCCACCAGCCACTCTCTGGCTTTAGCCAATGCCACGATCCAACAGCGGGACTCTCCGGAGCGCCCACTGGAGGCTGCAGTGGTGGGCCCATCTGGAGGGGAGGGGCAGAACACAGTAGTGCAGTTTGCTGCTCTTCCTGCTCTGCCACCTGATGCGCCGCCTCAGCCTGCTTCATGGGCGGGCCAGCCCTGTACGTGGCCATAGGGATCACTTCCATGGTGAAGCATGCAACTAAGATGCAACAACCGCCACAAATAACTGGGCCGCTCCTCCACGGCAGGGAAGGGCTGAAGTATTCTTAGTGCTTCATCCACCTAGATGTATCCATGGCTTGCTTATTCCAAGCACATACTGCAGCTTACTTATTCTGAGCACATTCTTTTTTTTCTCTCTCTCTCTCTTTTTAACCTAGTATTTTTCGTCTTCGGTTTCAGAAAGTTGCCCCTGGAGGTCTGATTCAGCATAGTGCTAATGATGGTTACCAATCTTGCTGATTCTGGCTAAAATGTACCTTGGGTCTCTTTTTGGGCTTCAGTCTGTTCAGAGCAGGGGCCTCCCCCTTTTAATCCACGGGACACGCTGGAGACTTCATGGCGAGGTTGCACGGCCAGCCTCTCTGCCGCATCACTGAGAGCCACTGAAGATATAAGGGAGTTTATACGGCTAATGGTGTATGTAATAGAGACAGTGCGGCTTGCTGGATTGTAGAGAACCGGGTGAAGGTCTATTCAGGCTAGAGATTTGCTGATGGCAAGTTTATTCATAACTTTTGGATCCCACCCTTTCTGCAAGGAACTTGGAACCGTCTACATGGGATTTTTCAATGTTATCCTCACAACCCCCTTCCCCCTCATGATGTAGTGTTGCATGGCATTGATCCAGTTTTACATCCCTTTGCCAAGTATCCACATTCATTTGGCATTTAATGTCTGTGACCTCCTGACCTGAATTATTGTTGTACACCGCCCAGAGAGCTTCGGCTGTTGGGCGGTATGGAAAATGAATAAATGAAATAAATAATAAATAAAGTGGCCAGACTCTGCCCTGAAATTTAGCTCAAACTTCTCCAAAAGGCTGTTGCCTTATACCAGGCTAGGCTATTTGTCCAACTGTCCCAGGACTGTCTATTCCAAACTTCCCCAACCGGGTGCCCTCCAAATGTTTTGGACTTCAACTCCCAGCAGCCCCAGGAAGCATCACCAATGGTCAGGAAACCTGTGAGTTTTAGTCCAAAACATCTAGAGAACTCCTGGTTGGAGAAGTCTGGTTGACATTGACAGGCAGTGGCTCTCCAGGGGTCTCAGGCAGAAAGGGGTCTCCCCCATCATGGGCTACCTTCCCATCTCCTTCCCTCCACAATCATTTCCAAGTGCCCAGGAGCAGAGATAGCAAGGAGTCTGAGTGGGCCAGACCAGAAGCTCAGCACAGACCTGGAAGCAAGAGGCGTTCCATCTCTGAGCCTACGCAGGAGGAGGAACCATGCAAGAAATTGTATCCAGAGCCACTGATGCTCCAGGAAGGGAAGGAGTCCCACAGCACGGCCTTTCATGCCCTGCCTGCACATTGTCCCTGCAACATCTTCCTCTGCCCAGCTCCTAGCCTAGCATGCAAATTCTCTCAGCTGTTCGCGGGACAGCTCCCCTGCCGCTGCTTCTTCAGCATATCCATAGCTTCTCCTTGCCCTGTTGGACAGCTCCCCAGCCTTGCCGATACAGTAAGATGGGAATCCAAGTGACACAGCAGCGGTGCGGTGGTGGTGGGAATGGGGGCATCCTTCCCAGGGATGTTGAAGAGTCCTTGGTCTCGAGTCACGAGTCGAGTCACGAGTCTTTGGACCCGAGTCTCGAGTCCGAGTCCAAGTCCTTGGTCCAAAATGGTGACTCACGAGTCACGAGTCCTGAGTCACTCCCAAAACTGACTCCACGAGTCCCTATTAAAATCAATGGGGGGTTTTCCCAACAAAATAAGGCTACTTCAGATGTGTGGCTTAAATAAATTCTAGGCACAAGGGTGCCTTTTTATTTCAAAACTCTGCAACTGATTTTGGCAAGAACAGACCAGGCAGACAAACCCAAAATAACCAGGCAGGCAGAGGAGGCAGGGAACCCCAAAGCAGGCAGGCAGAGGCCTTTGTCTTGGACAATTCAACTGCTGAACAGGTCAAGAAGAGACCAGGCAGGCAGAGGAGGCTGGGAACCCCAAACAGGCAGGCAGAGGCAGCCAAACCCAAAATGTCTGACCCTAACCCAAACCCCCCACAACAACACATCAATCAAAATAAATCTCAACACATCATTGGGGCTGCGCTCCTGGTAGCTGTCCATAGTGGCCGAGCAGCGGCGCGCCTCGCTTCCATGCGCTCTTCACCGGTGATCGCGCTCCTTCTGGCACAGCCAGAAGACTCGTCAACAGCCCAGGGATGTTGACGAGTCCTTGGTCTCGAGTCCCGAGTCGAGTCTCGAGTCCCATTAAAAATATTGGGACTCGAGTCCGAGTCGAGTCAGAGGGGGTACTCAGTCCGACTCACGAGTCGAGTCCTCGAGTCCAAGTCCCCATCCCTGATCCTTCCTCAGCTACTGCTGCCATCACATTTTTTAAGAGTTCATCTCCAGTGCCTCAGTTTGGCAAAGCCTCTCTCTGTTTGCAGCACCCCCACAGACTCAGACACAGACATGCACGGCTGTTCCTTGATCCTGGCTGATTCTAGTAAACGGAGTTCACTTTATTGTGGCCTGTAAATATGGATAGAAACAAGATGCCGAGCAATTTGCATCAGTCCTCGCATCAAAGTCCTTTTTACACATCTGCTATATAGAGTAAACAGCATTCCGGGGTCATTACTTTCCCGCAGGCAACCAGAGGGAGAATTGAGCATAATAAACAGTTACTTTGTTGTTTCTGACAGGAGAAAAAAAACTGCAGCCCATCGAGTCTCTGCTTTGTTTATCTTGGCCTGCTGGAGAAGTGTGAGAGCCAAAGCCTCTAAAGCAGTGTTCTCCAACCTTGGGCCCCCAGATGTTTTTGGCCTACAACTCCCAGCATGCCCCAGCCAGCGTAGCTGGCTGGGGCATGCTGGGAGTTGTAGGCCAAAAACATCTGGGGGCCCAAGGTTGGAGAACACTGCTCTATAGGGAGGATCTTTTTTAATAGTGATAACATCACCCCTTCCCACCCACCCCCACTACAAAGCATGTGATAGGGACATGTGGTGTTGCATTAGCCTTGCATGAGCGTCTGGGCATGAAGACATGGTGTACGTCAATGTAGACCATGTGCAGACTAAGTCGGCATGGGGGCAGACCATGGAAAAGTTGCTTAAGCCCCTCTCATGCCCTTACTGAATTCTGTTTGCACCTAGACTGGGGAAAGGGGGCAGCAGTGGCAAGGCACAGCCTTGGGAGACTTGAGGCCAGCAAGGATGGGTAATTATGGTAGCAGTGGCACTAGGCCCAGTGGCTGAAATGGCCTTTGTTTTGTGGCCTGAGGGCCTTTTAGAGAGTCGCCAGCCTGGTGAGCCTACCCTGTTCATGGCCCAGTGGTTCGGGGCATGGCCCAGAGGGCCTTTTGCTTGTGGCACACCAAGGATCTAACAGCAAGGGTGGAAGCCCAGCAGCAACCACATGGGCAAACTAGCCAGTCTAGGGCCTTCTCAGAGCAGTGGTGATTAAAAAGGTAATTGAACTTGGCAGAGAGTGAGTGAGAGGAATCGGGGAAATTCCCAGGGGTCCCACTGCCTGAAGTAAGATGCCTGAAGGGACAATTGCACTTTCGAATATGCTAATGTATTTAAGTGCACGCCAAATGTCATTGCTTTTTGACTTGCACTGCATCTGGATTGAGACGATGACATGGTGGCAGACTTTTCATTCCTTTATTTTTATATAGCTTGTCAAATATGGTAGCACAAACACTTGTTCACGATCGTTTCCAGCAAGAGTGACTTTTCTCTGCCATTCTCTCTTTGTGAATGGACTCCCCACAACACACACAAGGACATGATTAATATTTAACCACCTTCTTAAAAATGTTCACAAATTAGCATTCTCAAGTTCAGGATTAATTAAACATAAAGCTACAAGAACGCTTCATGGTGATGGAATGACAAGGAAAAGTCACACTGTGGTTATTTTTTTTCCTTTTCAGTAGTGATCTTCAAAAGTCACTCTTAGAGTGTGAAACTATGATCCTTCAACGCCAACTTCAGTGGACCGGTCATGTTGTTCGAATGCCTGACTGCCGTCTCCCAAAGCAGTTACTTTATTCCCAACTCAAGGATGGAAAGCGGAATATCGGTGGTCAGTATAAGAGGTTTAAAGATGTTCTTAAGGCTAATCTAAAAAAATGCAATATAAACATCAAAAACTGGGAAGCTCTGGCCCATGAACGCTCTCACTGGAGGTCGGCCTTTCACAAAGGTTCTTTGTGAAGAAGCCCGAGTGCAAGGTGGAAGGGAGAAACGTACTAAGCGAAAAGCATGTCAAACGAATCCTTCACAGGACCATCTTCCATCTGGTAACCTGTGTCCTCACTGTGGGAAGCTGTGTGGATCTAGAATTGGCCTCCACAGTCACTTACGGACCCATCGCTAGAGTCTACACAATTTTATACAATTTCCTCTTTACATAATTTTCTTTTTGTAATTTTATCCTGGAAGACAATCTTACTCGGTCACGAGTGATTGCCTACTACTACTATTCAGAGAATCACAGAGTTGGAGGGGGCCTACGAGGCCATATACTTCAACGCCCTGTTTGATGCTAGAAATCCAGAGCTGGTGCATCCCCAACAGATGGTTGTCCAGCCTCTGCTTGAAGATCTCCAGAAATGGGGAGCAAATCACCCCTGTAAATGCTGTTCCCAACATGAAGGTAAGTTACAAGAGGATAGACTTTGGTTGGACATTAGGAGATGTGGGAGAGACTGACTTTGGCGCATCAAACAGTTCCATGGCCCAGGGCACTTAGGTGTTATGGCTCTCTCTCTCCCCTTCCAATGGTTAGACTAAGCCAGGGCTCTCCAACCTTGGGTCCCCAGATGTTGCTGGACTACAGCTCCCAGAATCCCTTGCCATTGGCCATGCTGGCTAGGTATGCTGGGAGCTGTAGGCCAGCAACACCTGGGGACCCAAGGTTGGAGAGCCCTAGTCTAGACCATCCAATGTCCTTGCCCTTGGTTGCTGGCTTTTGCCAGTGTGGTAGCTATAGGCAGACAAGATGGAAGCTGAAAGACAAAACTGATGCATTCTGGCAACACCCCTCTCCCTGCCTTACAGGAAAAAAGCCCAAACACTCCTTTCCAATATGCCTTTGCTCTTTGTATTGCTTGCGGCTTGGTCTTTGCTGGGCTGGACTGTTGCTATTGGATTTTGTTTGGTTCTGTTTATACTGTTCGTTTTACTGATGCCGCTGAGTTCAATAATTAGTCGGCTTGTTGGTCAAAACTCATCCATTCATAATGCTCACCTTTGTAGCGAGCCTGGATCAATATATTATGAATTCACTGTTACATTCAGAATTGATTGCAAACTTCAGCAGATGTGCAGTCTGCACTACACAATGCCATTTCTGTGTATGCGCTGAGTTGGCTTAACCCTTGAATGATCGGGTGCGCCCACTACTGCTTCCCTCAGCATCACTGCCACTGCTGCTCTTGCTCCACAAGGAGAAGGAGGAGGACTCTTCTGTCCTCCATAGACCAGTGATCAGCAAATAAACATAATCTTGCAGGCAAGCCCCGTGAAAACAACCAATCTGGAAAGGGGAGCATAATGTGGTGAAGCATGACGCCATGCTGTCAGCACATTCAGAGGATGATCTCCAAACTATCCTAAATGCTTTTGCAGAAGCATACGAAAAACTTGGTCTCTCACTTAACATCAAAAAAACCAAAGTGCCTCATCAGCAAGTGCTTCATCAGCAAGTGCAAGCCAATCCTTTGGTGATGCCATCTATCCAGCTTGGCGGGGCAATACTGGAAAATGTCGATCGTTTTCTCTATCTTGGCAGCCATCTTTCTGTTACAGCTAACATTGACACTGAAATCCAGCATCGTTTGAGCTCCGCAAGTGCTGCATTTTCTCGAATGAAACATAGAGTGCTCGAGGATCGGGATATTTGTAAGAAGACCAAAACACTGGTTTATAAAGCCATTGTATTGCCAACTTTATTGTATGCCTGCGAAACATGGACTATCTATAAACGTCACTTCCACCTCCTTGAAAGATTTCATCAACGTTGCCTCTGGAAAATCCTGTGAATTACTTGGGAAGACAGGCGAAGAAATGTCAGTGTACTGGAAGAAGCAAAGACTACTAGCGTTGAAAAAATGATCCTTCAACGCCAACTTCAGTGGACCGGTCATGTTGTTCGAATGTCTGACTGCCGTCTCCCAAAGCAGTTACTTTATTCCAACTCAAGGATGGAAAGTGGAATATTGGTGGTCAGTACAAGAGGTTTAAAGATGTTCTTAAGGCTAATCTAAAAAAAATGCAATATAAACATTGAAAACTGGGAAGCTCTGGCCCATGAACGATCTAACTGGAGGTTGGCCTTTCACAAAGGTTCCATGGACTGTGAAGAAGCCCGAGTGCAAGGTGGAAGGGAGAAACGTGCTAAGCGAAAAGCACATCAAACGAATCCTTTACAGGACCATCTTCCATCTGGTAACCTGTGTCCTCACTGTGGGAAGCTGTGTGGATCTAGAATTGGCCTCCACAGTCACTTATGGACCCATCGCTAGAGTCTACACAATTTTTTTAGAATTTCCTCCTTTTATCCCGGAAGACAATCTTACTCGGTCACGAGTGATCACCTACTATACTATACTACACAATTCCAAACTACAGCTCCCAAGATGCACTTTGATACTGGACATGCACAAAAACTCAGATACACGGAATGAGATCTTGTATTAAAGGAGAACACTCATCTGAAATTATGCGGACAAATTTGTTACTTTTCAAGTAAATAGCAAATTAACTTGGGGTAAGTTTCATCATCCTCATCCTCATCATCCTCATCCTCATCCTCATCCTCCTCATCATCCTCATCCTCATCCTCATCCTCATCATCCTCATCCTCATCCTCATCATTCTCATCCTCATCATCAGGCGATCACTCGTGACCGAGTAAGATTGTCTTCCAGGATAAAAAATTACAAAAAGAAAATTTTAAAAGGAGGAAATTCTAAAGAAAATTGTGTAGACTCTAGCGATGGGTCCGTAAGTGACTGTGTGGAGGCCAATTCTAGATCCACACAACTTCCCACAGTGAGGACACAGGTTACCTGATGGAAGATGGTCCTGTAAAGGATTTGTTTGATGTGCTTTTCACCCAGCACTGGTTAGTTTGTTTCATTGGTTTCCATTGTGTCAACGCCAGTATTATAAAGACTTAGTTGTCCTGAAGGTCCCATTTTTGATACAGAAGTCTTCTCTCTAATTAGACTCATCGAGTTGGAAGGGGCTTACAAGGCCATCAAGTCCAACCCCCTGCTCAGTGCAGGAAACTAGAGGAGGGGTCTCCCATCCAAGTAATAACCAGGCCTGACCCTGCTTAGCTTTCCACGCTCAGACAAGCTGAGCCAGCGTAAGCCACAGGCCTGGAATATTCTGTAATCTTAAATGCCTTCATCTAACTGATACACTTGTTTTTGCTGTGGAACTAATGAGCTCATTGCACAGAAGTCCTTTAATTCCCAGATCAGCATGCTGGTGAATCTGATTGTGTTCCTAATGAATATCCTCAATTACCTTCCTGAATGTTCAGCCTTTTACATCTTGTTCTATCTTTTTTGTACTGTAAATAGTACAAGACCCCACCCACATATTATTTTTGTTGTTGTTGTTGTTGTTAATAAAATATCAAGGTTTTCGACCCAAGGTTGAAAATATTTAAAATATTCAGGGATCCAAAGTTTTTTTGGATTAGATGGCTGCCACATTCATCAAAATATTCTAGTTTGTAGATTAATACCAAAAGTTGGACATTGCATCCAAACTAATCTCTCCCAACCCCCTTTGCTGTTCCAGGGTTGCTATGACTTATATTGCTAAGATTTTTGGCAATCTAATCAACCCAGTTCTTGCCTTATTCGTGCAACAGTGCAACAAGCTGGCATTCATAGAATCATAGAATCATAGAAAAGTAGAGTTGTAAGGGGCCTACAAGGCCATCGAGTCCAACCCCCTGCTCAATGCAGGAATCTAGGTCAAAGCATCCCCGACAGATGGCTGTCCAGCTGCACCTTCAATGCCTCCAGATTGGGAGAGCCCACCACCTCCCTTGGTAGTTGATTCCATTGTCTTATTGCTCTGATAGTCAGGAAATTTTTCCTGATGTTTAGGTGGAATCTAGGTTCCTGTAACTTGAGCCCATTAAACATTTGATTGGAGCGCCACTGAAAGATCAGGCAGGGGAGCCCAGGCTGAGTCAGTCTGTGTGTGCACAAACCAGTCACAAGAGCATCTCACCGCTGACACCTTCCTTCTGCGGGCCAAGCTGGCGAGTTAGGAAGGAGGAGGCATCATCATACCTCTTTCTCTCGCAATGACCGTAAGCCCCAGACTCAGAGGCTTTACAGGCATCCTATGCAGAGGGGGAGGGGCAGCCGCCCGTCCTCCTGCCTCGCCTTTTCCGCTAGACGGGCTTCTCACCCGTCCAGCTGGAACGTCTCGGAGGGGAAGGGGAGGAGGCTGCAGGACTCCTTGTATCCTGGCCCCTTCCAGTTTCCTCCCCTTCCTGCCCACCAAATGCCCCCTTTTGCCCCTCTCTGAGGTCGCATTCCCGACCTGAGCGAGGCGGCTGCTGCGGTCCTTTCCCCGCTGGCTGTGAGGGGGCGGGGAAGGGGGCAGAGCTCGAATTCCCCGCTCCGAGGTTGGAGCTCTGTCTCTGACGTTGGACCTGGGAGTCTGAACTATCCTATGGCCCCTCAGGCGTTGTCTAGAGGCCATAGGATTTCTCTTTAACAGTACTCTGTTTATTTTGTGATTTATGATGTTCTTCTAACTAGTTTTGTGAGCTCCCTTGGGAAGGCTTTGCCCTGAAATACAGCACAGAATAAATCTCTTAAATAAATAAATATCATTTATTTATTTTTAATTCAATTTATTTAAATGCATTTATTTCTTTATTAATTCATGTAAACAATTTATGTAAATAATTTGTTATGTCTATTTATTTATTGGGTCCAATGGAACCTAGATTCCACCTAAACATCAGGATAAATTTCCTGACGGTCAGAGCAATAAGACAATGGAACCAACTACCTAGGGAGGTGGTGGGCTCTCCCGCTCTGGAGGCATTCAAGGTGCAGCTGGACATCCACCTGTCAGGGATGCTTTGACCGGGATTCCTGCACTGAGCAGCGGGTTGGACTCGATGGCCTGGTAGGCCCCTTCCGACTCTACTTTTATGTGATTCTATGATTCTAATGGGTGTGTATGTGTGTGTGTGGTGGTGGTGGTAGGATTCATCATGGTGGACTGAGGTTGTGTGTGTTCTGGACTGTGATGAGATCACAAACCACAATTATCCAAACACTTCTGTACTTTGTATGCCATGTTTGTTATGAAGAACCAATTAATGAATGCTCGGTGTATTGAAAGAAACACCCACGTTCTCTACCCTAGAGTTATGGTAAATGTTATGAAATAGGAAAACAAACAAGCCGCATTAGGCTTGCAATACATTGGAATTCAAAATGAGCGGTCTGGATGACTGTGCTTCCTCGGTTGTCCTCCTGCTATTAGGAATAATTGAGTTTTACAATTGCCAGTGCTAATGTTTGCCTGTCTTGCCGCTTCACCATTATCCTGCACGCAACGTGACAGTCTTCTGTATTGGTTATATACTTTTGCCTGTCGCTGGTCTTGATTAAAACCTCTTGATTAAAAGTCTGGTTGCTAATAGCTGTATTAAAAGTGAATTTTTCCCCTCGCTTTTACTTTCCCCTCTGCAAGTAATCAAGGACGTGAAATGTCCCGCATGAAAGAACAGTCCTTCTCCCCACACAAAGGATATAATTGCTTGAACAAGAAATTGGAAACTGAATTCCTTTTATGAATTGTTTTGCTGCTGTAATAAGATAAAAGATGCAGTGATGTAAATTAGTCTGAATTGACCACATCACAATCACAGGAGTAAAATCGATTACACTCTCGTCCATTCTAAATGCCCCCTTTGGAAATATAAGGATGAAAAATATCAACTGCTCTCTTTTCAGGAAATGAGTTATGGGTAAGAAGGAACCTCTAAGCAAAGGAGATCGTCCCCTTAACTGTCTCTGCTGCTCCCGCCTCCCAGCCCTGGGATCAGAGAATTCACCATACTTTTAAAGGTACCTTTAAAGACGTAAGGGTTATAGATTTGGGGTGTGGGCGGATATGTTTTTTAAAAAGAAAGCTGTGAATGTCTGCTTGTGCTTGCCACATTCTGTGGCTGGCACAGAATTCTACAGTATTTCTGTGCTGGCGCAGTATTGTGGAATACATATCCCTGCCGGTGACCATCTTTATGCCCATCCTTTAGGGCCGGGGGTGGGTGGGGTTTGAACCTCTTTCAGCCCAAGGGCCAAATTCCATTTCAGAGAACCTCTTGGGGGCCACATTCCAGTGGTGGGCGGGCCCGAAGGCAAAAGGGGCGGGGCCAAAACACCAGCCTATTGTAGCTTAGAACTCTTACCATTAGTAACTCAACCTTGGGAACGGCATTTCAACCTTTTAGCATGAGGGGGGAAGAAAAACATGCAAATGCTGGGAAAACCACCAAATGCTCTGTAGTCAAGGGGGAAAGGGCATGTTGCCTTCTTGGGAAGCCCTGGAGGGCTGGGCTGGGAGCCCAGGAGGGCAGCATTTGGACAGTGTGGGCCCGAGGTTCCCCACTCCTGCTTTAAGGCAAAGTACAAATTGCTCACAGCCCATCCTCAACTTCCTCGTCACCCAATCGAGAGAGTCCCAAACCTGTTCACAGAGCCAGACTGTTCCTTAGACACGTGTAAACAATGTACTGCAGCTTGAAGTGATAAATATCACAACATCCTCGTGAGTCTCATGTCTCCTCTTCCTGCCCCACGAAGAGAATGCGGATGTCGATGGGCTTTTTGCATTTCCTCGGCTCAGAAGACGAACCTTGGCAAATGATTATGATTATTATAATTCCTGCCTTAAATATGGGGCAAGCATGACAAGCCCCCTGGGGGAGACTTACAGGTGTGTGTGTGTGTGTGGGGGGAGAATTTGGAAGCTCATCAGGGAGTTACTGGAGGAGGGAATGGACCCCGCTATACCCTCGGTCGGGGATATGACAGTGACATATTCAACAGATTTGCTTGGAATAAGTTGCACAATTTCCCTTTGGGGGCCCATGTCTGGAATGAGCTAAGGATAGAATTCCCTTCTTCTCAGGTCTCTGCTATTACTCCTACAGATGGAGAAAACACAAGAATGTTCTTGTGGTTTGACTCTTCATACAGCATGATGACAATTCAAGAGGATAGTAGGTTGGATGGTCATATAGGCCTGTCTTTTCCAGTGTGACATAACTCCCAGAATTCTTTGTGCATGATCTCTCTCTCTCTCTCTCCCTCCCTCTCTCTAAGAATGTACCATTTATTTTTGTTTGACTTTGTGCTTTTCAGTTACTCTGTGACAGAAAGACTTTAGTTTTGGTGTCGAGTATAGGACAAGATTGAATATTACTTTACTAATTAACAATCTTAAGATCAGGGGTTCTCAATCAGGGGGGGAATTCCCCCTTGGGGAGGGAATTTTAGGGTTTTTTGGGGGAATTGGAACCACAGACTCAAACAGAGATCCAGAGTGGCATAGTGGTGAGAGTGTTCGACTGGGACTCGGGAGATCCGGGTTCTAGTCCCCACTCAGCCATGAAACTCACTGGGTGACCTTGGGCCAGTCACTGACTCTCAGCCTAACCTACCTCACAGGGTTGTTGTGAGGATAAAATGGAGAGTAGGATAAGGATTATGTAAACCACCTTGGATTCCTTGCAGGGAAAAAAGGCGGGGTATAAATATAATAAATAAATAAACTGTTGGAATACTGATCTTTCTACAAATTACAATTCTACAGATGGTACATAATCTACAGGACATCACACCTTATTGTATGGCACAGATTAAGTCAGGCAATCTTGGAAAGGGGGGAATGACATTCTGACATATGGTGAAGAGGGTGCCCGGGGCAAAAAAGGTTGAGAACCACTGCTTTAGATAATACACAAGAGTTGTCAAGGTATTAACTTTTGACTTGATTGCTTATCAAGAAAAAGAATGACAGGAATAAGGAAGTAATGGCAAAAGGAGTTTCTCATTGAGACATTCATGGGAAAGATATTCCATAGGAAAGACACTGCTCTTTGGGCTCCTCTGAAATAATACCAAGTTCTTGGTGAAAATGGCTACCATCCATGAATGCGCACCTTCACCAGGATGCCATGATGGTCATGGTGGAGGTGATCAGCACCATGACCAGTCATTTCAGAGGGTGTAGGGAACTGAATCCAAGTGAGTCCACAACCATCTCCCCAAAGCTGAATATAGTTTATATCAGGGGTCAACAACTGCATGCTCCCCAACCCCCGCTCCAGTACACCCACCACACCTTTGTGGTTTGCTGCTAAAATGTGAAGGCAAACCACTACAGAGGCTTAGAATGGGCAGATTTAGCTTGTTTTCAAGCTAAACTTGCCAATTCTAAGCCTCTGTAGCAGGAAATTGCTTTTTAAACTCTACTTTCTTTTTTGGCAGCACGGCTGAAACCGGAGTGTGGCCCACAGTGGTCTGGAGAAGGGAAATTGGCCCCCAGCCTGCACAGAGTTGCCCACCTCTGATTTATATACTGTTTCTATCAGAAGAACCAAAACAGCTTGAAATAAAAAGAAAACATAGCATAATAGACAAGAACAATGTAAAACAGTGCATCATCAAAAGAGAACAGTCCAGTGTAAGACATCAATAGTGGATAGCACAATGCTGATTGTCCGTTGGGTGGGAGAGGGATTGATTCCCGGATGCAGCAAAGGGCACGCTTTTCACACAGAGGGCTGGGTGAGAACCCCTCTAGATTAGTAACATTGCCTTGCTTGCTTATTTAAAAAATGAAATACCACCAAGAAATACGGATACATGGAAAACAGAGCAGCAACAAATATTCTTTACTTTCAGTCTTGGGGTCAGAATTGGCTGTTATGTTGGGACAGAATCACCACCACCACCTGCCCAAGAATTTAGATTGTGTGAATACATACAGTGAACAGCATGATATGACAAAGATGTAGAGCTAATCAGATCGGTGATGAGATGGTGCCATTGAGGGCGGGGTGCGGGGTGGCAAAGGTGGGCAATGCATAGGGTGCAATCCTATGCATGTTTAGACAGAAAGAAAAAGTCCTACAACTCCCAGCATGCCCCAGTCAGCTATGCTGGGTTTTTGGCAAGAATAAGGGTGTATAATTGGAGGACAATCAGTGCAACAAGCTTCATAATTTTACAGAAAACAACAAGAGTTTCACTGAGAATAAGGCATTTTCCATTACCAAATGCCATAGAAATGAATGGGAAATGGGAAAGATCAGATGGCGCATGCCAGTGAATTGTTGGATCACCCTAGCCTCATGCCCATGGCTTTGGGTTGCTGAATGTGTCCCAATGAACCCCGGGGTTTCTTTGATAGCCTCCTCCAATCTCCTCCCATGTCACAGAAGATCTAATTGACCTGCTTGAGGATTATTAACATTTGATGAGATTCAATCTGTCTTTTTTTATGACAATTCTATCGTGTTCCTCAAACCACAGTGAATTTAATAAATCCATGCGGGACTTAATAGAGGAGCAGAAGATTTATATATCTAATAAAACATTCATTTAGTCTTGATGGCCTCTATTGAATTTGTTTTCAATAGATACCTCGTCACCTTATAAATATCATATTTACCAGGTTATCTCCTTTGATAGCAAAAGCATGCTTTAAACCTTCCTCAGTGGTACTCTGCCTGCTCGTTTGTGGAATTCATCAGCCAGGATGGGTGGTTGTGGAATAAAACAGCATTTGAACATTTGCTGAACAAAAATTGAACAATTTTATTGTATTTTATCTTGTTTATAATTGTATTTTATCTTGTTTTTAGCCTCTGTACATCGCCCAGGGTGGCCGGTTGCCGGCCAGATGGGCGATTAACAAATGTAAATAATAATAATAATAATAATAATAATAATAATAATAATAATAACAACAACAACTACAACAACAACAACAACATGCATGTGTACAATGGCCTTCTGTGGGTGCTTGTTGGCACACAATTCTTCGGACCTTAAGGGGCTTGCTGTATCATTATGAGGTGGCTGAGGGTGCTGGGTGAGTTGCCCCCCCCCTTCTATTCTGCATCTCTCCTTCACTCTGCAGCTTTGCAAAAGCCACATAGAAGGAGTTCCCTCATGATGTCTTTCTCTGGGCTTTAACGGAAGCGTGGTCATCTGTGGAGGTTGCAGACCGCTGGAGAGATGATTACAGAGTGAAAGGATGTTCACACACACACCCCTCATAACTAAAGTAAGTGCCAGAACCCCACCCCCACCTGTAAGCATCTTACTGACATCTTCTCCTTTGACCCCCCCCCCCCAACACTCCTAATCGCTTTTCCATCAAATAGAAGGAGAATGGTTGAAAAAAATGTCGAAGATATTTTTGGCACAGCAGAAATTAGAAGGATTGCCTGCATCTGTACAAACCTGCCCAGTAGTTAAGATTGGCCTCATAGAAACATAGAAATATAGAAAAGTAGAGTTGGAAGGGGCCTACAAGGCCATCGAGTCCAACCCCCTGCTCAATGCAAGAATCCAGGTCAAAGCATCCCTGACAGATGGCCGTCCAGCTAAACCTTGAATGCCTCCAGAGTGGGAGAGCTTACCACCTCGCTAGGTAGTAGGTTCCATTGTCTTATTGCTCTAACAGTCAGGAAATTTTTCCTGATGTTCAGGTGGAATCTGGGTTCCTGTAACTTGAGCCCATTATTCCGTGTCCTGCAAACTGGGATGATCGAGAAGAGATCCTGGCCCTCCTCTGTGTGACAACCCTTCAAGTACTGGAAGAGTGCGATCATATCTCCCCTCAGTCTCCTCTTCTGAAGACTAAACATGCCCAGTTCTTTCAGTTTCTCCTCATAGGGCCTTGTTTCCAGTTCCTTTATCATCCTTGTTGCCCTCCTCTGAACCCTCTCCAGTTTGTCTACATCCTTCTTAAAGTGTGGTGCCCAGAACTGGACACAGTAGTACTCAAGATGAGGCCTAACCAGTGCCGAGTAAAGGGGAATTATCACTTCACGTGATTTGGAAGCTATACTTCTATTAATGCAGCCCAAAATAGCATTTGCCTTCTTTGCAGCCATATCGCATTGCTGGCTCATATTCAGTTTGTGATCAGTATGTGTTTATATAATATAGAAATCATATATTAAATTATATTTTACCACACAAGCTTTAAGTTTATTAAAAATTCATCTGTAAAAAAGGTATGCATTAAATTATATTTTACCACACAAGCTCTAAGTTTATTAAAAATTCCTCTGTAAAAAAGGTATGCATCTCACAAGAATTACCACATTATTATGTCTGTAACAAAAGGATGAGAACTTCGAGCAAAGGATCTTGATGATCACATCTCAGTTGGGTTCACATGTCAGGTCCGTGGAGAGGGGAGAAGGAAAATCGACCTAGCTCAAAGAATTTGAGAGCCAGGAAGGAAAGGTCGATTTACATCCCTAGGAACTTCAAAGTAATCAGGTGATCCTTGACCATTTGCCTATCAATCTCAAGCTGCAATCCTGCCCCTTCAGTCTGCCCTTCAGTTTTGCCAGAGGGGTCATAGACCCTCTTTTGGGAGAAGACCAAGCCGAAGTGGGAATTGAACATTTCTGCCTTTTCTTTGTCTTCTGTTATCAATTTGCCATCCTCATTGCGTAGTTGAACCACCATTTCTTTCCTCTGTCTTTTACTATGCATGTATCTGAAGAAAGCTTTCGTGTTGTTTTTAGCATCCCTCGCTAACCGTAGCTCATTCTCAGCTTTAGCTCACAGAACTGTGAGCAAGTTCTGTGCTACCTGCCTGTACTCTTTCCTTGTAGCCTGGCCTGCCTTCCACATCCTATATGTGTCCTTGTTTGTTCTCAGGTAATCTCTGAGTTTTTTATGAAGCCACATTGGCTTCTTCTGTTGCCCTCTGCCTTTTTTCCTTGTGGGAATTGTTTGCCATTGTGCCTTTAGAATTTCCTTTTTTAAAAACTCCCACCCCTCCTGGGCTCCTTTTCTCATTAGAGTCGCTTGCCATGGGACCTTACTTATCATTGTTCTGAGTTTGTTAAAATTGGCTTTCTTAAAATCCAGGGTACGCGTTTGGCTACACTCAGCTTTTGCTTCCTTTAGAATCAAGAACTCAAGTATAACATGGTCATTTCCCCCCAGAGTTCCCAAAATTGCCACTTTATCCACTAACTAACTCGTCTCTGTTGGGTAGAATCAGGTCAAGGATAGCCGATCCTCTAGTTCCTTCCTCCACTTTCTGTAGTGTTATCAGCAACACAGGTCAGGAATTTCTTGGAGGGGCCATGTTTGGCAGAATTTGTCTCCCAACAGATATCAGGGAAATTGAAGTCCCCCATCACTACTACATCGTGCCTCCTTGAAACATTGGCAATTTGCTTTTCAAAGGTTTCATCCTGGTCTTCTCCTTGATTGGGTGGACGGTAGTAGACTCCAACCGCCATGTTTGTTTTGTTCTTTGCCCCATTTATTTTAATCCAGATGCTCTCAATGGGGCTGCCAAGCTCCTCTTCCTGTATCTCTGTGCAGAGATACATATCTTTAACATACAGCGCAACTCCACCTCCCTTTCTGTTGCTTCTGTTCTTTTTGAACAAGTTATATCCTTCAATTGCTGTATTCCAGCCATAGGAGTCATCCCATCAAGTTTCAGTTATCCCTATCAAGTCGTATTTGCCCTCATGTATTAAGAGTTCAAGTTCGTTCTGTTTGTTGCCCATACTCTGGGTATTAGCATAGCAACATCGAAGACTATGTGCTCTATAGTCCGACTTTCTTCTCACATTTTGTAGTAGACTATCATTGGGCACCACTGGAGCTGTTCTCTCCGTTGTGGCATAGAGGCCTTCTTCCATTCTTACCCCTGAGTTTGTGTCTCCCTCCCCTGTTGGATTCAGTTTAAAGCCCTCTTGATTAAGTTCCTCATGCTGTGGCCAAACACATTCTTCCCAGTCCTTGTGAGGTGCAAGCCATCCTTTGCCAGCAGTCCATCTTCCAGGAAGTGTAGCCCGTGATCCCAGAATCCAAATCTCTCGCATCGGCACCACCTTCGTAGCCAGTCATTCACTCGGAGCATTTTTCTTTCCCTTTCTATTCCTCTTCCAAGTACTGGAAGGATGGATGAGAAAACTATCTGGGCTTCAAAGTTCTTGAGTTCCCTTCCCAGCTCTTCAAAGTCTGCCGTGATTTCTTTGTAACTCCGCTTGGCAGTATCATTTGTACCCACATGGATGAGAAGAAAGGGGTATGTGTCGGTGGGCTTTATGAGCCTCGGCAGCTGCTCTGTCACATCCTTAAGTCCATGCCCCGGGGAGACAGCACACCTGCCGAGTCCATGGGTCTTCGCGACATACTTTGGCTTTGATCCCCCGCAGGAGGGAGTCTCCCACTACTAGTACTCTTCTCTTTCTCTTGCTGTAGGCCTTGGTTTGATTGCCTCCACTTGACTGACCTTCAGCCTCTTGCTCGCTGTCACGTTGGGTGCCCGGTAATTCATCCTCTGCAGGCTGTCCTCCACTCTCGTCCTCAAGTACCTGGAAGTGGTTGCATAGCTCCACTGCTTCCACAGGCGCAGAGTGTCTTCTAGTTCTTCTGCTCCTAACAGTCACCCTTTTCCAGTGAGTTCCCCCTATGTTATTTTCCCTTGCCTCAGCATTCTCCGACTCTGCCTCATCCTGCCGTTGCCCTTCTGGCTCCTGTGCTGTGCTTTGCTGCTGTAGTTCCACCGTTCTGTCTTAGAGCTCTTCAATTCCTCTTATACTCCTGAGGGTTGGCACTTGCTGCTCCAGTCCTCTGACTTTTTCTTCCAACAGTGTGACCAGCTTGCACTTGTTGCACGTGTAGGCCATGTTGTTTTCAGGCAGGAAAACAAACATTGCACACACATTGCAGGTCACCACCACTGGAGAGTCCTTTCTGTCCATAGTTCTCTGTTCCCTTTATGTTTCTGCCTTTCTTTTCGTACTGGAATGGCTGGTGCCTTGTCCTGCCTTCCCTGAATGTCAAGAACAGAGTCCCCCTGGTCTATAAGTGTATGTTACATCACTGTGGAAGAAGGCTTATTTCCATTTAAAAAAAATGGTTTGGTGGATGCAGTTTATCAAGACATTGAAGGGAGTGGCTGCAGTGGAACCAGCCACCACACATTTATTTAAAATGGCCTCCATATTGTATAAACCAGTCACAAGTGTTTAGCATTTCCACAATGAGAGTCCTCCTCCCCAAACTTCACTCCTTTTCTCCTTGCAAACTTTCTTGATTGTTTGTAATTCTAACCACACACTCACAGCTTCATGGATTTTTTTTTCTCCTGCCAACACAAATGTCTAATGATAACTTCAGCTTGCTCCAGCACTAATGGCAATAGCAGCTTTATGAGGTTGTCAGTTTACAAATACTCCACACTCCTTTCGCTACTGCTGTTATGTTACATTTCTGAGTAATGGCTGGTCCCCTCAGGTAAGGTTCTTCCGATGGGACAAGGCTTAATCAAGATTCCAGGCTCACAAATGCAATCCAAAGATCAGGGCACCTTCTTTGTGAAGGCCAGATGATGGGCCCACCATCAGGAAGCATTAGATTGGCCAGCAGTAGAGACAGAGCTTTCTCAGTGTTAGCCCCATGTTCATGGAACTCTAGCCCTAGCTGGATGATATTTAAATGGGCTTTGAAGATTTGTTTTTGTTTCAAACTGCTTTTAATTGACATTGTCCTGCTTTGTATTTGAGTGCTGCTATTTTTACTTCTTTATGCTTTGCTGCCTGGGGTTTGTTTTGTTTTTGTATTTATACTATTTTATTCTCCTGGTACTGTTTAACTGCTGCTGTCATGATATATCTATATCTTATCTATATCTATCTATCTATTATGTGGTTTAAAGATTGTAGTATGTTATAATGACTTTTTAAAAATCAATCCCAGCCTCACCAGGCAGTCCAGAAGAATATTATAGTTGATGGTATCAAACACCACTGAAAGGTCCAACAGAACCAACAGGGATGTACTCACACTGTCTAGGTCACGGTGTACGTCATCTACCAAGGTGACCAAAGCTGTTTCAGTCCCAAAATCAGGTCTGAAGCTGGATTGTAATGGGATAGTCTGTTTCATCCAGAAACCCTAGAGCTGAGATGCCATGGGGCCTTCTTCTTAGAAGCAGATGCTCTTCCCCACTGAGCTACGGATCCCACACACCCCACGCCCCACATACAGCTGGCTTATACGGAGCCTGGCCACTGGTCCATCTAGCCTAGTCTGCTGTACTCCAGGGGTGCAAAAACCCAGGCCCAGGAGCCAGTTCTAGCCTGCCTGGGATCCCAATCCAGCCCTTTGCAAGTACCTAAAGGGCCACACCACATCCCCTGGCCCCACCTTTTCCCCCTAAGCACTGTTAATTTGGTGATTTCCCAGCGTTTGTGTGTCCACCCCCCCCCATTTTAAAAGGTTGAAATGCCTCTCCCGAGGCCTAGTTACTGTCAAAAAGAGCTATAAGCTAAAATATGCTGGCATTTTAGCCCCACCCCTCTGAATTTGGCTTCCATCCCTTTTGCCTCTGGCCCCGCAAACCACTGGAATGCAAGTCCTGAGAGTTTCTCTGAAATGGAATTTGGACCCGGTGCTGGAATTCATTCAACCTCCCTGTTATTCTCTAACTAGCAGAGTCGTGGCCCATTTTTTCTGGCACACACTCTGGCACCCTGACGCAGAACACCAAAATCAGCGAGACTCCGTATTCTAGAAAATCTCACAGCAAAAGCTTAACTGTTACCACTTCTCATGAATCATAAATCCAAAGCAAAAGACACAGGCACATTGCTTAGTTCAAGAAACAGTTCAAGTCTAATAACTACAACCATGTCAGAGATCAGTCCAACAATAGTTTCCAAGTCAGGATCTCTCTGGTTCAGAAAACAGGGCGATGTCAAGGGTCACGATAAATCCAGGAAAGAAAACATTCCAGGAAAATGAAGTTGTGGTCCAAGAGCAAGTCATGAAACCAGAATTTCCAGACACAGGCACAGATCTGTCCAATGACAGATTCTGTCAGAATCTCCACAGTACACATGCCAAGGTGGACCAAACACTGAGGGTCACGATAAGTCCAAGCAAGGGAGCATTACATGCTTTTAAGATGACACTCCCAACACAGGCTTGCCAGCTCTTGCTCCAACTCCCAGGGCAGTTCCAGGGCAGAAGAGTCTCAAGTTCAGAACTCATGATAAGTCCAGGCAATCCAGTACCCCGGGCAATTAAAACAACGGTAAGTCCAAGAAAGAGAGAGCGAACTGGGCAGTAGTTAGATTCACATCCAGGGCCTCTATGATCCATGCTCCCAGGCAGACTAAGTCCAGGATTCATGATAGTTCCAAGCATGTTCTCGATGGGAGGGTTCACACAACACAATAAGCCACTCTGTGTAGAAAGCTACGCAATGAGGCTGATGAGCCTTCCTACTGCTGATGCCCAGGACAGACAGTCAGGCACACTTGTCAGAATATGTAGTTTAATATTCTGGTTTTGCCTTCGGGCAAGAAAGTTTGTTTTGGTAACAGGTGTGCAGTTCTGTTTAAGGTCTAGCTATGAGCTAATTTTTTTTTTTTTGGTTCTAGTTACAGTTTTTTTCTAAATGGCTCCAAGGACAGTGGAGCAGGGAGTCGTAGTTGTATGCAGGTGGCATTACCTCATACAATAGTGATTGCTGCACATAATGTATAAAAGCCTGTAAATGACATTGTATTCTTGTTGGGTGTTAATAGTTGGGCGTGAGAAGTTGTGAGTAAGGAGTTTGGCACAGTTCTTGAAAAGTAAGTTTTGTATAGTTAGACAGTCAATCATTTTTGTGTCTAACTGGCTGTTCACTGTATTTTTGTATATTGCACTCTGTGTATGCACTGTTTTTGGATTTTATTTTCAAGTCACAGTTTTTAGTAAACCTTTTGCTAAGTAAACTGGCTTGTGTTTATTTTACTTACTGGACTAGCCTTGACCACTAAGCAAACATCGCTGCTATATCTGCTGCTGCTGCGGAACACTGTTTTTGACTTTGTTTCCCCCCCCAGTAGCGGATTCCAACAGGTTATGGGCCCAGAGGACCATGGTGAACATGGTGTTTAGTGGTTTTGTGTTTTTTGCTAGTTCCAGTAAGTTTTTGGGGTGCAGAGGAGTGTGATCGCTGCAAAGTCACTGGCTAGGGCTTTGTATCGCAAATTCCCTGCAACGCTGGAGGAACAACTGGAGGAGGTGAAATCTGAGCCAGAGATACAGAGTGCTCTGGAGGAGGAGGGCGAGCAGAAACAGCAAATTCCTGTACCAGCTCCCACTGTGCAGCCTGAGAACTGTTTGCCGATGGCAGCAATGCAGCAGGTTCCGGGAGTGGCCATGGAGACAGAGGCTAAATCAGCACAACTATTTGGCCGGGGAGTTCAAGATGAAAATGCTACTCATGCGGGAGGATCTGTGGGATGTTGCCATTATCGATCCCCCGGAAGACCCAACAGCTGAGGAACGCCGGCGGCTGCAGAGAGCACATGCGACAATAGTTCTTGCCCTTGAGGATTTTATTTTCAAGTCACAGTTTCTAGTAAACCTCTTGCTAAGTAAACTGGCTTGTGTTTGTTTCACTTACTGGACTAGCCTTGACCACTAAGCAACCACCGCTGCTACATCTGCTGCTGCTGGGGAACATTGTTTTTGACTTTGTTTCCCCCCCCCAGTAGCGGATTCCAACAACACTGGGGTTAGGGGGTGTACCCTCTGCCCCCTTCTCCTCCCCGGTCCTCTCACGGGAATCCTGGGGGACTCCAGAGGAGCACCGAGGTTTCCCCCCTCCCTTGTCACTGTTTTTCAGCGGCGGCGGGGAGGGAGGGGTGAATGGAGGAGCAGCCATCACTTCAGCCTACTTCCAAGTACACGGAAGCAATGTCCAGTCCACCAGCTGCAGCTGCCCCCGCCAAAAGGGCTGGCTGTGGTGGTGTAGGACGGTGGAAGCCTCTTCCCCGCTGGTGCCGCCAGCCCCAAATGGCCGGCAGGGGCGGTGGGGGAGAGGAGGTAGCCCAGCTAGCTATGCACATAGGGAGGGTGAGGAGGCGGCCAGCTGCTGCCAATCCCGGTAAAGCAGGCTTGCTCGTGAGTCAGCCTGCTCTGCCAGGATCAGCAGCTGCCATGCTGCACTGCTGTCTGTCATGGCAGAGTGGGCTTGCTTGTGAGCCTGCTTTACCAGGATCACCTGTGGCCGCCCCAATCTCCTGCCAATGCTGGCAGAGCCCACCAGAAGCTCGGGGCAGCTGATGCGGAGAGAGAGGGCTTACCTGCGAGGAACGGAAAAAAGGAGAGAACTAGGTTCTCAGGATGCAAAAATCTTTATTAAAGGAGCCCGACACGTTTCGGCCTGTGTATTTTTCAAGGCCTTCCTCAAGGGGCTGTGAATATTCAAAATACATACATTAAATTAACTTAACATGGTTAGGACAACACATAACACATGGTTAGAAAATACACAGGCCGAAACACGTCGGGCTCCTTTAATAAAGATTTTTGCATCCTGAGAACCTAGTTCTCTCCTTTTTTCCATTTTCCGTTGCATTTGGATGCTTATCTCCTCCTGTTTCTGTCTTTGGTTACCTGCGAGGAAGCCTGCTCTGCTGATATCAGTAGCTGCACCGCCCCGCCAGGCATCACGCCAATGAGAGCTGCCCCCAAGTGCTGCCTGGGCACTTTGGCAGCTGCCAGTGGCGCTTGCCCAGCAGCCGCTTGGAAAAGGTGGCAAGCATTTCTTGGCACTCTTGCCAAGCGGCTCTGTAGCCATTTGGGTTACTCAGGGGTTCTTGTGTCATCTGGTTCGGAGGATATATACATCAACCCCACCAAACCCTACCAAACCCTACAATAATCTGTGGGTGGTGAGGGTGGCTTATAAGCCCAGAAGCCTGGCTTATAAGCCACCCCAAATAATGCATGGTGGGTTTGTATGACACAGCAACCCCCCCGTAGCTTATAAGTCGTGTGAACCCAGTCAATGATATAACGTTCAAACAGACAAGGGTCCAGATTTGAGGGAGAGTCCAGGTGAGGGGTGTGAAGGGCAGCTCAGACTGTAGAAAGTCCAGGAAGACAGGGATTTCAGCAGTGAAGACGGATGTGCCCAGCAGAAGCTCTGCAGCTTCCCCTCCAGCTGAAATATAGGGGAGCCGGCCTGTAAGTAGGGGTGGGCGATCTGACCACCACCCGACTCTTGGTGCGCTCAGCGAGCGCTGCCACTGCGTGAGCAGGGCTAGGCCAAAAACGAGCGCCAGCTGAGGCACTTGTCGGACCTCCGGGTTCCCGGCGCTACATTGTTTATGTAGAAAACGGTGTAAGATACATTATTGTGTAACTTGCGCAAATCGCGGCCATTTTTAACGTATCTGATGCCATTTTCTACATAAACAACGTAGTGCCAGGAACCCGGATGTCACTTCCCTGGCTCAGCATGTGAGAACGCTCAGGGCTTTTTTTCTGGTGGAACTCACCGGAACTGAGTTCCAGACCTTTTCTTCTATTAATTACATTACGATTTAATCGCCATCTACTCCCGAGGAAATGTAATCCAAGAGTTCCGGTACCCTTTTCTCCAGAAAAAAAGCACTGAGAACGCTGGACTTCCACCACCCCCAGTCGAGCTCCACACACATCCCTACCTGTAAGTCAGCAGTACATTAAAGGAGCCATTTCTGTTCTGCTTTCTAGAGATGCTTCCATTTGCAATCAACAGGGTTGAAACCCCTCCTTCCGTTGCCCAGTCTCCTCCCCCTGCCTGCTTGATTCCCAGAGAACCTCTCAGCTTTCTTAGATGTGTAGGCTAATCCTGACAAGTGGCAGCTCTTCAGGGCCAGACTGTAGATTTGTTTCTGTGCTACCCAAGACCTTTTTAAAATATATATACCGGTATATATATCTGAGGATGCCGGGGAACTGGTCTTGGGAACTCCTGCATGCACTGCTGTGCTCTACCTCTGAGCTGTGCTTGAGAGACCTCTGCAGCAGTCAGTGGGGATCCCTTCTGTGCATATCGGGGGGCGGGAAGAGAGATTGTACTCTTTCTTAAATGGAAGCTGGAAATCGAAAGGGAGCCTAGAAGTCTCCTAGGAGAGCCTGAGCCATGGGAGGCTTCCTTGGTGAGATGGGCCTTTTGTGGGTGGACCTGGGTATGAGTGCACAATGTAAGTATTCCACATAACATTCCACATAAATATGTGTGTGTGGGGTGGGGGAGGAATACTATTGGTAACTGTAATGTCACACTGTCTGCAAATCACTGAAAGCACACAATATATTGCAGCAAAACAGTAATAGAAATTTACTCCATTACATGCTATTTTAAAAAGCGTGAGCGAGAAACAAACACCATCACACCCAGGACCTGAGCCCATGCTAATGAATCACATTATTCATTGCTCACTTAACGGCTCAGCCATGGATAACTTGCATAATTCAATTAGAAGGAGGCTTCATTTAAACGGATGGAGCCTGTCAGAGGCTTAATGTGCACCAAAGTGCATCTCACATGGATAACAAGGCTGACCATTGCACCATGATCAGCCACCCACCCACCCCACACACACACACCCATACACCCCCTCTGAGAAACTACACTGATCCTATAAAAATGTTTTTTAAACTTCCCTTTAAATTCCATGATGCGTTTTGACTTCCAATTTCACTTTGAAACAGATGAAAGTGGCAGGCAACCCTGAGTGGGATTCATTGTTGCAGTAGGCCAGGCCGTCCGCCACCACACACGGCACTTCCGGCTGTGCCTGGGGAGGCTGATGGCCAGTCGGAAATGCCACCGGCTCGCGTGGGCTGGTCAAGGGGGGAAGAGGCTTTCTACTGCCACCGAAAGCAATAAGGAGTCCTGGAGCACCTTAAAGGCTTTATTAGAAGAATCTGCTGACATGAACACTAGTCCATGATGAAAGCTTACGCACCGTGGATCCGATAGCCTTTAAGGTGTTACAAGACCCTCTGCTGCTGCTTTTGCTGTGACAGACTCACAGCGCTTCCTTTGGAATTTGTTACCGGTAAGCACTGGGAGGTGCCAGACAGAGACGTCTCACTCAGCACCACGCAAGTGCAGGATTGCCGATCTGGTAGGTTGGCTGGGCTGCCGACAGGGTGAGAGTGACGCCCCACTCTGCAACCGTGTGCTTGGCTGAGTGGAGCTCCCCAGGCCTCCTCCACTGTGGTCATTCCCCTTCTGTGTCAGTTTTACAGTTGTGGCAACCCGCCTCGCTCGACCTCCCTCCTAGGGTTGGTCCCATCCAGCCTGCCAGCTTCCATGCAGAAAGAAATCACGGAAGACTTTGAAGAGTTGGGAATGGAACTCAAGAACTTCGGGGCCCAGATAGTTTTCTCATCCATCCTTCCAGTACTTGGAAGAGGCATAGAAAGGGAAAGAAAAATACTCCGAGTGAATGACTGGCTACGAAGGTGGAGCCGACGTGAGGGATTTGGATTCTGGGACCACGGGCTACACTCCCTGGAAGATGGACTGCTGGCAAAGGATGGGTTGCACCTCACAAGGACTGGGAAGAATGTGTTTGGCCACAGCATGAGGAACTTAATCAGGAGGGCTTTAAACTGAATCCAACAGGGGAGGGAGACATAAACTCGGGGGTACCAATGGAAGAAGGCCTCTATGCCACAATGGAGAGAACAGCTCCAGCGGTGCCCATTGATAGTCTACCACAAAATGTAGGGAAAAAGTCGGACTATAAAGCACATAGTCTTCGATGTCCCTATACTAATGCCCAGAATATGGGCAACAAACAAGACGAACTTGAATTTTTGATACATGAGGGCAAGTACGACTTGATAGGGATAACTGAAACCTGGTGGGATGACTCCCATGACTGGAATACAGCAATTGAAGGGTATAACTTGTTCAAAAGGAACAGAAGCAACAGAAAGGGAGGTGGAGTTGCACTGTATGTTAAAAATACATATCTCTGCACAGAGATACAGGAAGAGGAGCTTGGCAGCCCCATTGAGAGCATCTGGGTTAAAATAAAGGGGGCAAAGAATAAAACGAACATGGCGGTTGGAGTCTACTACCGACCACCCAATCAAGGAGAAGACGAGGATGGAACTTTTGAAAAGCAAATTGCCAGTGTTTCAAGGAGGCACGATGTGGTAGTAATGGGAGACTTCAATTTCCCTGATATCTGTTGGGAGACTTATTCAGCCAAACATGGCCCCTCAAAGAAATTCCTGAGCTGTGCTGCTGATAACTTCCTCCTACAGAAAGTGGAGGAAGGAACTAGAGGATCGGCTATCCTTGACCTGATTCTAACCAACAGAGACGAGTTAGTGGATAAAGTGTGCCCATTGTTTCGGGAACTCTGGGGGAAAGTGACCATGTTATACTTGAGTTCTTGATTCTAACGGAAGCAAAAGCTGAGTGTAGCCAAACACGTACCCTGGATTTTAGGAAAGCCAATTTTAACAAACTCAGAACAATGATGAGTAAGATCCCATGGCAAGTGACTCTCACGAGAAAGGGAGCCCAGGAGGGGTGGGAGTTTTTAAAAAAGGAAATTTTAAAGGCACAATTGCAAACAATTCCCACAAGGAAAAAAGGCAGAGGGCAACAGAAGAAGCCAATGTGGCTTCACAATAAACTCAAAGATGACCTGAAAACAAAAAAGGACACGTATAGGAAGTGGAAGGAAGGACAGGCTACAAGTGAAGAGTACAGGCAGGTAGCACAGAACTGCAGGAATAGTGTCAGGAAGGCTAAAGCTGAGAATGAGCTAAGGTTAGCGAGGAATGCTAAAAGCAACAAAAAAGCTTTCTTCAGATACATGCACAGTAAAAGACAGAAGAAAGAACTGGTGGTTCAACTACGCAATGAGGATGGCAAATTGATAACAGAAGACAAAGAAAAGGCAGAAGTGTTCAATTCCTACTTCAGCTCGGTCTTCTCCCAAAAGAGGGTCTATGACCCCCCCGGCAAACCTGAAGTGCAGACTGAAGGGGCAGGATTGCAGCTTGAGATTGATAGGCAAATGGTCAAGGAGCACCTGATTACTCTGAACGAGTTTAAATCTCCAGGGCCTGATGAGCTGCATCCTAGAGTAATAAAGGAACTGGAAGAAGAACTCTCAGAACCACTGTCTATTATCTTTGAGAAATCATGGAGGACAGGTGAAGTGCCAGACGACTGGAGGAGGGCAAATGTTGTTCCCATCTTCAAAAAGGGCAAGAAGGAGGAACCTGGGAACTATAGGCCAGTCAGTCTGACATCAATCCCCGGGAAGATTTTTGAGCAGATTATAAAGAAGTCAGTCTGCAAGCACCTTGAAAACAATGCAGTGATTACTAGAAGCCAGCATGGATTTGTCAAGAACAAATCCTGTCAGACTAATCTGATCTCATTTTTTGATCGGGTAACCTCCCTTGTGGACTGTGGGAATGCTGTGGACATTATATATCTGGACTTCAGCAAAGCTTTCGACAAAGTGCCTCATGATATCCTGATTAGTAAGCTAGCTAAGAGTGGGCTAGATGGAACAACTATCAGGTGGATCCACAATTGGCTACAGAATCGGATTCAAAGAGTGCTTATCAATGGTTCCTTCTCAAACTGGGGAGAGGTAACGAGCGGGGTACCACAGGGCTCGGTCCTGGGCCCGGTGCTCTTCAACATTTTTTATTAATGACTTGGATCAGGAGGTACAGGGAATGCTTATCAAATTTGCAGATGACACAAAGTTGGGTGGAACAGCTAATACTCTGGAAGACAGAAACAAAATTCAAAGTGACCTCGATAGGCTGGAGCGCTGGGCCGAAAACAACAGAATGAAATTTAATAGGGATAAATGCCAAGTGCTGCACCTAGGGAGAGGAAACCAAATGCAGAGTTACAGAATGGGGGACACTTGGCTCAACAATACTACAAGTGAGAAGGATCTTGGAATTGTGGTAGATCACAAACTGAATATGAGCCAGCAATGCGATGTGGCTGCAAAGAAGGCAAATGCAATTTTGGGCTGTATTAATAGAAGTATAGCTTCCAAATCGCGGGAAGTGATAATTCCCCTTTACTCGGCACTGGTTAGGCCTCATCTTGAGTACTGCGTCCAGTTCTGGGCACCTCACTTTAACAAGGACATAGACAAACTGGAGAGGGTTCAGAGGAGGGCAACAAGGATGATAAAGGGACTGGAAACAAGGCCCTATGAGGAGAGACTGAAAGAACTGGGCATGTTTAGCCTTCAGAAGAGGAGACTGAGGGGAGATATGATCGCACTCTTCCAATATTTGAAGGGATGTCACACAGAGGAGGGCAAAGATCTCTTCTCGTTCATCCCAGTTTGCAGGACACGGAATAATGGGCTTAAGTTACAGGAACCCAGATTCCACCTAAACATCAGGAAAAACTTCCTGACTGTCAGAGCAATAAGACAATGGAATCAACTACCTAGGGAGGTGGTGGGCTCTCCCACTCTGGAGGCATTCAAGGTGCGGCTGGACAGCCATCTGTCGGGGATGCTTTGACCTGGATTCCTGCATTGAGCAGGGGGTTGGACTCGATGGCCTTGTAGGCCCCTTCCAACTCTACTTTTCTATGATTCTATGCTTGTCTCCAACCAGTGGCCGCAGTTTCCGTCTCCCTTGCCCACACCACATCGAGACTTTCTAAAAGCTCCTTGGTGCCAGTGGAGGAGTTTAAAAAGCCATCGGCTCCCCAAGATTGTGACAATTTACAAAAACAATTTACAAAATATCAGAGAACAATAAATATCAGAGACACCAGGGCAGGGAGCATCCTCCAGGGTGGGCCATTTAGGCACAAAGGAGCCTTGACTGATTAAACCACTTCTCATGACGCACCAGTGGCAGGTCTCTCTTCTAGTCACACTGTTTGGGCTTGAAAAATGCCACTCAAGGATGGCTTTTAGATCCACTGCTGGATGTGTCCCCTGAAGCATGTTGAAATCTGGCTTCCGGTGATTCTATCAAAGTTTAATCAAGGCATAGAAAATAATGTTTACTGCAGCTTCACTCATAAGGAAAAGGAAAATATTCCCATATTTTAAGGAAAGGAGAGACTTTAATGGTGCATCTCTCTTTTTGATTGCATAAGTGACAGGCATGCCCCTTTTCATATGTGTATGTCATGTTGCTCTTATGTGCATGTGTAGTCTGTTAGCTGGGAAACCCTGACTGCTAGGTAGTTATTTCCATCCCAAATATGAAGAAATGTGTGAATTTTGGAAAATCCTTATCAAAAGTGAAGTGAAACAGAATTCTCACCCAGCTGCACCAATCAAATTCAAGAGGTGCAGCTGTTCACAGCATGGGGAGGGCCAGGATGCGCCTGCCTGCCATACAGCTCTTAAAGACAAGGATCCTATCAGAAAAAGAGAGAGACAGAAACCCTAATTAAGATGGCTGAAGGCACAGGGATTCAGACCCAAACTTTTACAAGCAGAGCGCTCAAGGCTCTGGACCTGGGTAGATGAATTTGTCAGTTTTGGTTTCTCCCACATTTGGATTTAATTTTTTTAACATCTCAATTTCTTTTTGTGGAGGAAGGGGGGGGCTGGCTGACCCGCCACCCCCCCACCCTTTCCTACCCCAAAGGAACCAAGACCCCCAGAGACCTCAAGGTACCAGATTGCCAGCCTCCGCTGTCTGCAATCCTACTTGAATCTCTGTTCAGGGACTCGCCTTTAATTCTGTAACCTGGATTTAGATACTGAAGCCACAGAGCAACTACAAAACCCATGTGGGGTAAAACCAAGGAAGGTTTATTCTGGTAGCATTATACAACAAAAGGTGGGAAATGAGGGAAGCACACAAAATAGAGAGAGACACTTTGGTACACAGTAAAGCTGCAAAATAACAAAACCTGATTCTTAATATCTCTCAGGCACACACTCTGTCCTCTTCCAGGGTTAGATCCAGCACAGCCCTGCTGCCCGATGGAGAATTACCACATCTAGTTTCTATTTATTTTTATTTATTTATTTATTATATTTATACCCCGCCTTTTTCCCGAAAGGAACCCAAGGTGGCTTACATAATCCTCCTCCTCCTCTCCATTTTATCCTCACAACAACCCTGTGAGGTAGGTTAGGCTGAGAGTCAGTGACTGGCCCAAAGTCACCCAGTGAGTTTCATGGCCGAGCGGGGACTAGAACCCGGATCTCCCGAGTCCCAGTCCAGTTTGTTTTACTTACTGGACTAGCCTTGACCACTAAGCAAACACCGCTGCTACATCTGCTGCTGCTGCTGGGGAACATTGTTTTTGACTTTGTTTCCCCCCCCAGTAGCGGATTCCCCGAACTAGAAACCTGAAGGTCCGAGATGGGTAAACTCCCACAAGGCTTGCCTTTACCAGAGCCCTCATTCAGCTAATTTCACCAGGAGCTACCTGGGGTCGGATCCTGCGGGGGGTCCCCAAAGGCTTGGGCCTCTCCTTGGTGCACCACCATTGCTCCAACAGCCGGGCAGCCACGCAATGACCAAAGACAGACAAAGACAAAAAACCCACACGTTGGGAAATAGCTCTTCCCCCCTCCCCCTTTCTGTAGCTTTCCTGCCTCCAGCCAATTAGAATGAACTTCACCTGGCCAGGCAAAGGAGGGGGACTCATGACATTTACATCTAAAAGCCGGGTCACTGACTAGACCGGCTTTTCCGGACTTCCAGGCGCCATCCATAGGAACTATGCACACCCCACCCCACCCAGCCGGTTCACACATGAGGGTGTGTGTGTGTGTGTGTGTGTGTGTGTGTGTGTGTAGGAACCCCCAAAGGCTCCTTCCTTCACACTTTTCCTCCCAAATATGAAGACATTTTTGAATTTTGGTAAATTCTTAGTAAAACACACACAATCAAAATCATCACCCATCCCTAGATCTTCTGTGGTTCTTCCAGTGCTCCAAACTTCAGGTCTTCACTGGAAGAGTTCTGGATGTACGCTACCAAACTTAAGGCACAATCCTATACATGTTTAGACAGAAAAAAAGTCCTACTCTACAACTCAGGGTCATGCTGGGAGTTGTAGGCCTTTTCTTTGTCTAAATATTCATAGGATTACACCCTTAATGAAGGAACCAAAAGATAAATATCCCCATGCTGAAAGGCTAAGGATAGGTATTTTGTTGATTGTTCAGAACCCACCCACCCCCACAGTTCCAAGAAGGTCCACTCCACCACTTTGGCTATGGTATGCAACCTGCAAGTAGCAATTTCATTGCCAAGTAGCCGCCAGCATGCATATTTGCTGAGTAGAGCTGCTATTTAGGCAATGCTGGAGTGCTTAGTTTTGATGATCATAATTGAGTGAAAAACCACTGCATTCTGTTTCTATGGAGACTGGAATACGAATACAGGACTTCAAGCCCAGTGAGATGGGAGGGATGCTTTAAATCAACTGATGACACAAATCTCCAGCCAGTAGAGGATGCACTCAAATGGTAATAATAGTAATTCTATCTGAAGGAGAAATATTCTTTGCTTGGAAATGCTCTTTCTTTTGTTAGCTTAGTTTCCTGCTGCTTTTCTGGTCTTAATTTCAGGGCACATAACCAAAATGGAGCAAGAATGTTGCAAGGAGGCCACCAGCATTGTATGAGGCAGGCGACCTTGAAATAGATCTGCAACAGCCTGGCAGTAGCAGCTAATGGCATGGAGTCGGGGCAGGGAAACCCAGAAAGCCACAACGCCAGGGTGTGGGTGAGTTGTGCTAAACAAAATGGAGGGGGAGCTAGATACACGGTGGCCATTCTTGGAAGCAGACATATGTTCATCATAATGTCAGGCATGGCCCTAAGTTGCACACAGAATTCTGCATATGCAGGGACAGCCTCTTTCTCTTCAGTGACTGGGTTTGCAGGATCATCAACAAGCCATGGGTTCTGTGGTGGGGGTGGTTTGAAGCCACCCCTGCCGTGCACATCACCGGGTTTGGACAGCATGGAAAGCCACACGCTGCGAGGGTAATTAGGCAATCACGTGGCCAGGGCTGGTGCAAGGCAGTTTGGTGCCCTAGGCAAGATCAGATATTTAGCGCCGCCCCCCTTATTTATTTATTTTATTTATTTATTATATTTATTAATCGCCCATCTGGCCGGTCACCCGGCCACCCTTCCCACTTGAGCCCTCCCTCCCTCCAGCCCTATGCCCATTATGAAATAAATTTCCTTCCATGGGAACTGCCGAGCCCCATAGAAAAACTTTGTGGACTTTGAGACTTTTCCGTTGTGTTCACGCGGAAAGCAAAGAGGCAACATCAGCCCAACTATGCCAGGAACTCCCAAGGGCCTTCTCCTACTCTCTCTCTCTCTATATATATATGTAAAAGCCTGTCTCCTCCTGCGGGCAGCACAAGGGATATGAAAAAAGGATGTGAGAGAGGTGTGGTGGTGCTACCTGTGAGGAATAGAGACAAAAGGGCCTGTCCTACCTCGCAGGGTGGAGGTGAAGAGACACCGGTTTGACTCATACACCTTCTGGGTTGCGGGAATGCATGTAGTAGAAACATAGCAAAGAGAGAGCCCATGGATCATCTGGTTCAAATTTCTGCTTCCCCTCCTCTCTCTATCACTTTGTTGCAATATTTCTTTATCAGAATAATGTATATTATCCTGTCTTTCCCTTTACCAGCCTAGTGCTCAAGGCAGACATCAATATTCAAAGTACAGTAAAGCAAACAAACATCAACAGCTCAGGGTACAGTCCTAAACACGTTGAGGCAGAAAAAAGCCCTGCAACTCCCAGCATTCACCAGCCAGCATGGCTGGCTGTTGGAATGCTGGGAGTTGCGGGGCTTTTTTCTGCCTCAATGTGCGTAGGATTGCGCACGGCTGGCTGGGGAATGCTGGGAGTTGTAGGACTCCCCCCCCCGCTCCAAACACGCGTAGGATTGCATCCTAAAAGCATTTAAAACCAAAACACAGAAACAGCATGGTAAATAATTAAAACATTGGAGCCCCAGCTAGCTTAAAATACCTTTCCCGCCCTCCCTGGTTGCTGGAAATACCTGCTTTCGGGGGACGTTGAGCTGAGGAACCTGAGGCGCGCACCGGAGGGAGGGAAGGCAAAGCCTCCCACCATTGGCCCCTGCCCGCCTCCGCCAGCCTGTCACCTTCTCTGCCTCTTTTGATGCTGGTTGTGAGGAGGAGCCTGCCTGAAGCTTCAGCGGCGCCAGCGAGGCTTGGAGACCGAGCCCTGAGGTGGAGGAGAGAGAGGGAGGGGCGCGCTTCTTTCGCCTCCCCTTCCCCGCCACAGGACATGATTGGTAAAACAAGCTTGGTAAAATACGCATTTTAGCGCTGTTTTTTTTCCCCCCAAGGCGTTTCTGGCGCCCCCTTTAGCCCGGCTCCCTAGGCAGCTGCCTAGTTCGCCTAATGGTAGCACCGCCGGCCCTGCATGTGGCATGCGCGTGGCACACAGAGGAGGGGGAAAAGAAACCCCCCATTGGCTTCTCTGCTCAATGGTGCTGCTGCAAACCCAGTCAGGGTGTCAGGAAGCTCACAAAGGCATAGGGGACGTGGGAGCAGCCCTGAGCTCATGCTGGCTCAGCTTGTCTGAGCGTGGAAAGCTAAGCAGGGTCAGGCCTGGTTATTACTTGGATGGGAGACCCCTCCTCTAGTTGCCTGCATTGAGCAGGGGGTTGGACTTGATGGCCTTGTAGGCCCCTTCCAACTCTATGACCTATGAATCTATGATTTTGACATAGAAAATCCTTAGTGATTTGGGTCCAGCATAACACGATGAGATCCAGGGTGAGATGCCTGGTCTATGGTGTGGAGCTCAGGCATGGGGGGTGTATGTGGTGGGACAGGTTCACATCTCCACACAGATGATATTAAGTCAAATTAAATGTAAGGAAAAAATGGATCAGCAGTCATCATGAGTAAAAGGTGATGCTTGATACAGGCCTGTGGCTCACGCTGGCTCAGCTTGTCTGAGCGTGGAAAGCTAAGCAGGGTCAGGCCTGGTTATTACTTGGATGGGAGACCCCTCCTCTAGTTTCCTGCATTGAGCAGGGGGTTGGAGTAGATAGCCTTGTAGGCTCCTTCCAACTCTGTGATCTATGAAAACTATGAAAACTAGCTCTCACCCACATACCAGGGACAGGCAGGCACAAGATACTGCCTGCGCTGCTCTAGTTAAGAACTGATTCATTTGTGCTGCAGAATAATATACCACCACTTTTGCAAGATCTTACCACAGCAGGATGTTGGTGGGAGATTATGTGCTTGATTGTCCACAATAAATCTCCCTGCATATAGAAAACTAGCATGCCAAGGAGGGAGCAGAATTCTAGGCTAGCTTTCACCTGGCGAGGTTTTTATACAGTGTGTGTGTGTGTGTGTGTGTGTGTTGAGGTGCATGGTGAGTATCATTCAAAGATGTGAAACCCTCCCTTGCACCCTGAGGTGGTGGTACAGTCCAGCTGTTTGTGAGGGCTGGTGCGAGGGCTGCTCGTGGTTCTGAAGCGGCAGTACTGGTGGTGAAGCAGTCCAGGAAACCCTGCACTCAGTCATTCTGCTGCATGCGCAGATTGTCTTGATATACTCTACGCAAGGACTGGGACGTAGAAACTGCCTCCGGAAGCACGCAAGCGCACCAGGACAACTCTAAATGCTCGTGGAGAACCAGCAACAGAGACGGTGGCTTGAGATTGTGATGATGGTGGCTGGCGTTGGCCTTTCTAGCACAGCCCTGGCTCAGCCTGTCTGTCATTCATTCACAATAGGATAAAATAACCAGGCCAGCTTGTGTGGCGTAGCGGTGAGAGTGGCGGGCTGGGGCTCGGGAGATCCGGGTTCTAGTCCCCGCTCGGCTATGAAGCTCACTGGGTGACTTTGGGCCAGCCAGTGACTCTCAGCCTAAGCTACCTCACAGGGTTGTTGTGAGGATAAAATGGTGGGTTCCTTGCAAAACTGAGCGTGGAAAGCTAAGCAGGGTCAAGCCTGGTTATTACTTGGATGGGAGACCCCTCATCTAGTTTCCTGCATTGGGCAGGGGGTTGGACTCGATAGCCTTGTAGGCTCCTTCCAACTCTATCTATGAAAGAATGAAAGGAATAAAGGTGGATGTAAATGTAATAATAAACAAATAAAGCATATCGACCCATTTCCCCTTGCCTCAGCGTGGTGTACACGGGGCTATCCAATATTATTAGCAGAACAACCCTGTTAAGCCATTTAAGCTGAGAGACAATGGCTTGGCTCAGATCATCCAGTGAACCTCATGGCCGAGCAGGGCTCCCAAGCCAGCCCCAACACTCTCGCCATGTCAGGGCTGCTGGCGTGGAGGGCAGTGGGTTCGAGCCGCATTCGGGATGGACGGATCAGTCTATTTCTGGGCCATGACAATTTCACTCACGTTCATTTCTGGGCCATGACAATTTCACTCACGTCTGTTCCATCCTGCTTCCACACTAATTTACAACAAAACCTGCATGAACATCCTTAACTAAATATATATTTTTGAATGCAAAATATGCATTTTAAATGTATTTCATTAATCTCAAAGCACACTTTTCTAAACATATCTTATCCTTTAAAAACCCACGTTTCTTTCAGTGCAGTTTGGTACATTTTTTGAGCCCAGAAGAACTGCACGGCAAAATTAAGAGAAGTACAGAATCTGAGGAATGACCGCATTATGTTCCACGGAGAGCAGCAACCTCAGTCCTCGAGTGGCACGTTGTCCCCCAGTCTGAGGAGAGTCAGCAGCCTTATAAGACCTGGTGGAACCCTATTGGCCCTTGGTGTCACCTGACCCCTGCAGAGCTGGTAGCGGCAGTACCACCCTCGAGCCAATGGCGGTGCTGAAGTTCTGTAGAACAATGTTCTCCAACCTTGGGTCCCCAGATGTTTTTGGCCTACAACTCCCAGTATGCCCCAGCCAGCATAGCTGGCTGGGGCATGCTGGGAGTTGTAGGCCAAAAACATCTGGGGACCCAAGGTTGGAGAACACTGCTGTAGAAAACAAGCCAGCTCCTCCATCTAGGGACCTGTGAGGATTTCGTTCGGGGGGTGGGTGGAAGTCCAGCAAACTCACCGGGCTTGACCCCCCGAACTCCGTCCCACCCACCTGTTTCCCCGTCTCAACTCGCGTTCTCCCAAGCCGAGCTGGGGAAGCAACTTCCGGGGTTCCCGGCAGAGCACTTTTTATGTAGAAAATGGTGTAAGATATGTTAAAACAGGCCACAATTTGCACAAGTTACGCAAATCGTGGCAGCTCTTAACATATCTTACGCCATTTTCTACATTAAATACTCTGTGCCAGGAAGCTGGAAGTCCGACGGGGTGACGAGTGGCTTGGCTGGCGCTCGCTTTTGGCCCGGTTTGGTGGGTGCAGTGGCAGCACTTGCCGAGCGTCCAGCGAGTTGGGTGTTGGGCGGATTGCCCACCTGGCACCACTACCTCCATCTCTGCAAAGGAACACATGGCTCTTCAAGGTTTCGGACAGGAGCTTGTCCCAACTCTACCTGGAGATACCAGGGATCGAGCTTCCTTATGCGCTTCACCGCGGAGCTAGGAATGTGTGGATTTTGTTTAATCCATAATTCCATCTGTGTTCCATGGATTGTCAGGCATTGCTGTTCCATTGTCTGCTCATTGACAGAACTGGAATTCCCCCCCCCCTTCGGAAAAGTACGCAAAAAAGGTCATGACAATTTACATGACTTTCGTTGGCACATAACGTTATGTGTATTTTTCTTAGCTCAACATACGATCAAGGAGCAGAGCGCACAAAGGAGAGTGTTGCACAGCAGAGGCTGAAGCGAGATCAGAGACATATAAAACATCTCTTTTTAAAGCTTTTTTAAAAAATAAAAGTGGTGCACATTTTCATACAATTCATGGAAATCCAGAGTTGTTTGAATCCATTTCAGTTTTCTCTGACATCTCTACATGGAGCTGTGAGTCAAGCCCCAAAGCAGTGACCTCTGGGGAATCGGGAAGGATGCACGCTGCTTCCACAGGTGTCCATGCCACAGCAGCCCAAAGGTGCAAGGGGAGGGAGGGACTCTTCTCTTTCGCATCACCAATGTGGAAGTGGAGTGCCCATCTTGTTTAATGATTACAATTAACAAATACAGCATATGCACACTTTTTTTCTTTTTCTTTTTTTAAAGGGGATGCAACAATGCACTAGAATTAAGCACTTAGGGACCACAAGGGGACAAATTATACATAATGATCCCACATTACAGCATAAAGTTGTGCTGAACTCCTGAAGTGATTTTCTCAGGATTTGTTCTGATGACAGATAGCAGGAAGCAGCCATTAATAACACAACAAACCCCCTCAGCTAAGCTCTGCATCTGACAAGCCAAACATGGTTTTGATAATTGCTAAAAGGACAGGAAAATAGAAAAAGGAGAGAGAGAGAGAGAGAGAGAGAGAGAGAGAGAGAGAGAGAAAGAAAAGAAAAATTGTGGTCTTTTTCTCTGTCTACAGCACTGAATTGGATTATGTGATTCTTGTTGGAGACAGTAAAACAGCAAATGAAGTCTGCAGATCCATTTTTCCCTTTCTCCTCCAGTGCATTATCAAGTGATGCTTCAGCTTTTGATAAACAGGTAAATAAATTGTACTCCCCCCCCCAAAAAAAGGAGGCCACTGCTACAAATTGCTTTCTTGAGTGTTTTCATCTTCAACACAGATGGCAAATGCAAACAAGCCCAAACCTATTTTTATTTCCTGGTAATTCCCACATGGACGAGGTCTGCAAGTGAGCAGCACTGGGGGGGGGGGCAATTCTGCTGGAGTTGGCAGGGTCAGGAGGGAGACGGTGGCAGAAGCAAGAGATAGTGGGAGAGTGAAGGGGGGGTGCGTAATAGAATATTGGAACATAAACAGTACTTTGACACTAACACATTTCCACTCTCTGTGGATGGTGTGCTCTATAAAACAAGAAAGAAAGAGATGAGTTCAGTTTATGTGGAGCCAGACTGAAATGGATGCGTAGAAGAATCCACTCCGACGAACTTCCATTTTAACTCCTTAAATTATACAATGCGGTATGAGCTTTTATGGACAAGAGCCGACTTTGTGGTTCTTACTACTGATCCTTCCTTTTATATAACAACAACAACAACAACAACAGCAACACTTTGAAATGTTCAATGTGCCTCACACGGATGATCACAGTGGCGGTTACAACAACTTGCAAGGTAGACCAGCCAGTGCTATTATCCCAGTGTTTCTCAACCTTGGGTCCCCAGATGTTTTTGGCCTACAACTCCCAGCATGCCCCAGCCAGCTATGCTGGCTGGGGCATGCTGGGAGTTGTAGGCCAAAAACATCTGGGGACCCAAGGTTGAGAAACACTGTATTATCCTGACATTGCAGAGCTGGATGAAAGGCGAAGCTTCGCCTAAGCTGACGTGAACCAAGACAGTCCCGAGGTGACAGGACACGGGCTGAGCCCTTCTGTTTCCTTGATTTGGGCTCACCGCTCACGCCTGCCTTCCCCAACCTGCTGCCTCCAGATGTGTTAGATTACAGGTCCCAGCATGCCCCAGCAGGCATGGCTGGTTTATGGGATGTTCTCTGGTGTGCCCAACATGTAACTGTTTATTTCTTTTCCTTTTCCTTGTTAATCTGGGGTGGAATCCAGCACAGGTGGTCTACAGGGCGACCTCTCTGCTGATCTGTCTGAGGAAGGTTGCCTCAAGAGGGCAGCACTGGGGCGGGGGAGGAGAGCAGGTGGTATCAGACAGCCAGGTGGGGAGAGAGAGAAGGAGAAGGGTGGGGCGGGGCATTGTCCTTCTTCAGGCCGTGGGAGGTCTTGTGTTGGCCCTGCTATCTAGGCAGTTTAGTCTTGCTTGCTACACTGTCACCATCTTTCTCAGACTTCAGTAGTGGCCCTCTTGTTTCTCTGGGTCCCCCGTGTGGCATTTGGTGTCCAGAGAGGAAGTTGCCAATAGGATTCCCAGTAAGATGCAACTTGTCAACATTGAAAGTTATCTGCAGGTCCCCACACCGGCTGCCATTTATTCATGACTGGCTGAGAGGAATAGCATCATTAAGCACATGGTCCTCTGGAAACTGATGAGATCCTGGGCTTGTTATGGAACATTTCTTCAGCAGTTTCTTCCAGCAACTGGAAACTAACCTGCCTGAGCTAACATTTTCTCATAGTGAAGGATGTGTCTGCGAGGGGGAAAGAATGCTTAATTCGGCTCGACCTTTTATAGAGATGGACGCCAGCTACATGCAGAACTTTCTCCACAGAGTTAACTTTGCCTTGGACTTCTGATGCACCGTGTGCACTCTGTCTTATCTTGCATATCATACAGAATCCAAATGGATACATTTCCCCAGGGACATGGTGATGCATCCCCAGGTAAATCCGGGATAACCTGAAAGACTCCTGTGAGGAATGTGAGATGTTCTTGAATACCTGCCTGTGAACAGATCTCAGAGTCTCCTTGAAAACCGGGATTCTGAATTATTCAAACATGCTGTAAAAATAATTGCTAGATAGATCACTGGAGTAGCGGCTTGGTAAATGGCACAGTTGTTTCACAGATGTATTCTAATTGTTTTATTGTGCTTTTAATTTTGTACATCCCTTTGTGTGTGTGTCCTTGGGACAGAAAAACAGGATTCAAATAAGAGCCCTCCCTTCATCTAATCTTTGAGATCATGTTCTAGGGCCGCGGCCCTCTCTTCAAGACATTCCTTTGCTGCCACGGACTTTATTATATTTATTTATTATATTTATCAATCGCCCATCTGGCCGGTCAACTTGTGAGAAAGCCTGCCTCTGCTGGTGCAGCTGGGTAACTGCATACCCTGGAGTCACGGTCTTATATGGGGCACCCCTTTAGACAGCCATGCGCATTATTTCAGTCGTGAAGCACACAACGCCGCCCCTCCACCCCCACTCCGCGGGGTGCTGCTTGTGCTTGTACAAGTGGATGCATATCGGCATGCTGCAGCCATGTCTACACATGCACATACTGCAGGAGGTGTAGCTTGCCATCTCCAGTCATGTGTGCATTCATTGTACGTGTAGAGCAGTGTTCTCCAACCTTGGGTCCCCGGATGTTTTTGGCCTACAACTCCCAGCATGCCCCAGCCAGCATAGCTGGCTGGGGCATGCTGGGAGTTGTAGGCCAAAAACATCCGGGGACCCAAGGTTGGAGAACACTGGTGTAGAGGCTTGGATTCGTAGAACCATCTAAAATTGGAACCATCTAAATTGCTCCTTTAACCCAGTCCCTGTGCATGTTTACTCAGGAGCAGGGTCGGTGCAAGG
This sequence comes from Shinisaurus crocodilurus, assembly GCA_021292165.1. Taxonomy (NCBI): domain Eukaryota; kingdom Metazoa; phylum Chordata; class Lepidosauria; order Squamata; family Shinisauridae; genus Shinisaurus; species Shinisaurus crocodilurus. The sequence goes on from CM037876.1 coordinate 316,110,790, forward strand.
CAGTTTGGTGCCCTAGGCAAGATCAGATATTTAGCGCCCCCCTCTTCCCACTTGAGCCCTCCCTCCCTCCAGCCCTATGCTCCTGGCGCCCCCTTTAGCCCGGCGCCCTAGGCAGCCGCCTAGTTGGCCTAATGGTAGCACCGGCCCTGCTCAGGAGTTTTACATTATCTCAATGAGACACGCCTGAGTTCCTGATTGCGTGGAAAGCTGTCCATTCATGTTCACTTGCATGTACATGCACAGTGCAAGGGCGCCCATAAATGTGCATCCAGCAGCGGGCAGTGCCTGCCACCTCTCACCGTATCCGTGTTTCTTTCTGCATGCAGAATATGAGCCCTGTTGTGTGTGTTTATGGCAGGGGTGGACATAAAATGTGCATTCATGGAAGGGGTGGTCAACTTGGTCAGACCGAGGGCTGCATGAGGTGTTGGGTGGGAGGCTGCAGGGTCAGGGTGCGCACGCACACACACACACACACACACGCACACACGCACACAAACACACACACACACACACTTCACTCCCACCTCCCCTCCACAGGGGGATGAGCATCTCCACTCCCCTAGCAGGGAAGGCTTTCCTCTCCCTCTTAGGAGAGAAGAGGAGGCTACTCTAGCCTGCCAGACTCTGTGGTTTCGCTCTCAAGAGTAATATTACCGAGAGTGAAACCACAGAGTTTCATGAGTTTTTAGAGTGGCAAAGTGTTCTCCAACCTTGGGTCCCCCAGATGTTTTTTGGCCTACAACTCCCAGCATGCCCCAGCCAGTGTAGCTGGCTGGGGCATGCTGGGAGTTGTAGGCCAAAAAACATCTGGGGGACCCAAGGCTGGAAAGAGAACACTGTGAAGTCTCAATAACGTTATTCTTCAGGGAGAAACCATAGAGTTTGAGAGACTAGAGTGGCAAAAAGCAGGGATGGGGACTCGGACTCGAGGACTCGACTCGTGTGTCGGACTGAGTCCCCCCTCTGACTCGACTCGGACTCGAGTCCCAATATTTTTAATGGGACTCGAGACTCAACTCGGGACTCGAGACCAAGGACTCTTCAACATCCCTGGGCTGTGCCAGAAGGAGTGGAGAGGAGCGTGATCACCGGTGAAGAGCGCATGGAAGCGAGGCGCGCCACTACTCGGCCACTATGGACGGCTACCAGGAGCGCAGCCCCAACAATGTGTTGAGATTTATTTTGATTGATGTGTTGTTGTGGGGGGTTAGGGTTAGGGTCAGACATTTTGGGTTTGGCTGCCTCTGCCTGCCTGTCTGGGGTTCCCTGCCTCCTCTGCCTGCCTGGTCTCTTCTTAACCAGTTCCACAGTTTGAATTGTCCAAGACAAAGGCCTCTGCCTGCCTGCTTTGGGGTTCCCTGTCTCCTCTGACTGCCTGGTTATTTTGGGTTTGTCTGCCTGGTCTGTTCTTGCCAAAATCAGTTGCAGAGTTTTGAAATAAAAGGCACACTTGTGCCTAGAATTCATTTAAGCCACACATCTGAAGTAGCCTTATTTTGTTGGGGGGGAAACCCCATTGATTTTAATAGGGACTCGTGGAGTCAGTTTTGGGAGTGACTCGGGACTCGGAACTCGTGAGTCACCATTTTGGACCAAGGACTCGGACTCGAGACTCGGGTCCAAAGACTCGTGACTCGACTCGTGACTCGAGACCAAGGACTCTTCAACATCCCTGGCAAAAAGGCAGTTTTAGACCCCCAAAGGTGGGGAGGAGTGAAAGCAGAAAAAGGGAATTTGGGTGGGGGGTGGCAAGGTCACCTGCGGGCTGCAGGGGACACCTTGGAGGGCCACATGCAGCCCATGGGCCATGCTTTGCCCACCCCTGATGTATAGAGTCCCCTACATTTGATTGAAGTGCATTCTCTTCTATCCAGGGAATAAGCATATCTACATCTTTTATGCCAAACGCTGAGATCTGGTTCCTACAGGGGATCAGTGCACTCTAACTCATCTCAAAAACCAGGACTGACGCACAGTGTGCTATTGTGTATGTTAACATAAAGCTCTTCTGCCCCCATGCACTTTCCCCAGTGCTTCCCACAGCTCTGCCCTCCAAATTATATTCCAGCAGTTCTGGACATGAGGATATTCTGTCTGGATTGCTCATCCATTATCTCCATTCAACTTCAGAGCACAACCTTTTCACTGAGATCCAGCCATTGCACTGAAGGCTCTATTCAACAGAATTGCTCAAAACATTTCTACACAGGTTGCCAGAACACTAAAACAGAGATACGGCTCCCACTCCAGAACTCACAATACAGTAAAGGCCTTTTGGGAAGGAACATGGCATGGCATCTGATCGTTCCCCCCCCCCCCGCCCCAGGCACAACTTCATTCTGTCCTGTTTCTGCAGCAGTTCGCAAATGTTTACTTTAAAAGTCCACATGAACATTCATACACATTTTCGAGCTCATTTTCATGCACGTGAAAATTTGCAGAAATTTTTGTACACATTTTCCCCAATGGACATCTGTTCGTACACAAGATTCCTTAATCAATACATTTTTGTACACATTTTTTTTGATTGGAGAATTGGCAAAATTCAAACAAGTGCAATTACTGAAGGTTCCGTGTTCCAGCTGGCATTTTAGTTTGGGAACTGCAAATTAGGTAGGTAAGTATTAAAATGGAAACCAAACAAATCTCTCCACACATTCCTATTCTGAACAATCCAGTTAAACAAGATGGAAAGTCTGGTTCAATATCCATGGGCCTCTACAGGTTTTCCTACCTGTGTTCATGTTATACCTGTGAGTTGGCCTGAGAGTATTCATACTGGCAGCCAGCACAGAAATTTACTAAATGAATAGTGACAAACAGTGAGTAAAGCAAAAACAGAGGTGGTGCATCAAGAGGCTGACCTGTGAATGGGGAAGTCTCCAGTTTGACTCGTCTGCCACAAACTTGCTAGGTGGAAAGTCCTTTTCTGCCTCAGCCCTCCCACCTGCAAGATGGGGATAATGTCAGCCCACCTCACAAGCTTGTTGTTGTTGTAAGAGCTGCAACAATATAATATCAGTGGACATCATTCACCATACAAATGCTAACCACCATCACTGAACTTAAATGGGAGAAGACGAACATAATATTTTTAGACTAGTATGGAAGCATCCTTATCATACACAACTCAAATGTACCTTTTGCTCTAAAAAACCAACACAACATTTTGCAGCTTTTGGGAGCATTTCAGTTTGAAAGGCTGTTGCCATGTCTGGGCTGGCGTGCAGACCCTAGGACAGTTTTCTCCAACCTTGGGTCCCCAGATGTTTTTGGCCTACAACTCCTGGCGTACCCCAGCCAGCGTAGCTGGGAGTTGTAGGCCAAAAACATCTGGGGACCCAAGGTTGGAGAGCCCTGCTCTAGGAGAAGTGTTTTTATTCAAGCAGGCCTTTGGTGTCTCTTGGGTTGGGTTCTGGTTTTGTTTTGTTGTTGTTGTTGTTATTATTATTATTATTATTATTATTATTATTAATTATATTTATACCCCACCTTTTTTCCTGCAAGGAACCCAAGGCGGCTTACATAATCCTCCTCCTCTTCTCCGTTTTATCCTCACAACAACCCTGTTGTTGTTGTTGTGTTTTTAATTGTGTTTTAATATATTTGTTTTATTGTTGTGTTAATCAAGTCTTTATCTTTGGTTGTAAGCTGCCTTGCGTGCCATTTTTTATTTTTATCTTTGGACAGAAAGGCAGGGTACAAATGAAAATAAAATAAAATTTGGAAGGCAACAGGTTGCCTACCCCTGATTTAAATTATAGTGACAATTTCTCCATTTGTGCCTATACACATAAAGGAGAATCTGCAAATTTTATGCAAATCTGTGGTCTCCTCCATTGCCCTCTTTTTGGGTGATGCGTTTGCTCTTCTTCAACAATGCATAAGTGGCCACCCTCGTTATTTTGAAGTGGTTCGTCGGAAAAGACCTCTATGCTCTGGGTTTTCCCCCCCTGAACACGCAGATCAGCATGAATGCCCATATTAAGCTGAAGGGACATCAAAAAGTCTAGAGTGCTTGAAGTCAGAACGAGAAGAGTAAATATATACCGGTACATCTCATTAGAAATGATTGTGGCTTTTCTCTCAAACATTTGGGATAAATAATGGCACCGGCGACATACCGCTTCCCACCCCGCTCTCCTCTCCTTGGTGCTCTGAAGTCAGCCATTGAAATTCTGGCCCCGTGTGCGTTCTCCATTCCTTGCCAGCAAGCCCCATTCATCAGAGCTTCCTTGTTCTGGTTCAATTAAATTCTATAGCACTCCAAGGTGATGTAGCTTCAGCCCTGGTGTGGAATTTCAATGCAGCCAACGGGCTTGTAAATACGCAGCTGAGGATAAATTGGCCATCAGCGGGACTGAGAGGAGCAGCGGAAAGTGTGTGATTACAGCTCATTCTTATATGCTTGGAACTGGAAGCGGCCAAGCCATTACTAGGAGCCAGGGCAATGTTTCTGTGCCCAGAGAGAAGGTGGCAGGGCTGTTTTTTAATCCACCCCTCCTTTACATCAGAGTTTTTCAAGCAAATATTCCGGGACAGGCTGGGAGGCCTGTGGTTTACACTGGCTCAGCTTGTCTGAGCGTGGAAAGCTAAGCAGGGTCAGGCCTGGTACTACTTGGATGGGAGACCCCTCCTCTAGTTCCCTGCATTGAGCAGGGGGTTGGACTCGATGGCCTTGCAGGCCCCTTCCAACTCTATGATCTATGAATCTTGCTTGGAATCCTACGCTTAAGAGCGTGTGTGCACTGAGAAGGAGAAAAACCCCAGATCCCAAATCCCAGGAGCAGGGGAGGGATGGAAGGGGTGTCTCCAACATAGAGCCCCAGCTAAGAAGGGGCTAGATCCCCGCTCACCCTGCCCTTCTCCCTGCCAGCCGCGTGCAGTGCCCGCTAGCTTCACTTACCCTGATGAAGGGTGGTTGGGGGACTTGGTCGAGGGGCCTCCTAGCAGCCTGCATGCTCTCAGGAACATGTGCCAAAGCATCATGGATGCCAGGCAACAAGGGAAATGTCTCCCCCCCCCCCACATCCCTGGGCTAGATTTTTCCTGCTTCTCAGTGATAATAGATGTTTCCGGGAAGGTCCAGGCAGGGAAGCCCGAGGCCTCCACTGCCGCCAGCCCCACCTTCAACTCCCTCCGCCTTCTCGGGGTACATTTGGGAAAGTTGGGGTGGCAGTTGACCTCCACACCCTTTTGACTAACAGGAGCTTGAATTGTTGACCATGACTGCCAAGCTCCAGGCTGACCCAGGCCCAACGGAGACCACTTGGTTGGGGGGAGGAGGAGGAGGAGGAGGATTGGAATGCCTCAGCAAACCTCTATTCCCCACACAAGACATGGGGGGTCCCATTGGCAGGAAGCCTCACCTGAGGTCTCAAAGAACCCCTTTGACCCCACCCCGAGCCCTGCTGAGGTTCCTGATTCTCTTCTCTTGTCCCGTGGCTCTTCAGAGCACTGGTGGTGATGCACAAGGTGGGACACTCAGAGTCATTGTTGGAGCACCCACCTGGCTCCCAGAAGACCCTTTTGCCCAGGGTTGAATCATCAGCAAGGGTCTACTCTGGAACAAGGGTCTACCCTGCTGCAATTTCTGAATCAGGAACTGCCTGTATATAAGCGCTCAGATTTCTCCCAGACCTTCGCTGGGTTATGAGCCCCCGCTGAGCTCCTTGCCCCAGCTATGTGTTTTGGCCACTGCTACTACAAGCACATGGCAAGCCGTCCATCTGCCCGTGTGCTTCTACGGTTGCCACAGATCACATGGCCTTCTCCATGCCTTTGTGTGCAGCCACTTAAAAAAACATCTGCAGCTTCCCATGTGGATGTGATGATGCCACAAGTGGCTGGAGTTGCCTCAGCACGGCAGCTGCCATGAAGCACCTGAGAAGCTTTGATTAAACGCTATATAAGGGAAGAGATCCAAGGCACCCCACCCCAGGCTGCAACCCCCTCGACATGACAAGGGAAATGAGGCCAAATTGTAAATCATGCTTGAGGATGTTTTTGGAAGCCTATTTCCCTGACTCTGTCTGCCTGTTGCTCAGATCTTGTGAGATCTGCTGTCGCCAGTCAGAGAAGCAGAGTGGGAGCAGAACAATCTACATTCTGAGCCCAGAGTTGCTGGATCGTTTCTAGAACACAGATGACAGCGCTTGGACATCTAGTAGGAGGGGCAAAGCACCAAAGTAACCAGGGGCGTTGGTCCCAGGGACAGTGAGAGCCAGTGCCCAAAATATTTTCAGGCCCAAAATGTACATGAGTAAATGTCTAGTAGACACACAAACACACACACCTCACATTGATATGTCTGGCTATAAGTGGAGATAATTGATGTCTTTCCAATAAAAAAAAAAAGCCCAGGAAAATAAAGCTTTAGATTAAATTTATTTATTTATTTGTTACATTTATGGATCGCCCATCTGGCCGGCAAACCGGCCACTCTGGGTGATGTACAACACAATAAAATACAGAATAAAATACATTTAAAACAGTATAAAATTTTAAAATCTTAGCCCACTTCATATTCCTGCCTGAACAGCCATGTTTTTAGTGAGCGGCGGAAGCTCAGCAGAGAGGGGGCATGGCGGAGGTCACTAGGGAGAGAGATCTGGGGGCCACCACAGAAAAGGCCCTCTTCCTAGTCCCCACCAGTCTAGCTGCTCTGGCTGAAGGGACAAGGAGAAGGCCGTCTGTGGCAGATCTTGTTGAGCGGCCCACTTGGTGTTGCTGGAGACGCTCCTTGAGATAGACTGGACTGGAGCCATATAGGGTTTTAAAGGTCAAAACCAACACCTTGAATTCGGCTCGGCAAGCAACTGGTAGCCAGTGTAGCTCCTTGAGCACTGGAGTGTTGTGATCCCGCTGGCAGCTGCCTTTAACCAGGCGAGCCGCCGCGTTCTGTACCAGCTGTAGCTTCCGAACCATCTTCCAGGGTAACCCCATGTAGAGCGCATTACAGTAGTCTAGACGAGAGGAGACCAAGGCATGACCCACTGATGGGAGCAGATGATTAGGAAGGTAGAGGCGCAGCTGCCGTATCAGATGGAGGACAGGTGAAGTGCCAGATGACTGGAAGAGGGCAAATGTTGTTCCTATCTTCAAAAAGGGCAAGAAGGAGGAACCTGGGAACTATAGACCAGTCAGTCTAGGATCAATCCCTGGGAAATTTTTGGAGCAGATTATAAATAAATCAGTCTGCAAGCACCTTGAAAACAATGCAGTGATTACTAGAAGCCAGCATGGATTTGTCAAGAACAAATCCTGCCAGACTAATCTGATCTCATTTTTTGATCGGGTAACCCCCCTTGTGGACTGTGCGAATGCTGTGGACATGATATATCTGGACTTCAGCAAAGCTTTTGACAAAGTGCCTCATGATATCCTGATTAGCAAGCTAGCTAAGAGTGGGCTGGATGGAACAACTATCAGGTGGATCCACAATTGGCTGCAGAATCAGACTCAAAGAGTGCTTATCAATGGTTCCTTCTCAAACTGGGGAGAGGTAACGAGTGGGGTACCACAGGGCTCGGTCCTGGGCCCTGTGCTCTTCAACATTTTTATTAATGACTTGGATGAGGAGGTACAGGGAATGCTTATCAAATTTGCAGATGACACAAAGTTGGGTGGAATAGCTAATACTTTGGAAGACAGAAACAAAATTAAAAGCGATCTCGATAGGCTGGAGCGCTGGGCCGAAAACAACGGAATGAAATTTAATAGGGATAAATGCCAAGTGCTGCACCTAGGGAGAGGAAACCAAATGCAGAGTTACAGAATGGGGGACACTTGGCTCAACAATACTACAAGTGAGAAGGATCTTGGAATTGTGGTAGATCACAAACTGAATATGAGCCAGCAATGCGATGTGGCTGCAAAGAAGGCAAATGCTATTTTGGGCTGCATTAATAGAAGTATAGCTTCCAAATCGCGGGAAGTGATAATTTCCCTTTACTCGGCACTGGTCAGGCCTCATCTTGAGTACTGCGTCCAGTTCTGGGCACCACACTTTAAGAAGGACATAGACAAACTGGAGAGGGTTCAGAGGAGGGCAACAAGGATGATAAAGGGACTGGTAACAAGGCCCTATGAGGAGAGACTGAAAGAACTGGGCATGTTTAGCCTTCAGAAGAGGAGACTGAGGGGAGATATGATCGCGCTCTTCCAGTATTTGAAGGGATGTCACACAGAGGAGGGCCAGGGTCTCTTCTCGATCATCCCAGTTTGCTGGACATGGAATAATGGGCTCAAGTTACAGGAACCCAGATTCCACCTAAACATCAGGAAAAAATTCCTGACTGTTAGAGCAATAAGACAATGGAACCAATTACCTAGGGAGGTGGTGAGCTCTCCCACTCTAGAGGCATTCAAGGTGCAGCTGGACAGCCATCTGTCAGGGATGCTTTGACCTGGATTCCTGCATTGAGCAGGGGATTGGACTCGATGGCCTTGTAGGCCCCTTCCAACTCTACTTTTCTATGATTCTAGGATTCTATGATACAGCGCCGCCCAGCTCACAGCTGACACCTGAACCTCCATGGACAGCTCGGAGTCTAAAATGACCCCCAAGCTGCAAACCTGGTCCTTCAGGGGCAAATTGGTCTGTTTATAACATGTTTGCAGCTGTATCGATCCATTAGAATAAACAAAACAAAACAGAATAATACTTTTGTGAAGGATCACTAGCAGGATCCTTTGCGTGAGTTCGGCACTTAACGGGTTAACCGGCACTGAGTTACAGCCCGTACGAGCGCTGGCGACCACCTGCGAGGCTTTCGCGCACAAGAGGAAACCGCAGCCCTTTACATGATCAAATAAGGCTTTTATTTGTTTACACAAAACACAGAACGGAACTAACAGCTCTCCAGGAATACTACAATGTCAATACAACCTTAGTTGACCCCCTGCGTTACTCAATGAACAGGCTCCTAGACTAGCGGATTGAATCTGGTCAATTACCTCAGATCAGAGACTCTACGCCTAGTCAGTTTCAGCCTGGCTCCAGGTCGGCCGATCCGGGGATGAGACTGGCTTATTCGGGCTGCTGCTTGAAGGACGAAGCTGGTTCCCTGGTTCCCTGGTTCCCAACAACCCTTTACCGGAAGGGAGAGGGGTTTTCTACCCCGGAGTTCCCGCTCTCCCCGCCCTCCAGGTCAGGTGGGGTTTATGCCTGCCCCTTCGTTTCAGGTGGGCTTATACCTGCCCGGGAAGAAGGTGACGTACTGGTACTTTACAGCTCTTTGAGACTGCCCTGATAGTTTGATGGTCCTTGATGGTCCTTCCTGGGTTTTTGTGGATCTCCACCGAGACTCTTCCTTGCTGGGGATGACGACCTGTCTGGCTGCTTCTCCTGTGACTTCATCCCTCCTCCCTCGCCCCCTCCCTTAGGGGAAGACTGTGTGTGTGTGTGCAGACTTGTGTTGGACTTTCTCCACAACTTTCATTAGGATGAACCAAAAAGTTACAGAAAGTTACAGCAAGCTTCATAGGACTCTTCTTTAGGCAAGCATGATATATTAAACCAAAATAGCAAGATGCGGGTGGGGTGGGGGCAGGGTTGGAGCATGGTACAAAGCCGCAGTGTGGACCTTGAGGTAATTTCACACATGTAGAACATGTATTTTCTAATTTTTTAGGGCCACTGGGAGTGGCCCAATGCCTCTCAGGATGAACATCACGGCAAGTGGGAGACCAGCCTGGCCCCATACATCGGCCAAAGAAGGAACAGCTGCAGGGAGCTTGTTTTGCCCTTCCCTGCATGGAAAAAGAGAGAGAGAGAGAGAGAAATCTATAAGGACCTTGTAGCTAAGAACTGGTGCCAGAGTTTTGCTTTCTTCCTCCTCCCTCCCAATCCCCTTTCCTTTTGTGTCATGTCTTTTAGGTTGTAAGCCTGAGGGCAGGGACTGTCTAATATTAATCTGTGTAAGCCGCTCTGGGAGCCTTTTCTGGCTGAAGAGCGGGGTATAAATGCTGCAAATAGATAAACAAACAAACAATAAATAAATAATTTCAGAATTAAAATAGAAACGTTTCTTTCATACCTCATGAGATCACAGTATAGGATGGAATTGTGGCATGTACGTGGGAGGGGGGGTCTGTGTTCAACCTTGGTATTGCCCCCTCCCCCAAGGGTGCTTGTGCCCAGGGCAATGGCCTAGGAAGGACAGGGGGAGGCTTCATCCACCTGCTCCTGCATTTTAGAAGACCATATGCGACAATTCCTCCAGAGAACCTCTAGCTCCAGCCAACTCACTGGTTCTGCTTCTGCTCAGGGTGTGCAAAACAGTGTACATAGAGAATTCAAGGCATACTGTTTAAACAGACCACAGCATCCAACATCAGGAGTGGGCTGGCCAAGACGCAGGGCTCAGTTCTGCACCCTGTGCAATCTGCACACCCAAATGCCCTTCGTAATGTGCTTCATCTGGAGTCAATTAGCCTGCAGCATCTGAGAGGTCAGAAACAATGATTCTGCTTGTTATTTTCTGACCTTGAAAGTCCTGAGAATCTGGTCTGCGAGTCCAGATCATAACCCTTAAGCAGTGCTTTTTTTCTGGAGAAAAAGGTACCGGAACTCTTGGATTATGTTTCCTCGGGAGTAGATGGCGATTAAATTGTAATGAAAGTAATAGAATAAAAGGTGCTGGAACTTAGTTCTGGTGAGTTCCACCAGGAAAAAAGCCCTGCCCTTAAGTTATCAAGGGGGAATGGAAAAAGAGAGCAGGCAGGCAAAACTTCATCTTAAAAAACGGGTGCTTATTTTGGGTTCCACAACAACAAAAATTACCAATATAGGCAGCTGTCAGTAGGATTAGCTGTGGACTCTTCAGTTGGATATTCAGTTTGCTTCCTCCTGATATCTAATCACTGTGGCCCTTCAATGCTTCTGTGATTAAAGCACGAGTCAGTGAAATGGAATCAACGTTCAGACAGTTGAGAGAGCTGAAACTGAAGTTGGATTCCATGCTGCACTGAAAGGCTGATTCCTTCCTTCCTTCCGGTTTCAGCTGCACATAGTTTTGATAATCCTGCATACATAAGATCCAGTGTTTTAGGAATCCTGGGATTAGTTGGTCTAGAAGGTCGCCAGGTAGCGGAACATACCCTGGTGTGGTTGCTGAGAGGCACGGATGGAGAATGTCCCAGGTGCCGGGGCAGGGTACCTTGTTCCCAGCTCCAGCCAGGTCACGGTTAGAAATGGCGCCCCCCCAGGGCCACAAACCGGGCTGGGCCCAGCCTGAACAGATATTGTATATTTTGCATACTTTGGGTGGGAAACAAAGGGCTTCACAGAGAGTTTCTGCACAGACACTTGGGCTTTGGGTGGAGGGGCCCCTTGCTGAGTGAAGCCTCCTGTCCTTTCCCAGAAGTCTTGAGAGAGAATGGAGAGCAAGGGGAGCCAGTGTGGCGTAGTGGTGAGAGTATCGGACTGGGACTGAGGAGATCCGGGTTCTAGTCCCCGCTCAGCCATGAAACTCACTGGGTGACTTTGGGCCAGTCACTGACTCTCAGCCTAACCTACCTCACAGGGTTGTTGTGAGGATAAAAACGGAGAGGAGGAGGACGATTGTGTAAGCCGCCTTGGGTTCGTTGCAGGAAAAAAGGCGGGGTATAAATTAAATAAATAAATAGGGGACTTTCCAAAGGGGAGGGGCTGTGAAGGGGAGGCGTGGAGCTCCGTGGTCCTAGCTTTCATAGAATCGTAGAAAATCATAGAGTTGGAAGGGGGCTACAAGGCCATCGAGTCCAACCCCCTGCTCACTGCAGGAATCCAGGTCAAAGCATCCCTGACAGATGATTGTCCAGTTGCACCTTGAATGCCTCCAGAGTGGGAGAGGCCACCACCTCCCTAGGTAGTTGGTTCCATTGTCTTATTGCTCTGACAGTCAGGAAATTTCTCCTGATGTTTAGGTGGAATCTAGGTTCCTGTAACTTGAGCCCATTATTCCATGTCCTGCAAACTGGGATGATCGAGAAGAGATCCTGGCCCTCCTCTGTGTGACATCCCTTCAAGTACTGGAAGAGCGCTATCATTATCTCCCCTCAGTCTTCTCTTCTGAAGGCTAAACATGCCCAGTTCTTTCAGTCTCTCCTCATAGGGCCTTGTTTCCAGTGCCTTTATCATTCTTGTTGCCCTCCTCTGAACCCTCTCCAGTTTGTCTATGTCCTTCTTAAAGTGTGGTGCCCAGAACTGGACGCAGTACTCAAGATGAGGCCTAACCAGTGCCGAGTAAAGGGAAATTATCACTTCCCGTGATTTGGAAGTTATACTTCTATTAATGCAGCCCAAAATAGCATTTGCCTTCTTTGCAGCCACATCGCATTGCTGGCTCATATTCAGTTTGTGATCTACCACAATTCCAAGATCCTTCTCACTTGTAGTATTGTTGAGCCAAGTGTCCCCCATTCTGTAACTCTGCATTTGGTTTTCTCTCCCTAGGTGCAGCACTTGGCATTTATCCCTATTAAATTTCATTCTGTTGTTTTTGGCCCAACGCTCCAGCCTATCGAGGTCACTTTGAATTTTGTTTCTGTCTTCCAGAGTATTAGCTGTTCCACCCAACTTTGTGTCATCTGCAAATTTAATAAGCATTCCCTGTACCTCCTCATCCAAGTCATTAATAAAAATGTTGAAGAGCACTGGGCCCAGGACCGAGCCCTGTGGTACCCCGCTCGTTACCTCTCCCCAGTTTGAGAAGTAACCATTGATAAGCACTCTTTGAGTCCGATTCTGTAGCCAATTGTGGATCCACCAGATAGTTGTTCCATCTAGCCCACTTTTAGCTAGCTTGCTAATCAGGAAATCATGAGGCACTTTATCAAAAGCTTTGCTGAAGTCAAGATATATGATGTAAACAGCATGCCCACAATCTACAAGGGAGGTTACCCAATCAAAAAATGAGATCAGATTAGTCTGACAGGATTTGTTCTTGACAAATCCATGCTGGCTTCTAGTAATCACTGCATTGTTTTCAAGGTGCTTGCAGACTGATTTCTTTATAATCTGCTCCAAAATCTTCCCGGGGATTGATGTCAGACTGACTGGCCTATAGTTCCCAGGTTCCTCCTTCTTGCCCTTTTTGAAGATGGGAACAACATTTGCCCTCCTCCAGTCATCTGGCACTTCACCTGTCCTCCATGATTTCTCAAAGATAGTAGACAGTGGTTCTGAGAGTTCTTCTGCCAGTTCCTTTATTACTCTAGGATGCAGCTCATCAGGCCCTGGAGATTTAAACTCGTTCAGAGCAATCAGGTGCTCCTTGACCATTTGCCTATCAATCTCAAGCTGCAATCCTGCCCCTTCAGTCTGCACTTCAGGTTTGCCAGGGGGGTCATAGACCCTCTTTTGGGAGAAGACCGAGCCGAAATAGGAATTGAACACTTCTGCCTTTTCTTTGTCTTCTGTTATCAATTTGCCATCCTCATCGCGTAGTTGAACGTAGTTGGCTTTGAACCCCAGCATCTCCAGGTAGGGCTGGGGGAGGGAGGAACAACAACAGCAGCAATGCCTGAAACCCTGGAAGCCATTGCTGCCAGCCAGTGTTCATAATAGTGGGCTAGATGGATCAATGGTCTGACTCAGTATATAAGGCAGCTTCTATGAAATGGGTTTGGAAAAAGAAACTGAGAGAAGGCTCAAGGGGCACATCAAAGCTTTTGCAATGCACCCACATGTCTCTTTCCAGCCACTACCTAAATTGGTCCTTCCCCTGACATGGAGCAGACTCTTGGAGCTTTTCTACACGAGGCTGTTAATCCGCTTGTCGCCGCTTTCAGTCTTGTTGCAGAATTGAGATCCGAGCACTACAGGAAGAGCATTTCCTTTCCTGCTTTATCACTATATAACCTCTAGGTGGCACAGTGGTATAGTGGAGTAGTGGAAATACACAAGAGGAAATCACACTTTCTTTTGCTTTCATAGTTAAATGCCACATTTTCCCAGCTCTAAAAAAAACTCCCCGAAAGTGCTGGTTAGATACACAGAAGTGAAACTGGAGGGTCACAATGTCATCTAAAGAATGTGTAAAGCACTGTGAGTAGGGAATGATGATACATGCCTTGTGTAGAAAAGCCTTGTGTAGAAAAGCCTGTGGTGTTCTGCCTCTCCTCCTGGATCTCCTTTTCTGTCAGTTCCTTCCTGCTGTGCATCTCCCCCCGCCCCACATTTTCATTTTGGTTTCCTGCAGCAGCATCCCAACAGAATGTAAAAATCAAGGCAACTGTGCTGCCCCTTGAGGTTTTGGGGCTGCTGCTAGACGGGCTTGGTTTGCTGGTTACACCCCTGGGAGATCAGCCTCATCCAGGATTGATCACCTCGATGACTTTCTTTCTTTCACACTGCCCCAAATATCTTTGCCAAGCGCCTGAGTCGCTGCAATCTAACCCATGAAATTGCCAGAGAGCCCTGCCTATCTTGGGGAAACAGCATCCATCTCACCGGCTCACCTTTGCTGACTCTTAGCACACTGATGGCTGCTCAGGGAGCCGTTCGCTCAAAAGCTCCGTTTATGCTGAAGTCATAACGCCTGCTGCTGCCATCAGCACCTTGAATGATAATTAAGCTGTTGAGGGAGGGGAAAGGAAGCTCTTCTGCACTATGATAAGATTAGCTTCCTTTTTTTGGACAAGGTGTCCGGGACCAAGATGCCGAGCTGCCTAGCAATGCTTCCTCCATGGTCCCTGAGTGGAAATATACGCCGTGATCTTTGCCCTTTGTGCTTCTCTGTAATCTTGAAACATTACACGTGTTGTTTTGATCGCCATCCCCTACCTCCCATCATCCCCCTTTCAAAGCGATTTTGTACTCCCAAAATAGCTGTTTCTCCCGGCCGCACAGCGTGTTTTGATTTCAGAGAATGGGGAGAAAGCTTTTCCTCATCATTGAAAGGTCACAAGTGGGAAGAAAAGGAGAGAGAGAGAGAGAGAGAGAGAGAGTTCATGTTTTTTGTGTCTATATTTCGGTTTCGCATAGCACAATTATTGGTGCTAAATTAGCACTCAGTGATTACAAGCTGCTGGAGGTTCTTGGCGTGTTCGAGTTGAATCAATCATGTGGCGGCAAAAGATGATCTCATCTTGTTTTGTCTACCTGTCTAATTCAGAGCCATCTGATTAGCACACACACACACACACCCAGTAATTATGCCATATGTAAGCCAGGATGCGCCCTTTTCCTTCCCACCCAATCTCCATTGGGACTGTTTCACACACTGATGTAGGAAGTAACCATTACACGATTTTACCTTCTCAGTTTCATATCTCCTCTAATAATATCCCACCTGCTGTGCGTCTGTCTATCCGCCTTCTCCTCTGTAACTGCTTTGCCAAAGTGGGAGGGATCACGATTATCGGGAAGCTAAGTGGAAGGGAGAGATGATGGACTATGGTGAGGGCACCTGCGACCTTTCAGCATGAAGAGAAACCTCCTGTGACATCTTCCCCTCAGAACTGCAGAAGGAAATGACATTGCTTTGCCCTGCATTTGTGACATCGGCAGCCATCATCACACACCAGTCCTCACCCCCCCCCCCATCTCACATGTTTTTGTTTGCCTCACAATCCACACCTCTCACTCTAAGGCAGGGCTCTCCAGCCTTGGGTCCCCAGATGTCGCTGGACTACAGCTCCCAGAATCCCTTGCCATTAGCCATGCTGGCTGGGTATGCTGGGAGCTGTAGGCCAGCAACATCTGGGGACCCAAGGCCGGAGAGCCCTGGTCTAAGGAAAGGCTGCCGTGCTGGAGGCTGTGAGCAAACATCAGTAGCATGTGCTCCATCACATTTCCCCTCAAAGTCCACCATTTGTTTATTTATATCCCACCTTTTCCTCCAAGGAGCCCAAGGCAATGTACACGATCCTCCTCGCTCCTCCTCTCTATTTCATCCTCAGAAAAATCCTGTGAGGTGGATTAAGCTGGGAGTAAGTGACTGGCCAAAGTGAGCTTCGTGGCTGAGTGGGGACTAGAACCCGGGTCTCCCTTGTCACAGTCCCAACAATCTAACCCAGTGTTCTCCAACCTTGGGTCCCCAGATAGAATCATAGAATCATAGAATCATAGAAAAGTAGAGTTGGAAGGGGCCTACAAGGCCATCGAGTCCAACCCCCTGCTCAATGCAGGAATCTAGGTCAAAGCATCTCTGACAGATGTCTGTCCAGCTGCACCTTGAATGCCTCCAGAGTGGGAGAGCCCACAACCTCCCTAGGTAGTTGATTCCATTGTCTTATTGCTCTGACAGTCAGGAAATTTTTCCTGATGTTTAGGTGGAATCTAGGTTCCTGTAACTTGAGCCCATTATTCTGTGTCCTGCAAACTGGGATGAACGAGAAGAGATCTTTGCCCTCCTCTGTGTGACATCCCTTCAAATACTGGAAGAGTGCGATCATATCTCCCCTCAGTCTCCTCTTCTGAAGGCTAAACATGCCCAGTTCTTTCAGTCTCTCCTCATAGGGCCTTGTTTCCAGTCCCTTTATCATCCTTGTTGCCCTCCTCTGAACCCTCTCCAGTTTGTCTATGTCCTTCTTAAAGTGAGGTGCCCAGAACTGGACGCAGTACTCAAGATGAGGCCTAACCAGTGCCGAGTAAAGGGGAATTATCACTTCCTGCGATTTGGAAGCTATACTTCTATTAATACAGCCCAAAATTGCATTTGCCTTCTTTGCAGCCACATCGCATTGCTGGCTCATATTCAGTTTGTGATCTACCACAATTCCAAGATCCTTCTCACTTGTCACCCCAGATGTTTTTGGCCTACAACTCCCAGCACGCCCCAGTCAGCGTAGCTGGCTGGGGCGTGCTGGGAGTTGTAGGCCAAAAACATCTGGGGACCCAAGGTTGGAGAACACTGATCTAACCACTGCACCACACTCACTCTCCTCTCTGACACTAAGGTCAGTGCCAGAAAGTCCAGAAGGGCAGGAGAACCTGAGGAAAATGAGTGCCTTTGCAACATGAATACTATTTTTAAAACATTACCGAGGGCAAGAGAAGCCCTATTAGGAGAGAAGCCCAGGCTGGCGAGCTCATGCCATCAGCTCCTGGACCTGGAATGACCATCACTGGCCTGAGAGGACTGTTGGGGCAGCCCCTCCCCCACCTTCCCTGGGGCTACAGGGGGAAGGCAGAAGAAAAGCCCCGGCCAGGGAGATTGTGCCAGCAGCTCCCGAAGAAACCTTCAGTTGGCCTGAGAGAACCGGTGTTCGTTTGGTTTCGGCATTTAAACATTGTAAACTGCCTTGGGTGCCTTAGCAGAAAGGCAGTATAGAAATGTGTTAAACAAGCAAACAAACAATTACAAATGGCCAAACCAATAACGTCCCTCCCTACATAGCTATCTGAGGGACGGATCATGTCCAAAATGAACCGTAGAAAAATGGGAAGGCGTTAAGCAAGCAACAGCTATCCCAGGTCATCATAACGCCATCGCTTTGGCCAGGAGTCCCCCTGACTCAACTTCCATTTGATCAAAGCAGCGACAGCTGCTGAACGGTAAGTCTCTCGTGCAGAGAGACTTTTTTCTTGGCTCACCAAGAAAAACCAGGTCCATTTGGACCGTGCCACTGCAAGTGTTTCTTTCTAGACCTTGATATGGGGATGTGTGAGAAATTAATTTCAGTTCATTTTTTACCAGAATTTATCCAATTTGCACCTCCTGGAACTGAATCCTCCAGACCCGCACACATTTCCGAGCTTGCGATGCGATTTGTGCAACAAAATGTTCCAAAGTATATACATTTAAATACTGCACATGAAAAATGTGCACAAACATACTTTAGCCAATGGAAGAAAAAGGCATACATTTCAAAAGTATGTCTCTTCTCGCTTAGACTACTGTAATGCGTTCTACATGGGGTT
This sequence comes from Shinisaurus crocodilurus, assembly GCA_021292165.1. Lineage (NCBI taxonomy): Eukaryota > Metazoa > Chordata > Lepidosauria > Squamata > Shinisauridae > Shinisaurus > Shinisaurus crocodilurus. The sequence goes on from CM037876.1 coordinate 316,128,644, forward strand.
ACCCTGGAAGACGGTTTGGAAATTACAGCTGGTACAGAACACGGCAGCTCGCCTGGTTAAAGGCTGCCGCCGGCGTGATCACATCACTCCGGTGCTTAAGGAGCTGCACTGGCTACCAGCTGCTTGCCGAGCCGAATTCAAGGTGTTGGTTTTGACCTTTAAAACCCTATATGGCTCCGGTCCAGTTTATCTCAAGCAGCATCTCCAGCAACGCCAAGTAGGCCGCTCAACAAGGTCTGCCATGGACAGCCTTCTCCTTGTTCCATCAGCCAGAGCAGCCAGGCTGGTGGGGACTAGGAAGACGGCCTTTTCTGTGGTGGTCCCCAAGTTATGGAACTCTCTTCCCAGTGACCTCCGCCATGCCCCCTCCTTGATGAGCTTCCACCATGCATTAAAAACATGGTTTTTCAGCTGGGAATATGGGGTGGGTTAGGAATTTAAAGCTGTAATGTTATTTTGTATTTTGTATTATTGTATTTATAATAATTGGATCGTCACCTTGAAGTGGTGAGTGGGCTTGCGTGTTCTGATGAACCCTGTGAGCAATGCCGTCGGGAGCTATGTACTCCCAGTAGGGTCACCCATGGCGGTAAGGTCCGGGGAGAGGAACCAGACAAAGAACGATCCAAAACATAAAGTCTTCAACGGCAGAACAGGCGGAAGATAATTAAACCTAAATTACAACGGCTGCGAAGGCGGATGAAGGCTGCAGCAGAGAATGGTTTTCCAATCGTCAGGGTAACCATGCCATTGGATCATTGCCGTACTCTGTCAAGTTTGTGTGGTGATTCGTTGTGCACCGATCTCCCCACATAAAACAGTTTCACGCATAGGCGTCTTCCAACCCAACCCAACCAACTCAACCCACCCAACCCAACCCAACCCAACAAACAAACAAACAAACAAAAAAGTCCCATGGCGACTGGCGAATGGCGACGGGGGCAGGACTGTGAATCTGGAAGCCCCTAGTCATGGACCAGCACATGGGCGGTGGATGCAGACTCAGTCGCCCTGTTCAAGGAATGAGGTAGTTGAGCAGCTCGGCAGCTGTATCCATGACTGAGCAGCCCTATTTAGGATCCACTCTGCTCACCCCGTATGGGGAGGGGGCTAGAAAAGGTGCCCTAAACATAGTCTACCTCTTTCTTCCCTGACTGGATTACCACGTCCAGTGGGGTCACCATTTTAGCGGTCGAAAAAGACATTTGAATTTTGGAACATGGAATATACGGACATTGTTGGATAACATAGATCAGTGATGGCGAACCTATGGCACGGGTGCCACAGCTGGCACGCAGGGACTTCTCTGTGGGCACTTGAGCCATTGGTCACCAGATCGCGAAAAGACTGTCCCCTTCTGCAAAACACTAATGATCTTGTTCTTTCTCACAGTGTGGAACAGAATGATTTTATTCTAGAATTCCTGTTACAGAATTCTTTTCTACACTGTTATCACATTTAAAAGATTTTGAAGAATGATGCACAGAGCATGGCTTGGATGTAAAGTCCTAACAGTTGACCTGAGTGCTGCATGTGTTGCTCTCAAACTAACGGAGTATGAGCCAAGGTTTGACAAATTATCAGCATGCATGCAATAGCAAAAATCACATTAATTGTGCAAAAGCATGCCCGATGCAAACTTTTACCTAATGCAGTGTTTGCAGTCCAAGACATAAAGTGTCTAAAATGTGTTAAGCACGTTTAGTTTTCTTGTTTATCTTGGTCATCCTAGCAAGATAGGATGCTAGGATCCTATCTTGTAAAAGTAAAAGTTGACTTTTACTTTTACTAATCCGACACCTGTAGAAGCAGGGAAAGGCCCCGGGGTAAAGCTTGCCCCATACAATTTCAGTCTGGCATATAATCATATTACAAGTTGAGAATCCCTTATCCAAAAATACATGTGCCTAATTATTTTTAAAGTTTGTATAAATTCCCTTCAGGCTATGTGTACAATGTAGTACTATAATAATTTTTTGAGATGATTGTTTTTTCAACAAAAAACTGTTTGTATCATTGAAAGCTCTGTTATTGTGCTTTTCTTTTAAGACAAAAGATGTTAATTAGTTCGGACAACTGTATGAGTTGTGTTTCTAAAACTAAAACCTCGGTATTCAGGTTTAATTGCAGTGTTGGCACTTTGAAATAAATAAGTTGGTTTTGTGTTGCAGTTTGGGCACTCGGGCTCAAAAAGGTTCGCCATCACTGACATAGATAGTGAACGCCCTGAGCGTAGGACTGCTATTATTGCAAGGGAGCTGAAACTGTTTAAAATTGACATAGCAGCACTTCAAGAAACTCGAAGAGCAGGAGAGGGACAATTGAAGGAAGAAAAAGGAGGCTATACCTTCTTCTGGAAAGGACTACCTGAGCAGGACCGACGAATACATGGAGTAGGCTTTGCCATCAAAAATGAACTAGTGAACTCTTTGTCAGAAGTTCCTACTGGCATCAACGAACGCCTGATAAATCTTCGATTAAAGCTTGCCAATAACCAGCAGGTAACCATTTTGAGCGCTTATGCGCCAACATTAGATGCTGATAATGAAATCAAGGAAAGTTTTTATACCCAGTTGGACACTCTCCTGTCAGAGATACCTAAGGAGGATAAAATTATCCTCCTGGGCAATTTTAACGCAAGAGTCGGGGGTGAATTTAATTTATGGCCAGAAACTATTGGAAAAGACGGAGTTGGTAATAGCAACCCGAACGGACTCTTACTTTTGTCTACATGTGCAGAGCATAATCTCACTATTACAAACACGCTCTTTCGACAAAAGAATAAGTTTAAAACATCATGGCAGCACCCACGGTCAAAGCACTGGCATCTTCTGGATTATGTAATTGTCCGTGTTAGAGATCGCCGCGATGTACTTCTTACTAGGGCCACGGTGAGTGCCGACGACTGCTGGACAGACCACTGACTAATCCGGTCCACAATGGTTATCAACATTGCTCCCCAACGTAGGCTTCAAGGAAGGAAACCAAGGCGTAAAATGAACATCCACGCCCTTCAAGATCCTATTAAGCAAACTCGTCTTCAGTCACTTCTTAAGGAACATCTACCTACGGAACCTCCTGACAACATTGAGGACCATTGGTCTAAGCTGAAAACCTCCATCACTGCAGCTTGTGAACAAACTATTGGATATGAAACTAAGAAACATCAGGATTGGTTTGATGAAAATGATAATGAGATTAAATATATAATTGATGAAAAAAGGAAAGCCTTCCAAATATGGCAAAATGATATTAACTGCACTGCCAAGAAAAAAATCTACGCTAGCGCAAAGGCTGAGGTCCAAAGAAGAACAAGAGAACTTAAGAACGCTTGGTGGAAAAAGAAAGCTGAAGAAATTCAACAACTTGCAGAATCTCATGATGCACGGGGCTTTTTTTAAGGCCACAAGGGCCATTTATGGACCAATAACCTATGGCACAAACCCTTTACAATCAAAAGATGGCACCAAACTCTTAAAAGACAAAGAATCTATTGCACTGCTTTGGAAAGAGCATTATTATGACCTTTTAAATCGTAAATCTAAGGTGGATAATGAGATTTTTTCGCAAATCCCGCAAAAACAAATTAGAGAGGAACTTGCAATACTCCCCACTTTGGATGAAGTTATAAAAGCCATTAATCAAATGAAGAATAACAAAGCTAGTGGACCAGATGAGATTCCTGCTGAAATCTTTAAAGAAGGGCCCCCGAACTTGTACAACGTCTTCATAAACTCATCGAAAAAATCTGGATAAGAGAAGAGATCCCAGAAGACTTCACGGATGCCCTAATTATCACCCTCTTTAAGAAGGGTGATAGAACAGACTGTGGAAACTATCGGGGCATTTCTCTCTTAGCTACCGCAGGTAAAATATTTGCTAGGATTCTCGCAAACCGTCTTCTATCTATTTCAGAAGAGATCCTCCCTGAAACTCAATATGGTTTCTGCCCCTCTAGAGGGACAGTAGACATGATTTTTACTGCACGTCAGCTCTCTGGACTATCCTTATGAAAATTGGATGCCCCAATAAATTTGTGAATATCCTGCGACTTCTCCATGACATGACGGCGACGGTTTTGGACAACAACGGCTCTCATGGTGCTCCATTTAAAGTGTGATCAGGTGTCAAACAGGGATGTGTTATTGCCCCAACATTATTTGCTATTTTCATTGCCATGATTTTACATCTTGTCGAGGGGAAACTTCCCACTGGTGTGGGAATTATATATCGAACAGATGGAAAGCTTTTTAATCTCAGCAGGCTGAAAGCAAAAAGTAAGGTAATTACAACCTCCGTTGTGGAACTTCAGTATGCTGATGATAATGTGGTCTCCGCACATTCAGAGGATGATCTCCAAACTATCCTAAATGCTTTTGCAGAAGCATATGAAAAACTTGGTCTCTCACTTAACATCAAAAAAACCAAAGTGCTTCATCAGCAAGTGCAAGCTAACCCTTTGGTGATGCCATCTATCCAGCTTGGCGGGACAATACTGGAAAATGTCTATCATTTTCTCTATCTTGGCAGCTATCTTTCTGTTACAGCTAACATCGGCAGTGAAATCCAGCATCGTTTGAGCTCCGCAAGTGCCACGTTTTCTCGAATGAAACACAGAGTGTTTGAGGATCGGGATATTTGTAAGAAGACCAAAACACTGGTTTATGAAGCCATTGTATTACCAACTTTATTGTATGCCTGCGAAACATGGACTATCTATAAACGTCACTTCCACCTCCTTGAAAGATTTCATCAACGTTGCCTCCGGAAAATCCTGCGAATTACTTGGGAAGATAGGCGAACAAATGTCAGTGTACTGGAAGAAGCAAAGACTACTAGCGTTGAAAAAATGATCCTTCAACGCCAACTTCAGTGGACCGGTCATGTTGTTCGAATGCCTGACTGCCGTCTCCCAAAGCAGTTATTTTATTCCCAACTCAAGGATGGAAAGCGGAATATCAGTGGTCAATATAAGAGGTTTAAAGATGTTCATAAGGCTAATCTAAAAAAATGCAATATAAACATCAAAAACTGGGAAGCTCTGGCCCATGAACGATCTAACTGGAGGTTGGCCTTTCACAAAGGTTCCATGGACTTTGAAGAAGCCCGAGTGCAAGGTGAAAGGGAGAAACGTGCTAAGCGAAAAGCACGTCAAATGAATCCTTTACAGGACCATCTTCCATCTGGTAACCTGTGTCCTCACTGTGGGAAGCTGTGTGGATCTAGAATTGGCCTCCACAGTCACTTACGGACCCATCGCTAGAGTCTACACAATCCTCTTTAGAATTTCCTCCTTTTATCCCGGAAGACAATCTTACTCGGTCACGAGTGATCGCCTGATGATGATGATGATGATGATGATGATGATGATGATGATGATATATATATATATATATATATATATATATATATATTGTACATCACCCAGGGTGGCCGGGTCACTGGCCAGATGGGCGATTCAGAAATATAACAAACAAACAAATAAATAAATAAAAGTGTGCACAGTTGATGCATACCTTTGGGGAAATGTGCATGAAAATACACACAAATGTTCTTGCAACTCCCCACCCCCACGGTGGAATGAGCTTCACGGTGGAATTTGGAGAACCTCGACGAGTTGAGTTTTGCTGAGCCGCTCATCCCCACCTTGACTGTGGTGTGAAACTCTACATGTGTGTTGAGACCTGGGCGTTAGGCAGTCGCATCCAAACTGAAGACCCAGAGAGTGTTCGGAAGAAGCTGGAGCCTCCGGTGTGGGCAGCCTAGGATGCCACTCCGCTGACCAGGTGGGGACAGGGCAGGAGGCCTGGCTCCTACAGCTTCTACTGGCCAAACCAGAAGGGCCAATCAAAAGGGCCAAGGTTGTAGACCTCCATCCCCATCTTCATATATAAATGATTCTGAAGCTGGAGCATACACAGTATCCCTGACAGCTCACAAGGTCCTCCGCAGCCTTAGCCCAAGAGGTTCCTCAGAGGCCCTGTCACACCCAGTCTAGATGTGCTGATGGGCCCAGGTTATCAATCGCCTCCTGGTTTTGTGGCTGCATTATTACATTTGAATCTGCCAAGAATTCAGGGTGTTCGCTGTTTGCCTTCACAAAACCCCTGTAAGCTAATCTGGACTGAGAGGGACCAGTCCAAGGCCACTCAAGCAGCTTCATCATGGCTGAGTGGAGACTGGAAACCAGGCCTGCCAGTCTATGCCCAGCACTCTTTCCGCTATGCCACAATGACCTCTCCAGTGGCAGGAATGGACTTGGGCCCCATGCATGAATGCACTAGTTTCCATTGTGGTATCCAGTGGGGTAGCCTTCTGCAACCCAGTGCCTTCCAGATATGTTGGACTGTAACGCCCATAATTTCTAGCCAACAATGTCCAACAGCCACGCCAGCTGGGGATTATGGGAGCTTCGGTCCAACACATCTGGAGGGCTCCAGGTTGGAGAAGGCTGCATTGGGGCTATCCAAAGAAGCCTTGAGAACTGGCGTCTTCTCATTTCTGTTTCCATTGCCAAGCTGACATTCTCAGGTACAGCAAGACTCAGCAATGCTAATGACAGCAGCAGCTCAGCAGCTCTTCAGGCCATCATTAGGAGCTGTGAGTCATAGTGCACTGTCTCGAGAGCAAAGGTGGATTTACTGCCGCCCCGCCACTCATCGGATGACTGCCACCACCAGCCTATTTAGAAGTGACCCGTTCTAATTAAGATTCTGAGCAAAGGAAGATCGAGGCGCCAATAATAAGCAGAGGGGCACACATCCTTTTAAGCTTAATTTACTAGTTCATAAGCTGTGCATCCTCGTGAATTCTGAAGCGGCAGCAAAGCAGTCGTGCTAATTATATGAAGGGATTGGCAAATCTAGCTCGGAGCCCGGGCGGCTTTCAAGCTCTATCAGCATTGTTTATGTGGGGGAGCGTGGTCGCAGCAGTGGTGGGGAGGGCGAGGCATCTGGAGGGCGGACGGACCCCTTTTCAAAACCGCCGCACATGGCAGGCTGCAGATATTTTTTAGCTGGCTGCTCAAGCAGCAGGCATGTAGAAGACCACCTGATCGGTATGGGAACTGGAAGCACACGGCGGCGCAGGGGTGGCTTGCCGTGTGTTTGCAGATCACACAGAGAGGGAGCAACACGGGCTCCATAGCGGGATTAAATCCTCCCCCTCCGAACTCGGCCCAGGCTTGGCTTTGGAGGTTCTACATCGGCTGGCCTTCTTTCTGCAGGAGCACCTGCCACCTGCCGCCCTCCCATTTTTCATTTCCTGGCTTTTTCCAGGCTGCTGCACTTGTGGATTTTGTCTCCATTCTCCAGCCCCATCTTTCTTCATGCAGGTTACCAAGGTGCACTGGTGCATCTGCAGAGAGCACACGGTGCGCACAGAAGTCGGGACAGAGAGAACCCACAGCAGAACAAGAACAGAATCGGGGAAATGGACTGTTATGACTACATGCAGAAATAAAGAGGCGAGACACAGTAAATTGGCTAAACTGGGGGCCCAACTATATTAACTTACAACAGAGATCTCCTGGTCCTGGCTACTCCTTTCAGCAGCATCGGGAGCCCTCCTGAGCTACAATCCCCTCAAGTCCCACGGACCTTGGGTGTGTGTCCCAACTGGCCCACGGAGGGGTTCCTTATCCTGCCCGGAGTCCCACCGCCCTGGCAGGCAGTTCAGGGGAATCCCCTTTCAGCTCCTCGGCACCTCTGGGAGCTCACCAGTGACTCATGCCTACGTGTCCTACAGGGTGACTTTTGCCAAGAAGCATGATGGCACCCCCTAACAGCCAATTAAACCCCCAGATGATTCAGCCCAGAGCAGGTGAAAAAAACAGGCACCACCAGCCAATTGACGCATAGCCAAAAAAATCCCATTCAGCCCAAAATGCAACCGGCATTGACCATACAGAGTCATAGATTATAGAGTTGGAAGGGGCCTACAAGGCCATCGAGTCCAACCCCCTGCTCAGTGCAGGAAACTAGAGGAGGGGTCTCCCATCCAAGTAATAACCAGGCCTGACCCTGCTTAGCTTTCCACGCTCAGACAAGCTGAGCCAGCATGAGCCACAGGCCTGTTCCTACCAACAGCAACCAGTGATGCCTAGTGGTTAGAGTGCTGGATTTGGACTTGGGAGACACAGGTTCGAGTTCCCATCTCAGCCATGGCCCATGAAGCTCACTGGGTGACTTTGGGCCAGTCACTGACTCTCAGCTTAACCTACGTCACAGGGGTGTTGTGAGGATAAAATGGAGAGGAGGAAGGGGGTATATGAGCCAGCCCGGCTTGGGGTTCTGTGCAAGAGGATAAAAAGGGTGGGGTATCAACATAATAATAATTACAATGTAATAATAATCAATAAACCAAATACAAGTGCTGTGAGGTTGGGGTACTGGGCAGGCTTAAATATGCACTCCACATCAATGTGTGGCCGCATATCTGGCCAGGGGTGCGGAGCCTTGGGCCTGTGCACCAAATCCAGCCTTCCTGGGACCCAGCCTGGGCCCCCCAAGGCTACCCAGATGGCCCCACCACCTTCCACCGGCCCCGCCCCTCCTCATAGAGTCAGAGAATCAAAGAAAAGTAGAGTTGGAAGGGGCCTACCAGGCCATCGAGTCCAACCCCCCGCTCAATGCAGGAATCCAGGTCAAAGCATCCCCGACAGATGGCTGTCCAGCCGCACCTTGAATGCCTACAGAGTGGGAGAGCCCACCACCTCCCTAGGACCATCAAACGTTTGGTGGTTTAGTGGCTTCCTCATAAGTTTCCTCCACATTCTAGAAGGTCAGATGCCTCTCCTTTACTGGTATTAAGAGCTTTAAGCTTAAGTATGGTGGCATTTTTGGTACTCTGGCCCCACCCGCTCGGTCTTATTGGCCCACTCCTCTTTTGCCTGCTCTCCAACCCCCACTGGAATGCGCCCCCTAAGAGCTTCTTCTCCGGAATCGAATTCAGCCCTCGGTCTGAAAGAGGCTCGACACACCTGCATTGGCTTATGCCTCCCTCTGTGGGTGGCCACAAAGGCCAAGCCCCCCACAGAGGCGCCATGCCCCATGGGGAAGAGTACCAGATATGTCTTGTTTCATAGCGGGGGAGGACTCTATAAGTGGGTGTGGCGGTGCTGAAAGAGACCTAGCCCAGGTGAGACAGAGCCAGCCTGGAGCAGAGGCCCACTGGATAACCTCAGTACATGGAGATGCCTCATGGGAGAATGTCATCTCTAAGGTCCCTCGGTCCAAATGTTTTAAAGGTCTATATCAGGACCATGAAACTGGCAAGGGGCACACCTGAAAATGTGTGCACCCATGGGCCGCATGCAGCCCCTCCCAGCCTTTTTGGCAGCCCCACTGACTCCACCGCTGTCCACTGCATGGACTTCTTTTTTTTAAACGGGCTGCAATTTGCGGTGTTGGGTTTTTTTTTTCAAAGTCAGGGAAATTTGTGCAAATTCTGAAGTGGAGACCCAAATTTTGCACAAATCTGAAATTAACAGTCAGAAAATTCAAGGTGGCCAAGAGTGTGCACGTTTGCAGGGAGGGGAGGGTGCTTCCATACTTCTCATGTGAAATGCTACAACAAGAACAACAACAAGAACAACAACAAGATCAACAACAACGACTCAAATCTAACGAGTCGATTTGCGCAGATTGCACTAGAGATACGCAGTTCTCGGCTCCAAATTTGCACAACTTCCGGCTGTTGGGTCAGAAATGTGTTGAAAGTCCGTCGAGCTCAAAGGGAACACGTTTCCCAGTGCCCCACATACCTACCAGGTGCTCCAGCCGTTCTAGCTCTTAGAATTGCCTCCCTGAATGAGACTGATCATAAGTACTTGGCCCAGGGCAACCATTAAAGGGCAAGAGCTCGGATATATGAGAATGTTTGGAGTACAACGGAGAGCGTAGTTTGAAGCAATAAATTCCTACCTGCCATCGGGGGAGGCAGCATAGGGAAGTGTGTGCTCTGCTTAGATTCTGCATGGACCTCCCCAACATCCTCCAGCGAATCCTGCCCCTGCCTAGCAGTTCATTCCATTACCCTTTTACAGGCAGGGCCGGTGGTCGCTCAGTGGCAGGGCACACGCCTTGTATGCGCGACATCCCCAGTTCAATTGCTGGCATTTCAAGCTAGGCACATCTCGAGGCTGGAGAAAGACTCCCTTTCCTTGGTGCCTTGCTACCGATCTGAGTTAATAGAGACAATACTGGGCTGGGTGGATCAGGGGTCTTCGACGGACAAATACTGACATTGACATGTGGTTGCGCCCAATCCCTGATGAATTAGATGAATTGAGAAGATACTGACCATCACATTCCGGTGCGGTGCCTGTCAAGGTATGCCGGTGGATCTGTGAGTTTTTGAGACATTGACAGCATTGGACCACCATCATCAGCGTTTGCAAGTGAATGTCAGTGCTCATCTCGTTTTGGACATCCCCTGTAGCCACCTGACCCAGCATCAGACTGCTCCAAATGTTATTTGCCCTCTGCCCATAGTTATGTACTCGGTAATGATAAGCGACTCTTTAGGTATATCTGCTGCACTGCAGATGCTTGCTCACCCATCAGTCTCCTATTGGCCTAGTGCGTAGCACTGATTGGCTAAATCGCCCTAAAAATGTTCTCTGGAGTCAGATGATTTCTTAGCACCAGTTCCAATCTTGGCTAATATTCTGCCGCGACTTTCCCTTTCATCATTTTGTCATCTTCTTGATGGCTATTCATATGCTCAGGCACTCACACCATACATCATCTGTCAATTATCTTCCTTTTCTTTTCTCTTTTATAGCTATCAGGAATGAAGATTTTTATTCCCAGAACACAGAAGCAAACTCTGCCCCCTCCCCCTTTTCTAAAGATAACACCTTCTGACGTGCAAAGATATTCGATTTCATAGCTCCCTTAAATGGGCTTTCAGACTCCCAAGTAAATTTGGACATCACCTTTCAGGAGCTGGAATGACCAGTTAACAAAGACCTTGAGATAATAATCTACAGATAACTGTGTCACTCCTGTGAATTACAAATTGAGGTACAACTGCCATTCCCTCAAAGTGCGGTATAAAAAAAGAAAAGAAAATGGCTCCAGATCACACGCTCTTTCTCTATTTACTTTTTTAAAATTACAGGAAAAAACCTGGCTTTGCAAAGGTGCACAAGCCCAAAAAAAAATATCAGACCTTTCCAGCAATCCTGTTTACATCTGGGGAAATTAACCGCCTCCCACACAGAGAAATGTTGAACTATACATTCCTAACTCTAAAAGAGGGGAGTATCCAACTTACAGAGCATCCTATCCAGTATCCCACAATCAGGATTTGTGATCTACAGACTAGTTTTATCACCTGTAAAAACGTATCCAGACATATGCCTACTTTATGAGAGTCTAGTTCTCGATCTCACGGAGGTGGAAGGACTGTGGCTCAGCAGTAGAGCACCTGCTTTGAATCATAGAATCATAGAAAAGTAGAGTTGGAAGGGGCCTACCAGGCCATCGAGTCCAACCCCCCGCTCAATGCAGGAATCCATTGATGCATAAAGTGTGTTGTGTGTGTGTGTCCGTAGGGATGTGCGAATCAGCAAAACTCGACCTCACAGAAGTTTTCTGAATTCCATCTCGAAGCTCGTTCTGACTCAAGTCTGTATCAGATTGTGAGCTTTGGGTTTTTTCTTCTTTTTGCGTGAAAATCCGTGCATGCAGAAGGTCCCAGGTTCAATCCTTGATGGCATCTGGGGAGCTGTGGCTGCCAGTCGGCATTGACAATTCTGGGCTAGGTGGACCAAGGCCCTGATCCGGTAGAAGGCAGCTTCCGGTGTTCCTCTGTTCATGCCCACTGAAGCTAACCCCATGCAAGCAGAAATCTTGTTTTGCTTTGTGCTGTTTTGATGGGGAGATGGAGAGTAAAACAAAGGCAACCCACCTTCATGTCACGAACACCACCGAGAGGATGAATGCAATTTTTCCTTCTTTGTCCGAGCTCAGCAGGCTCTGCCTTCATTGAGCTGAGACTTCTCTAGCTCTGGTGCTCCTACGCTTCCCTGCTCTTCAGGGTAACAATGAACCAACAGAAGGCAAAGAAGATGAAAAACTGCAAACATCGCCCCTTCTACAAGAACCTAGGAAGGGAATACAATGATGACAAAGTGAGGAAACATTTGTGGGAATGCTGCTGCTAGGAACTCAATTGTCACCCTTTCTATCTTAGTTGCTGCTGTATTTCTTTGAACTTTTTAAAGGCATGTCCTAACTCCAGAGGAAAGGGGTGGGTGGGTGAGCAGGAGGAGAGAGACAGCAAGAATAGAGAAACACAATCAAAGCATCTTAACAACTGTTAATTTCTAAAGCCAGTGACTTTTCTGCAGTCTCAAAACACTTTTTCCAAATAAACTTTTATTTGTACACTTACCTGTTTATTTCAGTGAATTTTTATCTGGATTTCCTATACATTATTTTTGAAGAGGCTAACAACATAGTTAAAAACATCATAAAACATACATCAAAATCAAGAAAAGCACAATGGAAACGAAGGCTGAGCCAAACCCCTCAGCCTTTGCTGTGTAGTGTAGCCTCATGTGTGGGCTACAAAGCGAGCCTCGTTTCTTCAGGGTTTTTTGGGGGGTAGCTTCAAAGAAGGGTGAGAGCAGAGAGAAGGAAGCGGGCCTCTTTCTTCCCTCTCTTCCAGCCTGTACTGTGTCAATAGCTTGTAGCAAACTCATACCAGCAACTTCAACTCAATCAGATTACAAGGGCTTATCTTACACCCAGAAGATACCTAACATACACTTTTTATGGACTTCTGGAGAAACATACCTTTTAATGCAGGGAACAATCCCTGGAATATAACTCCCTGTGGGTTCTTGCAGCTTGGACTTACCCCTTCCTTTAAAAAAACAAAAGAAAAACCCTGTCCCTAACTGGTGGCTTATCAGGAAAATGCTTGCACTGCATTGCATCACATTGGAATAACACACACACACACACACACACACACACACACACGAACTCTCAGCTGCCTCTGATTTGTGTACTGTTTGGATTGGTCCATACAGATGTAGCAATATTTAGAGTACACTTATATTGAAATCCATGGGACTATCATGCTCCCACCCCGAGGAATCATCTTCAGAGGACCATCTGGAGCCTTCTGAGCCGGGTGTCCCCAGGGAACAAGCATCTTCAGGGGCCCCTGGCTTCTTGAGCCTGACCAAGAAGGTGCTGGGGCTCCCTGGAGAGAGGGCTTCAGATCTTCCTCCTCAACAGGTGGAAAGCCCTGCTCCTGAGTCAGATGCTGAACCACCACCCAGCCCAGAAGAATGCTGGTGCCTGATAAGACCACGGCCAAGAGAAGGAGAGCTCACTTGTCTTGTAGACAAATACTCCTCAAGTGTAAAGGCAAGGCCCTCCTCGTGAGTCAGACTTTTGCCAGAGGGCCTGTGATGAGATGCTGCTGACCCCCAGGTGGGGCTCTTGTAGCTCAAGCTCGCCACTGCTGGAATGACGTCTGAGTCTCAGCTCCTAGTCCCTTGGAACCTTACTTCCTCGACCTCGCTTCTTCTTGGGCTGACCTCTTTTTGCTGCTGACCCCCCCTGGACTCCTGCTAGACCCTGCTCCTTGGACTGTGCTTCTTTTGGGCTGTTCACCTGTGTTTGACCTCAGCTTCACCTCAGACCTTGCTCCTAGATCACTCTCTGCTTGACTGGTCACCCTCCATTTCTGACCTCTGCCTCTGCCTTTGCTAAATGGATTTCCCGCCTAGTTTGCCCCAGGGCTGAGCCTGCCCTGCAAGACAGGGACTTAAGTTAGTCATGAAGTCCCATTGACTTCAGTGGGTCTACTCCAAGTATGACTAAATTCAGCCCTTTGAGTGGAGAATCAGTGGCTGAAGTGGGCTGAAAGAGAGGCAAAAACATTTCAGGGGCTCTTGACTCAGCTCCCTTTCATCTAGGGGTAACTAAATGGTCATGTAAGCAATAGCATTATTTTATATTTATTATATTTTTTAATCGCCCATCTGGCCGGTCACCCGGCCATAGCATGATCATTTAGTGTCTGTCGGCACTACAGTAATGGACTGGATGGGGGCAAACAAACTGAAGCTTAATCCAGACAAGACAGAGGTGCTTCTGGTCAGTCGGAAGGCAGATCAGGGAATAGGGAGTCAGGCTGTGTTGGATGGGGTTACACTCCCCCTGAAGACACAGGTTCGCAGCTTGGGTATACTTCTGGATTCAGCCCTGAGCCTGGATGTCCAGGTTTCGGCGGTGGCCAGGAGTGCATTTGCACAGATAAAGTTAGTGCACGCCAGCTGCTCCCATTCCTGGAGATGTCTGATTTGGCCACAGTGACACATGCCTTAGTTACATCCCATCTGGATTACTCTGCACTCTACATGGGGCTGCCTCTGAAGAGTGTTCGGAAACTTCAGCTGGTTCAGAGAGTTGCTGCCGGACTGCTGACTGGGACTGGCTACAGGGAGCACACAACTCCTCTGTTACAACAGCTTCACTGGCTCCCAGTCTGTTTCCGGGCACAATTCAAAGTGCTGGTTATGACCTATAAAGCCCTATATGGCTCGGGTCCAGGTTATCTGAAAGACCGTGTTCTCCCTTATGAGCCTGCCCGTACCCTGAGATCTTCAGGGGAAGCCCTTCTCTTGGTTCTGCCACCATCATAGGCATTCCTGATGAGAACACGGCAGGGGGCCTTCTTGGTGGCTGCCCCAAGGCTCTGGAATTCCCTTCCCAGGGAGGCTAGAGTGGTGCCCTCTTTGCTATATTTCTGGAGGCAGGCAAAAACTTTTTTGTTCCAGCAGGCCTTTGGGAATGAATAGTCTGGACCTGTGAGAATGTGATGGATTAGCACTGTTGTTTATATTGCTTTGCTTGTCTTAATTCTGACATTTTCTATAATTTTAATACTATTGATGATTTAATTATATGTTTTAATTGTACAAGTTTTAATGCTGTAAAGCCTCCTTGAGTCCCAGTACTGGGGAAAAGGCAGGCTATAAGTAAAATCATCATCATCATCTTCATCATCATCATCATCTTGGTCTTTCTACAGGGTAGCTTCCATCTTCTCCTTTAATCATCATCATAATCCATGGTGCTTAAAATAAAAGTAAGAAAAGCAAAATAAAATAAAATAAAATTAGAGGCGTACATTTTAAAGAGGTTACAATGTACTGCGTTTCAATGGTGGGAAGACAATGGGAGGGGTGAGAGAAAAAGGAGAAGCCGGCCAACATGTGATCAGTGGGAGAAAATACAGTCCCTGGTCCTTGTTCTGTTCTAGTTGATGAAGACTGAAGAGTTGGTGCGAGTCAGGAAAAGGGGATTCCACGGTCAGGGACGGAACCCTCTTAAAGGAGAGAAGATCAAGGGAGTGGCCGAGGTGGTGGGAGGAAATGGGTGAAGGCTGGGAGAGTTGGATACAGGAAGAATGTGGTGATGAATACGAATGTTGGAGTCACTAAGGAGAAGGGTAGGAAGAATGTTGAGTCAAAGAAGAGGAATGTGCGCTGAGCATCCAGGACTGATATGAAAGTTGGAGGAGGCTGGGTGGAGGCAGGAGACCGCAGAGAAATAGAGGGACAAAGCGTCTGATCAAGTGAAATGGGAAGGCTGAGAATCAGAGGGAGCAAGGCTGGCAACCAGTGGCCAGATGTAGCAAGTGGTGGCCAGCAGAAGACCACCACCACTACTACAGCCACAGATCTGGAGTGTTCAGAGTCCCATAACTGAACTTCGGTCTGAAGAACGCGGGCCTTCTGGTTTGTGACGCCAGTGAGGTTCAGCTTGGAATAACAACCTCCCAGACTGCAACATCTGAACCACAACCATATAAGCGGAAGAGTGGAGCTCCTTTAAACAATACTCTTTTTGAATGGCAGTACCTGAACTGATCAATCAGCAGATGTGAATTTCCTGATTGCAAAATGTATTTAAAACACAAAATGAGAACATCACAAGCATTTACCTGGCTCAGCCTGAATTAGTGTTCTATTTTTATGCAAATTGAGTGTTAACATGGATTTCTGTCAATCAAGGGCTCGATCTCCTGTGTTTGTCATCTTTCTGACAATTCAATGTCTGATGAGTGATTATCATCTCCCTGCCGTGATTCTCCTGACAATGAGGAAGAGCTCCCCAAAATGGATTATCTTTGTACAACTATAATTTGTAGATTCAGATTTGTAGTTTTGTGATATGATATGTAGTATCATGCCCAGCAACTTCAATGCTCTGTTGTTAAGATATATGCTATGAATCACATGGAGGCACATTCATCATCAAGCGATCACTCGTGACCGAGTAAGATTGTCTTCCGGGATAAAAGGAGGAAATTCTAAAGAAGATTGTGTAGACTCTAGCGATGGGTCCGTAAGTGACTGTGGAGGCCAATTCTAGATCCACACAGCTTCCCACAGTGAGGAGACAGGTGACCAGATAGAATGTAAACTGAACACAAATTGGATGGATGTTCTGGCATTGAACGCTGGTCACGGAGGAAAACCTCACACCCCAAAAGCTAAGGGAAGCCGGAGACCACAGACAAGGTCCCTGGAAGCAATTATTTGTTTACTAAAGAAGAATTAAAGTGAATTTAAATCATGTGTCAGGGGAGTTAGAATCATACATCTAACAGACAAATCACCTAGAAGGTTAAAAGATAATAAGCATTTAAAAACAAGTGGTAAAGCTAGAAGTAGTGAGGTACATAGAACATTGTGTGTGTGTGACCCAAAAGGAGTGCTTGAGGTGTGGCACTTTAAAGAGAAATGAATTTTAAAACAGGATCTAGCATTTAAGGGAAAACTAGCCTGAGCCTAAAATACAATAATCTCCACAATTATAAGTCCGTGAGCATGTGTGTCCTCTAAGCAAAGCATGTGCCTGGCTAATTATGGAGGAAGAAAAAGAGGAGAAAGGAGAGGGAAGAGGCGGTGGGAACTTTCAGATTTTGATCCTGGGATGATCACTGCAGTGGGCTTAATTAGGTTGTTTGGAATTGTGAAAGTGTTTTGGAGGCAGAGGGAGAAGCAGAGCAAATGCAATGGTTTTGGAAGAAAAAGAGAACAGGGATCTCCAAAACCAAGGCAGATATGAGGGCAGAGAGAAGGGAGTTGCAGAGAGAAGGATGATAGCCCCGCAGGGTGTTCGGGAACAGCCTAAGAACAGGGCCAATGGGAGAAAAAGTGCCCACTCCTGTTGAGGAATAGCCAAGGGAGAATTCAGGGGGGAAATACTTGGAAGGGAGGGAAGAGAAAGTGAGACATGGAGATGAGTTTCAACCCTGGACTGGGCAGGGGTTCGGAATGATTGGGTTTGGAGAGCCAGCGTGGCATGGTGGTGAGAGTGTTGGACTGGGACTCGGGAGATCCGGGTTCTAGTCCCCACTTGGCCATGAAGCTCACTGGGTGACTTTGGGCCAGTCACTGACTCTCAGCCTAACCTACCTCACAGGGTTGTTGTGAGGATAAAATGGATCGGAGGAGGAGGAGGATTATGTAAGATGCCCTGGGTTCCTTGCAGGAAAAAAGGTGGGATATAAATATAATAAATAAATAAATGGGGTAGAATATTAGGAGAAAAGGGAGAGAGAGACGGGTTAATTGGCTTCCGGTCCAATTAGAAGAGAAAAATAGGAGTTAGAGCCAATAATATCTTGTCTGTATCTGCTGGTTTGAGTGCATTGTTCAGCATCTCCTGGAATGAGGCAGGGAGGCAGAGAAAGGAGAAGGTGGTGCTCTCTTGAGAATGAGTATGTGTGTGGGTCCTTCCTGGATTGATATGATCCCCAAATCCAGAGACTTGGGGTGCTCCTTTTACCCCTCCTCTCAGGATTCAGAAATTAAAGCAAAAACAAAAACTAAGCCCTCACTTCAAGATAGCTCATCACATTTGGGAGACTGGTTTAAAGGTGTCAGTCAGAGACAGAAGAAAGAAAGAAAGAAAGCTGGGAGGAAGCAAGCGGGTCTTCGCATTGGCATCTCTGGCCATATCCTGGGGCAGATTTTCCACTTTTTTCACAGATCCACGTGAGAGATGGACAGGAGCTCACTGAGGAGACAAGAGCTAGACACATAGGCCTGAATTATTTTGGCATGTCAGATCCCCCCCCCCCCCATGTCTCTCTTTGGGAGACAAAAGGTACCTTTTCTCTTGCGATTTAGTTCTGACACAATATTTGGGGCTGAAAGCTTTAAAAGGTGTAAAGAAAAGTGGAAAAGGTTAAACAAAGTAAACTGGGCTAATATCTTCCTTCCACCTGGCTCAGACAGGAAGGCTGAAAATCACCGCCAGGTATTTCTTGGTGGGTGCTTCTGTGCTGTCACCCTGAGGCAAGATCTGCAATGTGCAGGTGTTAACAGGGAGGGACGGAGCATATCAGGAGCCAATTGCTGCACCAGCAAAGGTGTTTGCAAGAGGTCACATAGGCAGTTCTGCTTGGGATGCGCCTGGCCTGACTTCCTGTCATGGCTGAAAGTCCTCCAATGCCTTTCTAGGCTGGAATGGAGCTTCCCGGTACAGTTAGAGGCTGTCATCTTCAAAACAGCAGACATTCAGTGCGCTTTCTAAGTGTTGTGTCCCAAAAGATAAAAGTTCCTCACCAAAGCTTCTGAGTAAAGTCAGCAGCTGTGCGATAAGACAGGGGTGCAGAACCTCTTCGAGCCTGAGGGTTCGAATCCCATTTTGGAGAAGCACTCGGGGGCCACATTCCAGTGGTGGGGGTGGCCAAAGGCAAAAGGGGCGGGGTCAAAAATACCAGCCTATTGTAGCTTAAAGCTCTTACTGCTGATAAGAGCATTAAGAATGGGGGTGGGGAACCTGCACAAAAGCTGGGAAACCACCAAATGACTGTGGCCAGGGTGAGGCCATCTGTGAACACTGGAGGGCTGGATGTGGCCCCTGGGCTTGAGGTGCTGAGCCCCTGGCCTAACTGGGCAGAGAGAGCCTTGTGAGAGGTTTTAAAAAACCAAATCAAATGGAACATAGATTCATAGATTTCATAGATCATAGAGTTGGAAGGGGCCTACAAGGCCATCGAGTCCAACCCCCTGCTCAGTGTAGGAAACTAGAGGAGGGGTCTCCCATCCAAGTAATAACCAGGCCTGACCCTGCTTAGCTTTCCACACTCAGACAAGCTGAGCCAGCATTCAAAACATGAATTTCAGTTATGACTGCAGTTTAGAAATATTCAGAAGTAAAGGGATGATGGTTAAGTTTATGATGGCAGACTGAAATAAGAAACCCAAGTTCAAAACTTTACTTGCATTTATCAGGCAAAAATGTATGTTGTTGTTTGAATGTAGTCTCTCATTCAATGTTATTTAATAAACATTTGTTTACTTCATTTTTAATCCACCCTTCCTCCAAAGAAATCGTGTGTGTGTGTGTGTGTGTGTGTACATGTTCCCCCCTCCTCTTATCCTCACAAGAATCCTGTTGAGGTAGGTTAGGCTAAGAGACTGCCCGAAGGACACCTGGAGAGCTTCATAGCTAAGCAGGGATTTGAACACAGGTCTTGCTTCTCCTGGTCTGGCATTCTATCTACTAGTACAGTGTTCTCCAACCTTGGGTCCCCAGATGTTTTTGGCCTACAACTCCCAGCATGGAGTTGTAGGCCAAAAACATCTGGGGACCCAAGGTTCATAGAATCATAGAATCATAGAAAAGTAGAGTTGGAAGGGGCCTACAAGGCCATCGAGTCCAACCCCCTGCTCAATGCAGGAATCCAGGTCAAAGCATCTCTGACAGATGTCTGTCCAGCCGCACCTTGAATGCCTCCAGACTGGGAGAGCCCACCACCTCCCTAGGTAGTTGATTCCATTGTCTTATTGCTCTGACAGTCAGGAAATTTTTCCTGATGTTTAGGTGGAATCTAGGTTCCTGTAACTTGAGCCCATTATTCCGTGTCCTGCAAACTGGGATGAACGAGAAGAGATCTTTGCCCTCCTCTGTGTGACATCCCTTCAAATACTGGAAGAGTGCGATCATATCTCCCCTCAGTCTCCTCTTCTGAAGGCTAAACATGCCCAGTTCTTTCAGTCTCTCCTCATAGGGCCTTGTTTCCAGTCCCTTTATCATCCTTGTTGCCCTCCTCTGAACCCTCTCCAGTTTGTCTATGTCCTTGTTAAAGTGAGGTGCCCAGAACTGGACGCAGTACTCAAGATGAGGCCTAACCAGTGCCGAGTAAAGGGGAATTATCACTTCCCGCGATTTGGAAGCTATACTTCTATTAATACAGCCCAAAATTGCATTTGCCTTCTTTGCAGCCACGTCGCATTGCTGGCTCATATTCAGTTTGTGATCTACCACAATTCCAAGATCCTTCTCACTTGTAGTATTGTTGAGCCAAATTCTGTAACTCTGCATTTGGTTTCCTCTCCCTAGGTGCAGCACTTGGCATTTATCCCTGTTAAATTTCATTCTGTTGTTTTCGGCCCAGCGCTCCAGCCTATCGAGGTCACTTTGAATTTTGTTTCTGTCTTCCAGAGTATTAGCTGTTCCACCCAACTTTGTGTCATCTGCAAATTTGATAAGCATTCCCTGTACCTCCTCATCCAGGTCATTAATAAAAATGTTGAAGAGCACCGGGCCCAGGACCGAGCCCTGTGGTACCCCGCTCGTTACCTCTCCCCAGTTTGAGAAGGAACCATTGATAAGCACTCTTTGAGTCCGATTCTGTAGCCAGTTGTGGATCCACCTGATAGTTGTTCCATCTATCCCACTCTTAGCTAGCTGATTAATCAGGTTGGAGAACACTGTACTAGACCATACAGGTGGTAACAGTGACGAGGAACAGTTCTTCTATCCATGCTGACTAAAAAAGAACCCCTTATATTTTGCCACCAGAATGAGCTTTCTAGACGCATTTGTTCATGAGTTATTTCATAACCCGACTCACGTCTGAGCCATCTTGGAAAAAATGGTAGCTACAGAATTCACACAATGAAATGAATGTCTGCTCAAGTCAAATATGTTCCAACATGGGCCTGAAACACATACAAACATCACTATTTTCTGCACATCTATTTTTTTTTAACGGGGATCTCTGACAATTCCTGGACTATTGGGGCAGGAGATGCAAACACCATTTTATTCCTGTAGCCATGATAGTGCTATGCTTTAAGAGAGTTTACAATGTGATACTGCAATTCTCAGAGTTTCTTTTTTTTAATCAGGGTTAGCAAAATTGTTTGTTTGTTTTGCCGCTTCGCAACAGAAGGAATTTTAATTAAGGTTTAATCAAGTGTTTGTTTTAATTCAGATTTCATTGTTGTCAGCCACCTTGTGTGCCATTCTTTGGCAGAAAGGCAGGATATAAATTAAGTAAATAATAATAATCCCCCCCATACACACAGACACACACACACGCGCACACAAACAGCAATAACCCCCTGCTAAGCCCAGGGTCTAAAATTACCTGGCAGCACCACGGACCATGTTGGGGATGGGAAATCCTGGTTTGTTATAGGAGACTGGATCGTGGTACCTTACCCAGTTGGTTGGTAGATGAAGAGGGGGCTGCGTGTTTCATAGCATGTGCAATTAAGAGACTTGTTGCACCTTAATTTATGTATTTATTTATTTTATTTATTATATTTATACCCTGCCTTTTTTCCTGCAAGGAACCCAAGGCGGCTTACATAATCCTCCTCCTCCTCCTCTCCATTTTATTCTCACAACAACCCTGTGAGGTAGGTTAGGCTGAGAGTCAGTGACTGGCCCAAAGTCACCCAGTGAGTTTCATGGCTGAGCGGGGACTAAAACCCGGATCTCCCGAGTCCCAGTCCAACATTCTCACCACTCTAACCACTACTCTAACCACTAATGGTTTTTCTCTGCTGTACCCTTTCATGGACTGGTGGCCATCAGCCCATCTCTCGCAGTGAATTCCATATGTGAAATCATGTGTTGTGTAAAGCACTTTCCTCTGGTCCATGGAAGCTTTTGCCACAATAAAGCTGTCAGTCTTTAAGGTGCCACAGGATTCTTGGTTGGGTTTCGCTGCAACAGATTAACATGGCTCCCCGCTCTGGAGTTCATCATCATTACGTGAGACAGTAGCTCCTCCTAGTGGGGTACAAAGCAAGTGGAATGAACGAGCTATTTCCCCAGGGTCTACGGGCAGACCACGCTCCAGTGGACTTGGTGGAACACTCTGCTGCATAGCTGTCATTTTGTTTCAAAGAGGGCGGGGGGCTAATATCTTTGGGGGGGGGGAAATTCGGATCAGGTTGGACCTGAACGGCTGGAATTTCTAGGCTGATTTTAGATTATAGACGTGTGAAAAGCTTGTAGGACTCCACAGCACTCCAGAAACCTGTGCCAACTCACCTGTGCGTTTGGGAGGGATCGTAGCTTACTGGCAGAGCATGTGGTTTGCATGCAGAATATCCCAGGTCCGATCTGTGGCATCTCCAGTTAAGAGGGGATCAGGGGCGGCAGGTGCTGGGAAAGCCCTTTGTCTGATATCCTGGAGAGCTGCTGCCGGTCAGAGTAGGTGGTATTGGTCCGAAAGGAACATGGGAAGCTGCCGTATATCAAGCCAGGCCATTGGTCTATCCAGCTCCACTGAGTGGCAGCAGTTCTCAGACAGGGTTCTTTCGCAGCCCGACCTGAAGATGCCGGGCATTGCACCTGGCTGGCACCTTCTGCGTGCAAACAAAGTGTGTGCTTTGCCACTGAACTAGGGCCTCAGTGGACCGTGCTCATGACCCACAATAAGGCAGCTTCATATGTTCAGTGCCTAGATTAGACTTTGCCCTATGGGACGCAAGTGGAAGCCTCTCTATGGCACTGCCTGTCTCAGCTTGGGAGGACTCGGAGCTGCATACGATACGAATGACCCACCCAGTCCTCGACTGAGGAAAACCCCAGGTGTGTGGCCAGGAGGCAGAGCAGCGGGGCTCTTTGGGGAAAACAGTTTTATGGGGCTATGCCTAATGTGTAGCGTGGCTCTCGGAGAAAGTGCACAACATCAGAATGCTGGTTCTGGCTTCTAGCAATGAGAGGGGTCCATGCTGAAATGTGCCATCCTTTATTTCAGGGATTAAAAAAAAGCCCCTTTGCATATACCTGTGGCTCACGCTGGCTCAGCTTGTCTGAGTGTGGAAAGCTAAGCTAAGCAGGGTCAGGCCTGGTTATGACTTGGATGGGAGACCCCTCTTCTAGTTTCCTGCATTGAGCAGGGGGTTGGGCTCGATGGCCTTGTAGGCTCCTTCCAACTCTATGATCTGTGAATCTATGAATCTATGAGTGGAACCTTTCATGACCATCTACGCCAGCCTTCCCCAACCTGGTGCTTCCCAGATAAACTGGGGCTGTAACTCCCCCATGCCATGCCCGGTCAGCAGATCTATGCCAAAGAGAGTTCCTTCTTCTGGCCTTTCTGCTCCTAAGACTCGGGCGTCTTGTCCTCGCGTGCATGCCCCCGCATTAATGTGGGCACCATGGGGTTACATCCAGTGTGAGTCCTACTTGTTAGGGATGGTTGAATTCGTCAGTGTCAGTTTCTCTCCATTTCACAATTTCCCAGTCATAAGTTTGGTTCATCTTGAACTTTGAGAATTTCTCCACTCTTATGTTTGGTTTGTCCTGAACTTTGAGATTGTTTTTTTTTTTAACTTCACATGAAAATTCGTAAGTATTTTTGTACACATTTCTCCTAATACATGCACTTTAACCTAATTTACACATTAGAATTTACCTCACATTATGCATGTTTTGAATGCTGTTTCCCTAATACATGCATTTTGGAACACATGTTCTGACGGGAGAACTGCGCTGCAAAATTTGAAGAACTACAAATTTCAAAGGATGGCTGCATTTTGGTTCACACATTGAAAGTGCAAAATGAGGTAAGTTCACATTAAAGTGCAAACTGAATGAATTTCTTCCCCATCCCTACAAGTTAGGGTAGACCCATCAAAATGAATGGGACTTAAGTTAGACTAACATTGTATACAACACATAGCAGACAAGTAGATTTGTTTAGCTTACATCCAAACTTTCTCCCATACTTTGCAACAGTGATCTGTAGTTGATTGGGGTGTGTGTGTTTCTGTGCGTAAGAGCCTGAACCCAATTATCTGTGTCTTTCTCTCCTCCTTTCTGTCTTCACATACAGAGATAGCAATCGAAACAGTAGTTTGCCATTGGCAGCTGCGTAAGAGACAGCATTGAGAAGCTGCCTATCTATAATGGAATTAGAAGCTGATAAGGAGGGGTGCCAGCACATAATCTGATGAAGTGGACCGCAGTCCACGGAAGGTTACGCCATAATAAATCAGTTAGTCTTTAAGGTGACACAAGACCCTTTGCTGCTTTTTGCAGAGAGGTTTGGCATGAAGGCCTCATTCCTTGGCATGGTAAAACTCACTTGCCAAGCCTGATTGGTGGTCAACTGGACAAGTTTTAAAAATAAATAAATGACACGTTCATTTGGGAATGTGAGAGAAAGAAGATGGAAATAGAATCTAAAAATGGAACAGAGACAGATGGGCAAACAGAACTTGAGGAAATTTATCGGTAACAGGTTGAAGAACAGGGGGCAGAGAGCAGAACAAACAGACATTAGAACAAATGGACAGTTCCCACAATGGAGAGATGTAAGAATTGGTGTCCCCCAAGGTTCTGTATTGGGATCGGTGCTTTTTGACCCCCTAACTCTGGAGTTAGGGGTGAGCAGTGAGGTGGCCAACTTTGCTGATGGCACCACGTTATTTAGGGTAGTTAAAACTAAAAAGGATTGCAAAGAGCTCCAGAAGGATCTCTCCAAACTGGGGAGAATAGGCCTTGAACTGCCAAAAGCAGTTCACTGTAAGTGGAAAGCGATGCATGTTGGGGCAAAAGTCCCAGCTTCAAAATATATCCTGATGGGGTTCGACTTGGCAGTGACTGACCAGGAAAGAGACCCTGGATAGCTCAATTAAAACACTGGATGAGAGCAGCTGTGAAAAGGGCAAATTCCATGTTAGGGATCACTAGGAAAGGAATCAAGAATAAAAAGTGTCAGCATCAAAAAGCACTTATATACACACTTGGAATAATGTGTACAGTTCTGGTTGCTGCATCTCAAAAAAAAATGTATTGCAGAGCTGGAAAATGTCCAGAAAACGGGCAAGTAACAGTGCAATCCTATGGCTGCTGGACAGCATCGAGACATAGAATTTTCTGGATTCCCAGCTACGAGGTCGGAAAATCATGTCAACCTCATAGCTGGGGGGGGGGGGTATGCGCTGGGATCCCCCTTGCAGGCGGCGTGGAAAGAACTTCCAGCCAGCTGCTTTTCCGAGGTCCCAAGACCAACCTTGGAGAAGGGCTTTTGGGGGGGTGCTCCGGAGGGTGGGGAAAAGAGGAGACTGGGGGTGCCACCGAGATACGAGGTATCCTGGCAGTGCCTCAGCCCCCTTCCCCCCCCTTCTGAAGCACTGCACTGAAACGGCCGTCTAAGCGCTTTGCAGGGCGGGAGGAGCATGGAGACAACCTTCGCCTCCGTGTTCCTCCTGTCTTCCATAGGATGCCCATGATCCTCTTAGTTCGGAGGGTTACAGGCATCCCAATTGGATTGCGCCCTAAAATAGTGAAGGCCTGCTGGAACAATTCCCTGTACAAGGCTTTTGAGTTTAGAAGGTTTTTCTGTTTAGAAAAACTAAAAATGATCTTATTCAATGGGATGTGATGCTGTAAGTATTTCTTTTCAATACAAATGAAAAATGCATCCAATGATTTCCCCCCTTACTAATTCCTGTAAGTACAAAATCAAAATTGAACCCATTCTGATCTGAAACCATTTCTGCAGTACCATTTGTTTGATGTGTTTTTGATCAGCTCTAGGAAGTGAACGGGCAGCCAAAGGTTTCCTAAGTATTGAAACTACAGATGGATAACACCCAGCAAAGGCTAAATTCAAAACTTCTGTTCTCAAGTCATATAAGGGCCAGTAGGCTGCAGCACTTCGCATGGTGCTTGAAAACCGCCTGGCAGCCCGAGCAGTTCATTGCGCACCAGCATGTTCTGCTCACGACAGCCAGGGGAAGTCTGTGGCCGATGTCTAGCTAGCAGCTCCCAATACGTGCTGCTAGCCAGTGGGGTGAGGGATGAGGTGGGGCCACAGACTCAGAGGTCAGTGGGGGGATGTGAGCCATTCAGCAGCCACGTGCTGCTGTGGCCCCACCTCATCCCTCACCCCACTCCCCGGGTAGCCCATTTGTTCCTCTTCACCTGTTTGGCCTAGAAATGCTTCCAGTCAAGTTTGGGTCTTGGCCTGGGCAAGGGGGAGGCTGGTCTGGTGACTCCTGTGTCAGTGGGGCTCCTTATCCTTTGCAGGTGTTATTCTGAGCTTTGTAGGAGCTATCCACGGCACTGTTCTCCATCCCCAAAATGGGTTCACCACCATGGAGCACCATGGATAGCTCCTATAAAGCTCAGAATGAAAGCTGCAATGCATAAGGAGCCCCACTGACATGGGAGTCAGGCAGCTTCCCCAGCTCTTACCTCTGCCTGCCTGTCCTCCATCCAGGGCAGGTGCAAGGCAGTTTGGTGCCCTAGGCAAGATCAGATATTTAGCGCCCCCCCTTCCCACTTGAGCCCTCCCTCCCTCCAGCCCTATGCTCCTGGCGCCCCCTTTAGCCCTGCGCCCTAGGCAGCTGCCTACTTGGCCTAATGGTAGCACCGGCCCTGCCTCCATCATCTCCTGCTGAGCTTCCCCCCTCCCACAGCTGGGAGCTGCTCCCCTGGCCTGCACCCAGCTCTGACTTTGCATTGATCTGTGATGAACCAAACCTCCCCACTCCCCAATCTTTCTAGAAATATCCTGGAAGAAAGAACCCAGCCAACCTAGACACCACATTCACCCTTCTACACGTTCCATGCTGACTCTTCTCCTCCTGCCCCTTAACTCAGCTTGTGCAAAAGAGGTTCTGTTGAAATCACCTTGAGGATGCAGGACCAGGTCCTCCCAGGCTACTGACTGAATTTCCCTCCCTGGAACTGGCCTGCCCCATAGAAAGACTTGGGCTCTTTGGCCACTGCCCAAAAAAACATAGTAAAATTTCAAAGACTCATGGCAAACGTCTTCCATGTTCTGGAAGCCCAGGGACACGGACACACACACACACACACACACACACACACACATACACACGTTCCTTTGATGAGTTACTCTTAGGATATTAATAAGTTTTAGAGAGTCAGTTGGATGTTTCATTTTACTTTTAATAGCTGCTGACTATTTCTCAGCTTCTCTCGGCTTGGTTCTTTAATAGATATATTGGATTGGAGACTGCAGTTGGTTTGATTGCCTTGCTTAGCCTGAAGTTGGCCTCGCACACATGCTGGGCTGCTTGGAAAACACACTAACCTGGCTGTTAAGAGGAAGCTCTGAAAAAGGGACCTATCCTTCTCCCTACACAACAGCTATAAGCCTGTCTTCTCCTGTGGGCAGGAGAAGGGATTGTGTCATGATGAACAATAAATTAAGGACATGATTAAGGGTTTCTCTTGCAGAGGAGGCTGCCCACTGCACCCCAGTATGTGTTAGGTTTTGCATAGGCAGAACAGGATGTCACCTGACATGGAGAATGTCTCCTGAGGTGAAGTACACAGAGTCTCCTGATTGTCACCAGACATAATGTCAAGGTCTATGAGTCAGAATCATGGGGCAAATTGGAGTCAACATGTTGTGAAGAATAGGTTATATAACTGGTGAGTAATATCCTATTTATAGGTACAGGATCTTGCTATATATGTAAGACACTTGTTGACAACTTCACTTCTTCTACAGTCACTTCACTTCATCTCAGCCTTGCCACTTCTCACTTGGACTTGGAACTTGAGACCTGCTTGGGTCTTGGACTTGTTTCTGCAATCATGTAGTGGGACAGAGTAATCTCTTTTGCGTAAGAGAAGCTTGCATTGCTTGCCTTAATCCCATATAATTGGGTCTTACAAATAAACTCTTTAATCTTTATTAACTGCTGTTATCTCCTCCTTCCATCTGCGTGACTGGGACTGGGAGTCACTGGCTGGGTAAGCTTTTGAACCCGGGTCAGTCCAGCTCTCACAGTATGATCGTCCAGTCTGTCTGTGCTTTCCTCCAATCAGGAATCATGACAGATGCAGGGAGTGGGTCTCTCTTAAGGCATCATACTTATTCTGCCCACTTAAAAAAGTCACTTTACACAGGATAGGACAGTACAGAGCTTTGCAGTCATCAGATGCTGAGGCAGTAAAACATGAACAAATGTTTACACGCCAATTCAGTGCACAGAAATTGTTTTTAAAGTGCATCTATGGACTCACTGGCTCTCTGAGTGAATCCCCTCACCATTAAACCTTTCTTGGAGAGCCATAAGGTTTCAAAGCCTTGTGTCACAGATGACAAATGGGCCAACAAAAATGCCACACTGGGACTACAAACCAGGAGGAGTTGGGATCAGCTCCAAGCAGAGTGAATCTGACCTGTAATAAATAGGACATCCATTTCTTATTATACTTTTGAGCCCAGGCTGGCAGTGAGAGCAAATCGATGGGAAAAGGTTGCTTGCATGAAAATAATCTAGGAAGCTCATCTTTATGAGACCATACCCAGGCTTCGTTTTAACTGCAAACAGGTGGGCTCTTTTTCTCATTAGCACAGTAGAATAGTAAAACTAGAAACAACCCCCCTGCTTACTTTATTTTTATTTTTTTAAAAAAAACTTTTGAAGACATTGGCTTTTCAGTAGTTAGTGTCCAATGTTGTGATGTTTGGGGTGTCTGCTAGAGGGAAGGCTCTGATTTTGGAGGCCTCTCCGATTCCTGCACCCTGCCAGGCTGCTGCCAAGACACGGCAGGATGAGAGGCAGAGGCGATTTTCTCCACCCCATCCTCCATTCAGTTTCTCCCCTTCTCAGAAGCCCGTCTAGTGGAGTCATGCCGGCAGGGGCACAGCTGGGGCAGGGGCTGGAAGGGGCCACCACAGGATAGACTGTACCCTTGGCTCTCCTCTTCCCGCCACTTCATGCCCGCTGGGATGCTCCCTTTTTTCCTCTCCCTGAAGTTGCATTTGTGACCTTGGGACACAGCCCCTGTGGCTCTTTCCATGGTGGCTGCAAGGGGGTCTGGACACGGGGGCAGGGGAGGAACTGGGACGCAGAGTCCCCCTCCTGAATTCAGAGCAGTGCCTGACAACTTGGGAGGCAGACTCCCCAAAAAACCCTGTGGTCCCCGAGGCACTCTCCCGGGATGATAGGATTGCACCCATAGTTGCCTTGGGGTGTAATCCTATGCACGTTTGGAAAGAAAAACGTTGGGCCTAGTCCAAGCATTGCTGTGGGCCCTATAGTGCTAGAATCAGAACCTGATTCAGAAGTGGACTGAGTTGGTTCAAAACTCAGTTCAGGCATGGGAAGCCGGGGGGGCCTGAGCGTTTAGCTCAGCCTGGTTTCTCCTCTGATGGCAGGCCAAGCAGCGGGGCTTGCTTTGGCCTGCTCAGGCTGTGGAATGTCAGAATGGTGGCTCTGCCTGGCCTCCCCTCTGATTACAGGCTGAAGAAGGAGAGCAAGACTCCCTCCCAGCCACAGCTGCAGGATCAGGCTTCGAGTCAAACTGCTGGTTTACAGCTTAAGAAATTTGCTGTGGGAACCAAGCAGAGGGAAGAACTCTGCAAGGGAGGGGCTTTGAGGGGTGTCACGCAAGTTGAGACACCTCTTGGACACCGAACCCCCAGTTAGATCATCAGAAGGAGGGCTCTAGCAGCCCCTCCCTTGCATTTAAGCCAGTGCCGAAGCCATGGAGCTTCTTTCTGGGAACATCCATCCATATTGCCCGAAGCCCTGTCCGCCTGGATTTTCTATCATCTGAGCTGCCTAAAACGCTTCTCACCAGGACTCTACGTCAAATCGGGAACCTTGTCCACTTGAACCTTTTATTGTTAAGAACCTGCCATCAAATATAAAGCTGGAAACAAAATCTATAATGCCTGGATCACTTTATTGTGTGGACTCAACCCATCTATAATGCCTGGACTCATCCAGAAACCTGGGGTGTTAGCCTGCCCGAGATCTAGTAGATAGAGGCCCTAATGGGAAACATTTCTACAGCCCTGGAGCCACTCTTGCCTGGACTTACCCAGAAACTTGGATTTAGTCTGCTTGGGAGCTTGGTTCCTAGAGGCCCTGCATGGAAAGACCTCTACTGCCTGGTGGTCTCTTGCCTTGACTTACCATCATTTTAATTGCCTGAGATAATGTCTTTCCTGGATTCAATGTGATCCTTGGTCTTCAGTCTGCCTGGACACACATACCATGGAAATTCCAATGTAGAATCTATTGTTGGACTGATCTCTGACTGTGTGTGTAAATTCTAGTTTTGTAACTTGCTCTTGGACCATGTCTTGAATTGCCTGGAATGTTTTCTTGCCTGGATTTATCATGACCCTTGTCTTGCCTTGCATTCTGAACTGTAAGATCCTGACTTGGAAACTATTGTTGCACTGATTTTTGACATGGTTGTAGTTTATGGGCCTTGAACTGTTTCCTGAACTAAGCAATATGCCTATAGCTTCTGCTATAGTTATATGATTTTTAAGAAGTTGTAACCATTACGCTTTTGCCATAATATTTGCTACAATAAAAAGTCTCACTGATTTTCGGGTTCTGTGCCAGAGTGTCAGAAAAATGGGTCATGACAAAAAGAATCCTACAACTCCCAGCATGCCCCAGCCAACCATGCTGGGTGGGTGGGGCACAACAGGAATTGTGGGACTTTTCTTCTGTCTAAACATGTATAGGATTGTGCCCTTAAATTGTTTACCCTCCCCTTCCTTTACGTAACTCTAAGGCAGTGCCCAAGGAGGACTTCATTCAACTCTTCAGCTTTACCATAAATGCAGAAGAATTTGATCCCAGAGCAGTTATGCCCCACCCTAGAGGAACCCAAGGAGTTTCCATGGGCTGGACACAGAACGTCCACATGCCAGATTACTAGGCCTGCAGGCAGAGGTTTGCATTTCTGAGTCAAGCAGGCTCCATGAAATACCAAGTGCAGGGCCTCTCCCTTGCATTGCCAGCTCTCCTGAACCTCAAAGCCAGAGATGCACGGATGGAGCCTAGAAGCCAAGGGGTGGTCCCTGGCTTATTAATGTGGTGGGGCCAGGGCCAGCGCTACCGCTAGGCAAAGTAGGCGGTTGCCTAGGGCGCACGGCTGAAGAGGGCGCAGAAACGCTGCGCTCCTCTTCGCTGCTGCCGCGCTGCCCCCGCCAGGCCTCTGCCTCCCCGCCTGCCTCCGCCGCCGCTGCCGCGCCTCCCCGCCCACCCACCTACCACCGCCGCCGCGCGCCTCCCCCCCGCCCCCCGCCACCGCCGGTGCCGCCGCACCTCCCCCCCGCCCGCCGCCGCGCCTCCCCCATCCGTTGCTGCCGCCGCCACTGCCACCACCACCACCACCCCCGACCCCCCCGCCACCTACCTTCTCCGTGTTGCGTCGCTTCCGGAGCCCCGCCCGCGTTGTTTTGGCCTGTTGCCCTGGTTTCCCCAGCGGGAAACGGAGCGCGGGGGTCCCGTCGCGTCACTTCCTCCTTGGAGGAGGCGGCGGCAGCAGCCAGGGCGGGGGGAAGGTAGGTTGGTGGTGGTGGCGGCACGGGGGGGGGGGGTTTGCAGAGCAGGGCTGCTTTGCTCTGGAGCCCCCCCGGCACGAGAGGGGGGGCGCTAAATTTCATTTCGCCTAGGGCGCCAAACTGCCCTGCACCGGTCCTGGGTGGGGCGAGTGGACCCCAGTGGAATAGGAATGAAGCCTAGCCATACTTGGGCAGGGGATGCCACTGGACAGTTCAGGAGAAAATACCGTTACTGGGTGGTCCATCAGGATGGAACCAGATATGAGGTGGAGCAAATAGCAGAACTTCTCAAGCCAAGCACGCAGTAGCCTGTTCCCCTGGTGGGAGAAAAGCCTCCCAGCAGGTTTGGAATAGAGTTTTTCTTCACAGTTTTGATTACTCAGTGCATAAATAATTTTTCAAAAACTGCCTTCCCTAACTTGGTGCTCTCTGGGTGTGTTGGACTGCAACCCCCATCATTCTCAGCCAGCATGGTTATTGGCTCACCATTCACCCTATGGATGTGTTTATGACTGCAGTACTTGACGGAATGCCTCTCCCAACCGCAATCTACCCGGACACTGTGCTCAACATCTGGGGCCCTCCTCTGACTGCCAGCTCCGAGGGAGGCTCGCCTGGTGGCAACAAGGAGGAGGGCCTTCTCAGTGGTGGCCCCCTCCCCACTGAAGCCCACCTGGTGCCAACTTTACTATCTTTTCGGCACCAGGTTACAACTGCCTTCTATGCCAAGGCATCTGATATTTAACAGCTCAAAATAGCACGGGGGGGGGGAGTGGTTATGTCAGCTGCAATCTTAGTTCATTAACTTGTTCTGTTATTTGCCATTTTAAATTTGGTTTTTAAATTTGGTTTTTAAACTTGTGTAATGAAATTGAATGATTTTATTATCTGTATTTTATAATGTGTACTATTGTTTTTATTAATGTTTGTAAACCACCCAGAGAGCTTCGGCTATGGGGCAGTATAGAAATAAAATAAATAATGAGTAATAAATAATATGGGGCTAACTAGTTCTCCGCATCATTTACAAAATGCAGGAAGCCAGAGAAGACACCCAATAGCTTCTGTCTGTTTTTGGTGCATCCCGGAAACTTCCTTGATGTGTCACAAGGAATATATCAAGGCTTCCTAACGAGGACCAGTGTTCGCCATCTAGAGCCAGCTCCTTGGTACTCTTTGAGGAGATAGAGCTGTTGTTTGCTTCCTAATGAATTTAAGATGATAACTGAATTACTATAAAGAGAGGAAGCGGGATATACAATTACAGGGAAACATTCCTAACAAGCTCTCAGCCTCATTAGGAGCTGTTTGTTAACTCTGTGTTCTGGCAGGGTTTCTGTCCTCCTGAAGCAGGAGTTTATTCTAAGCAAATTACACCTCTTTAGAAGAAGAGCGACTTAACATCTAGCTCCAGGGTATGTTGCTGAACCCGTCAATGTTTCTCCATGTTCTAAGGCATGAATGATGCCACTGAATACCTTTTTCTGGTGGTGACTAACAATAAGTGCAGCCTCTCGCCTTTGTGTCCTGCTTATGGGGTCTCCAGAGGCAGGGTGCTAGACTAGAATCCCAAATACAATTTGCACCTATCTTTGTGGGAATTATCCTACATTCTCGCCTTAGGAGAGATGACCCCAAAAAGATCTGGTAATCCAATATGAGTGTCAGTGTTACAATAGTGCAGGTGGAAATGTAATTTCCGTTGTTGTCAGTTAGTTAGCAAGTTAGTTAGTTGCTGTGCCATTCAGGCACACGGCATTTTACACGGTTATAGAAGCCAATAGGTTCATCCTTCCCCATGAACTTTCAGTGTTGTGCACATGACCCTAAAAGGGTTCTATGTAGCCATCGTGAAGAAGAGCCCTGCTGGATTAGACCAACAATCCCATTTACAGCGAAATCCTAAATAGGTCCATACAGAAGTAAGTCCCATTGAGTTTAATGGGGCTTACTCCCATTTAGGATTGTTGCCTTAGACAGCAAGTCCCAGTGAGCTCAGTGGTTCTTATTCCCAGGTAGATATGCATAGGATTGCACTGTTTCCACTAGTGGCCAGTCAGATGTGGAGATGTTCAGCGGCTGCTGAATTTAGAACTGAGGTTTGTGTCAGCAGTATCAATGTGCTGCCACCAAATCCCTGAAGCCTTGAATTTGCAGCGGTTTGGGGATTCACTCCTAGACTGTTAAACCATTAATGGGAAGCAGTAGCTTGAATTCCACCAGTGCAACATGGATTGCAAAGATACTTACGTTGCGAAAGTGGCACCAGTGTTCTCCAACCTTGGGTCCCCAGATGTTTTTGGCCTACAACTCCCAGCATGCCCCAGCCAGCGGGGCATGCTGGGAGTTGTAGGCCAAAAACATCTGGGGACCCAAGGTTGGAGAACACTGCACTACACAGAACAGAAGGCCCCAAAACATAAGAATGAAGTGGAGAGGTGCTAGTTCAAAAACTAGCAATGCACGGATGTATAGATTTCATAGATCATAGAGTTGGAAGGAGCCTACACGGCTATCGAGTCCAACCCCCTGCTCAATGCAGGAAACTAGAGGAGGGGTCTCCCATCCAAGTAATAACCAGGCCTGACCCTGCTTAGCTTTCCACAGACAAGCTGAGCCAGCGTAATGGCTTGTTGCATAAATGGCAACTTCCATTGACCAATACAGCCAGCCTGACATTTAAAAAAAAGGGTGGGGGGAAGTGTCCTGATGGATCAGTACAAGGTTCCATCCAACATGCCATGCTTTGTTTGACAATGGCCAGATGGATGCTTCAGGATATGTTACACACAGGGCACAAGGGCAATGACCTTTGTGTGATGGTGTCACAATGCTTCATAGCCAATCAGATTTAGCTAGTCCCTGACATCACTAAGAACAAATTAAGCCCATGAGTGTGCAAGCAACACTCCCAGTACTGGCCAGATGAGTAATTCTTACCAATCAGGAATAACTTTAGGAATTGAACAGGGGTTTTTTTTTTACCCGTTCTTCCCTGAAAAATTGCCAAAAGAAGAGGCCCCTCTTTCAATTCTGACAAACATGTTCTCAAAACTCATTCCCCACTACAGCTCAGCACGATTATTCCTATGAAAAATCTCCTGTTTCTCTAACCTGCCTGTGATTTCATTATTCTTTGAGGCGTCCTCTCTGATCCATTATTCTTATTTTTTATTTTATTTTATTTTACACTATAAAATCCTTTGTGTCAACAGAATCATATGCAAGGGTCTAATAGGATTTATAGCCTTTTATAAATTAGAGTTATGGAATATTACCTGCTTCTCTTCATTCTTAACCAGCAATTTCTGGAGATAGATGGTCTTTAATGACACTTCATGGCATTACACATTTATTTATTTTAAACTCATCTGCCATGCAAAGCCGAGTGTGATGAAAAACGATGTTTCAAAGGGGACCTCGGAGATTCTAGGAGGAGAAGGAGAAGAATAGAAATCTGTTCTATTCCAGTTGGCTGCTGCACCAATTAGCTGAAAAACAAATTAGCTCTAGAAACTGGCTGGCTTTTGAAAGTCTCATATTTTTTAGCACTTCAGAGCACATGGAACCGCATGAAAATTCTATTTCATTGGAAACCCGTCAATTGCTATGCAATCAAGACAAAAAAAAAAAAAGTAACAATATCATAGAATCATAGAATCATAGAAAAGCAGAGTTGGAAGGGGCCTACAAAGCCATCGAGTCCAACCCCCCGCTCAATGCAGGAATCCAGGTCAAAGTATCCCTGACAGATGTCTGTCCAGCTGCACCTTGAATGCCTCCAGACTGGGAGAGCCCACCACCTCCCTAGGTAGTTGTTTCCATTGTCTTATTGCTCTGACAGTCAGGAAATTTTTCCTGATGTTTAGGTGGAATCTGGGTTCCTGTAACTTGAGCCCATTATTCCGTGTCCTGCAAACTGGGATGATCGAGCAGACATTACGTATGAAGGCAACATGGAAACAACAAATCAGGAAGCAGCACGTAACAAGATGATGCATGGTGTCATGGTGCATTATGTAATTACAGACGACAGGTCCCATAATGCGCACGCACAAAAATTCATATGCACAGAACAAGATCTCAAATTAAAGGAGAACTCTTGTGCAAGATTACATGGATGAATTCATTACTGTCCACGGAAAATAACAATTCCATTGGGGGGGGGTAAGTTCTCCCATCACTATTTTTGATATGGCAGCCAGCTTAACAAATGTGCAGTTTTGTGCAAAGGTTTGAATTAGAATTGTGAACAGGAATATGGGAGCATGACAAAAGAGATGATGGAAAATTAGTATATGTGGACAGAAGTGAAGGGGTGATGTATTCATTTACCACCCCTCCATTCCTCCATTCAATGCTTTACATCAGTGTTCTCCAACCTTGGGTCCCCAGATGTTTTTGGCCTACAACTCCCAGCATGCCCCAGCCAGCGTAACATCTGAGGACCCAAGGTTGGAGAACACTGATGTAGAGCATTGAATGGAGGAATGGAGGGGTGGTGAATGAATGAATGGTGGAGCTGGGGAAGGATTCACATTGTCATTTACATGTGTATAATTTAGAAATGAACCAAGAGAATGCAGGACAACTCGGGGTTGTATCCAATGTTAGCTTTACTGAAATGAACTGGTTAGCTAGTCATGACTAACTTAACTTTCATCCATAGTCTCCAAAGTTAACCAAGGAAGTGTGTCATTTTAAAGACAATTTCCGAGTAACTTGGGCAGGAGGGTGCTGTTGCCCTCCTGTCCTGCTTGTGGACTTCCCATTGGGGCAGCTGGTTGGCCACTGTGTGAATAGAATGCTGGATGAGATGGGCCCTTGGTCTGACCCAGCCTCAGGGCTCTTCTGATGTTTGATAACTGTAAGAATTCCTCCCTGGGACACCCAGAAAGCAATATTCAGTCCTCACTCCTCATAAAGGGTGGGCCAGTGGGAAATGTCCTGGAAGATAGG
This sequence comes from Shinisaurus crocodilurus, assembly GCA_021292165.1. NCBI lineage: Eukaryota > Metazoa > Chordata > Lepidosauria > Squamata > Shinisauridae > Shinisaurus > Shinisaurus crocodilurus. The sequence continues at coordinate 316,165,205 of CM037876.1, forward strand.
ATGGGTGTAGAACTGGGCTTCTAGAAACAACACTCCTACACTTTCCTCCTTTACCTTTACCTCCAGCTTGAAACGCAAGGCCCACTTTTAATTGCATCTCCGCCAGCACTGAGTCATGGTGTCTTGATCACTCTAATGAGAGCCAGTGTGGTGTAGTGGTGAGAGTGTTGGACTGGGACTCGGAAGATCCGGGTTCTAGTCCCCGCTCGGCCATGAAACTCACTTTGGGCCAGTCACTGACTCTCAGCCTAACCTACCTCACAGGGTTGTTGTGAGGATAAAATGGAGGAGGAGGAGGATTATGTAAGCCGCCTTGGGTTCCTTTCAGGAAAAAGGCAGGGTATACCGTAAATATAACAAACAAACAAATAAATAAATAAATAAATGGGCACGGAATGGTTCTGTGGCAGCCCCCATACTGTGGAACTCCCTCCCGAATGAGCTCCGCCATGCCCCCTCTCCACTGAGCTTCCGTCACTCACTAAAAACATGGCTGTTTAGGCAGGAATATGGGGTGGGCTAAGATGTTAAAATTTTATACTGTTTTAAATGTATTTTATTCTGTATTTTATTGTGTTGTGCATCGCCCAGAGTGGACGGTTTGCCGGCCAGATGGGCGATCCATAAATGTAACAAATAAATAAATAAATAAATAAATGAAATGTTGGATGTGGAGGGATTTCAGAGCAGATGTTCTCTGTTCGGAATGGTTGCCTTTCATCGCCCACCTCAAAAGATGTGGGTGATGAAAGGGGGCAAGACCTCCAGTTTATTTTTGGAGGTTGGGTCGAAATCGGGGGGGGGGGAGAAGCTCACTGGCAGCATGGTGTTCCTCCTGGAGGACGTCAAGTGGTGTTGTCATTGCCATTGCTGTTGTTTTTACCTAGAATCCTCCAGCAGAGCAACACTAGATCATACTGTAGTGGTGTTGCACGGGGTGCTGGGTAAAAATCAAATCAAATGGTGGCCACTAGTCATCAGGTGGAGTGCTGCGTGCCTAGAATGTTTCGCTCCACCTGAATTTCACCCCCTCCTCCATGAAACGGCCTCACCGATTTACTCCCTGCAAATGTGGCAGCAAAGGTGAGGAGGCATTTTGGCCTAACCTTACTGGGAACCAGCTTTAATGCTCTCTAAGAGCAAATGCAGGTACTGAGTGCCAACAGGATTAGAGCAGAGACAGGACACTGAGAAAGAACAGGGATGTCTCAGAGGGGAAATTACATTGAATCCTAACAAACAACAAAGGGGCCAAGCCCATCCCCACCAAAAAAACCCAATGAGGATTGAGGATGCCACAGAATATTGAGTGTCAGTAGGAAAAGAAAAACAGAAAAATGTGGGGTGGGGAAATGGAATAGAGCAGGGCTCTCCAACCTTGGGTCCCCAGATGTTGTTGGACTACAGCTCCCAGAATCCCTTGCCATTAGCCATGCTGGCTGGGTATGTTGAGAGCTGTAGGCCAACAACATCTGGGGACCCAAGGTGGGAGAGCCCTGGAATAGAGTCCTGTGGAGGAGGACATGGCTTGCTACTGAAACCCGGAACAGGAAAACTTCTATTAGGAGCCATTCTAAGCAGCTCCATAGCAGAGGGCAAACTAAAGAAATTCCTAATGATTTGCAGCTTTCTTTTTTCAGCATACAATATGTTGATCTGCAAGAGGCATAATAATAGAACATTGGTAGCATTGTTTGTTTTGCCTCAAAGCAGCTGTTCGAGAAAACCCCACGGTTTCTCTGCAACACACTGTGGCAGACAGAATTGCCATGAATGGATGGAGCTGTCTGAATTGCACAGTAAGCTGTTGGAAGAAGTGTCTGGTTCCTGTTCTGAGGGTTTGTGCAAACTTGTCCCTATGAATTGTCAAATCTTGCCTAAGAGAATGTCGCAGACAATTTCTGGCAGGTTGTTGATAACTAGCATCACACTTCAGTGACAAAATTCTCTATCTAATTTCAACGTTTCAATATGCAGGAGTGTTCACTGAAGTGCAGCCACAACCCCACCACTGGCCTATCTAGCTCTGTGGCGCGGCGTACCAAACCTTTTTCAGCCTGGAGGCCACATTTCATTTCGGAGAAGGTCACGGGGGCTACATTCCAGTGGTGGGCAGGGGGGCTGCGTGCAAAAGGGACCCCAGGAGGGTCGGGTTTGGCTGCATTGCCTGTGGCTTTGCACCTGTGCTTTGTAAAAAATATATATTTTATTGTGAATTTCAACAAAAAACAAAATAAAACAATAAGAAGAAAAAAGAAAGAAAGAAAGAAAAGTTGTTGCATAAATTGAAATGAATCACTTACAATAGGTGCATATGGTATGTGTACCTTTGAGTATATATGTGTACAGGCAGTCCCCATGTTACAAACAAGTTCCATTCCTAAGAATGTCCTCAAGTTGAATTTGTATGTAAGTCGGAACACCATAGCGGTCTATAGGGAACCCCCCCCCCCCGGCATTTATGCAAATTGTGTAACTTACGCAAATTGTGTAGTATACTACGCTATGTATGCTATGTAAACGACGTGGGACCCAGAGGTCCGTTCTTAAGTATGAGTCATCTGTAAGTCAGATGTACTTAACTCGGGGACTGCCTGTATATGAAAATACAGCTACCAATAAAAACCATTATGTAGAAGCTTCAAGAAAGGCAGACCAAATAGCCATATAGTTATCCATTTGCAGGCAGTGTCGAAATACCACCTGTTCAAACGTTGAAAGCATCTTTTAGGTCCTCAACCCATTGTGTTATAGGAGGTGAGTGTTCATCTTTCCAGTGATGAAATATCAGTTTTTCAGCTGTCGAAGGGCACAGAAAATCCATTTGCGTTGACCTTGTGTTAATTTACAAGCAACAGGTAAATAATTTAAGAGAACGTGTGCATCAGTAAATATTAAAGAGCATTCCAGTATAAAGTTTATCCATATTATGACTTCCTCCCAAAAAGAAGCAACTATTGGACATTGCCAAAACATATGGGTAAGAGAAGCATTAGTGGTCTTACACCTCCAGCAGTTAGCTGATTTAGATAAACCCTTATTAAAAAAGACTTTTTGGTTGTTATTGTTCTGAGATAGACCTACTGAGGCAGGCCATTGGTCCATCTAGCTCTGTTGGGCAGGGGGAGTGAACCTTGTTCAGCCGGAGGGCCGAATGGCATTTTGGAGAAGCTCTTGGTGGCCACATTGTAATGGTGGGCAGGGCTGAGTGCAAAAGGGACCCCAGGAGGGCCAGATTTGGGGGCAGTGCCTGTGGTTTTGCACCCATGCTGTACCTAGTCTCAAAGGCAGTGGCCCTCAAGATCTTGAGTGCGTGTCTTTCTCGGCACTCCTACTTTGGATCCCTGGAACTGTAGATACTGAACTGGAGCTCTCTGCTTGCGAAGCAGGTGTGTTCTACCATTGAGCTGCACTCCCTCACCCAAGGTGTAACTGAAACCTTGATTGGGCAATGTTGGGGTGTGTGTGATCATTTGGCCCAACTCTGCTCACCAGGCTTTCAAGTACAGCAGTAGGCAACATGTGATGGGTGGAGAGGTGGGGGTCACAGTGACCTGTCATGAATCCATCACCATCTTGAGGTACCATGTCCAGCAATGCCCAAGGTGTGTGTGTGTGTGTGTGTGCGCGTGTGTGTGTGTGCGCGCGTGCGCGTGCAACTGGTTTATTTATTTATTTGGTTTATTTATTTATTTTTATCCTGCTCCTCCACCCAGCGTGTCTTACAAACAATTAAACAGGATGGTCTCTGCCAGGAAAAAGGGATGGGCAGAGAATGGGGGGGGGGGGGGGAATGAAAGTTTGTGTGCATTTTTCACATCTATGCATTTTATTTTCACACTTTTCAGATATGTGAATTTTATCAGGTGCATTTTTCCTGTTCCATGGAATGCATGACAAGTCCTGAAGTGTATGCAAAATGAGAATCCATTCAGTCAACATCCATTTCCGGGTGATGCTTATTGATATGTGGAAAGGGGAGGTGACCTGAGTTACTGACACAATCTCCCCCAAGCAGGGGTGTTAATCTTACCTTCGGGGGGGGGTTTGCTTTGCTCGCCTTTTCTCAGTGACCCCCCCCCCCCAGAAGGCCCGAATCCTCGTGCCGCTCGATCCGCCTCGCCGGCAGTGCGGGGTCCCGTTGCGTCATTTCCTGGCAGCCGGAAATGACACGACGGGACCCTGCGCTGCCGGAGCGGCGTGGAGCGATGGGATGAGCGGCAGCCAGGTAAGGTGCGTGAGTCTCGGGGGGGCGAGTGGGCCAAGCAGGCCAATTTTGGCCTGCTTTCAGCCCCCTTGAGACTCTTGGATATATCCCTACAAGTGCAGTGGCAGCTCGTGGATAATCTTACTGGTGTGGTGGACAGGAGGTCAGCAGAGGCGGAGCCAAGGGGGGATCATGGGGGCGGAGCCAACCATACCTAGTTTGTGACACAGCGTTCTCTCTTGTGAACCCTAGGATTGTAGTCATAACTTTTTCCTCATCCCTCCCTGTTCCTTTTTTTCCTTGTGTGTCACACTGTGTCATGTCTTTTGAGATTGTAAACCTGTGGGCAGGGACTGCCTTCTTTTACTGATTATTTGTAAGCTGCTCCAGGAGCCCTTTCGGCTGAGGAGTGGGAGAATAATACTCTAAACTACGGTAAGTCAATAAATAAATACATCGTTTTAAATAAATATTTTAAAAATGAAAACTATCTGTAACCATCAACATGCCCAACTGGCTGCTCCCAGACTATATTTTTAAAAAAGAGAAAAGTGTGAAAGGATGCTACAGCAACCAGCAGCAACCTCAATGGGCCCCAGCATGTCCATTTCTGCATGTACTTACCGTAAGTATTCCATTGAGAATGATGAAGTTAAAAGCGTGTTACTTTAGCTCAGTGTTCTCCAGCCTTGGGTCCCCAGATGTTTTTGGCCTACAACTCCCAGCATGCCCCAGCCAGCTACGCTGGCTGGGGCATGCTGGGAGTTGTAGGCCAAAAACATCTGGGGACCCAAGGCTGGAGAACACTGCATCATGCCCCATTCCCTTTCACTCACTTGGTGGGTGATCCCACTGGCTCATATTAGCCTTCTGTGGTTTAAGGCACCTTTGACAAATTCTAGACATGTCTACTCAGAAGCAAAGTGACCTCGATAGGCTGGAGTGCTGGGCCGAAAACAACAGAATGAAATTTAATAGGGATAAATGCCAAGTGCTGCACCTAGGGAGAGGAAACCAAATGCAGAGTTACAGAATGGGGGACACTTGGCTCAACAATACTACAAGTGAGAAGGATCTTGGAATTGTGGTAGATCACAAACTGAATATGAGCCAGCAATGCGACGTGGCTGCAAAGAAGACAAATGCAATTTTGGGCTGTATTAATAGAAGTATAGCTTCCAAATCGCGCGAAGTGATAATTCCCCTTTACTCGGCACTGGTTAGGCCTCATCTTGAGTACTGCGTCCAGTTCTGGGCACCTCACTTTAAGAAGGACATAGACAAACTGGAGAGGGTTCAGAGGAGGGCAACAAGGATGATAAAGGGACTGGAAACAAGGCCCTATGAGGAGAGACTGAAAGAACTGGGCATGTTTAGCCTTCAGAAGAGGAGACTGAGGGGAGATATGATCGCACTCTTCCAGTATTTGAAGGGATGTCACACAGAGGAGGGCAAAGATCTCTTCTCGTTCATCCCAGTTTGCAGGACACGGAATAATGGGCTCAAGTTACAGGAACCTAGATTCCACCTAAACATCAGGAAAAATTTCCTGACTGTCAGAGCAATAAGACAATGGAATCAACTACCTAGGGAGGTGGTGGGCTCTCCCAGTCTGGAGGCATTCAAGGTGCGGCTGGACAGACATCTGTCAGGGATGCTTTGACCTGGATTCCTGCATTGAGCAGGGGGTTGGACTCGATGGCCTGGTAGGCCCCTCCCAACTCTACTTTTCTATGATTCTATGATTCTATGATATTCCCAGGCAAGTGAGTATATGCTTTCAGCCTCAACTTAATAGCCACCCCCACCCACTCACCCACCCCAAAAGGAAGAAAGAAAGAGAGAGAGAGAGAGAGAGAGAGAAAGAGGTGGGGGGAGAGGAGGATTGATAATTACAGTGGAATTATCTCCTGGTAAGAGTACATGGGATTGCAGCCTAAATTAAAAATAGTAAACTTTTTACATGTAATGGAAACATGACCCATAAATATAATATCTAGCCACCCCACCCCACATTCTGTCTTCAAAGACTGCTTTTTACACACCATCAGGAGAAGATCAGAAGAGATCTTTTGATCACAAGATCACCTCATGATATGGATGAAACATAAATATCACACAGCCAGCCAAATTCTGTCTTTACACACCATCAGGAAAAGATCAATAGAGCATACATGCACTCACCACAGAAAACAGTTCACCCAGTTACACATCGCATCAAACATACCAGTTAAAAACATTAATTTACGTTGCCCAGTATTTTTAAATGCAGGGGGGGAAATGTACAACATTACAAGTCTGAAACTATGACTGATTTTAACTTCCAACCAATACAGATTTTAAGGTGCAATCCTATACACACTTACCTGGGAGTAAGTCCCATTGAAATCAATGGATCTTACTTCTGAGTAGACACATATAGGATTGCAGTGTAAAAATAGCAGCAGCAGCAGCAAAAGAAAATTTTATTGCATTTTAATTGCATTTTATTTTATGTTCTTTTGTTTGTAAGATGACAGTTTTTATCTTGTTTCTCTTTGTAAACCGCCCAGGGAGCCTTTGGGCTGATGGGCAGTGAACAAAGATACTAAATAAATAAATAAATGAATAAAATGAATGAAAGTAAATGACTTATAGATACCATTTTGGGGGGATGCTTGAATCTGAGGTGAGCTGAGGTGGTGTGTCCATGTCTGGCCACTGCCCAGAAAGCTGCTCTCTCTGCTAAGCTTGAGAAGAAAAGAGCCCTGCCCCTTCAGAACAGGAGGATGTGCAACCCAGCAAAAGCATGTGGCAACAACAGCACAATAGCACTGCGACAGCATTTTCTCACTTCCAGACAACAGAATTGGCTGGTGGGCAAGTTTGAGGACAAGTAAAGAGCCCCAGTGGAAGCTGCAGTTACAGGATTTCCCCTTCCCCTCAGTGGCCATGGGGACTGGGTTAAGCTACATAAGCTTTATGGATTTGGAAAGGTACATAAATAATCACCCCAAACACATATCATTCAAGAAGTGTGTCTTTTTCTGTTTCTCGCCCTTCTCTTCTTCTCCTTCTCAAACAATTAGTCCGACCAGAGAGGAGAAGCTGCTGCTGCTGAGCTCTCTGTCAGGCCCGGTGCAAGGCAATTTGGTGCCCTAGGCAAGATCAGATATTTAGCGCCCCCCCCTTCCCACTTGAGCCCTCCCTCCAGCCCTATGCCCATTATGAAATAAATTTCCCTCCCTGGGAACTGCCGAGCCCCATAGAAAAACTTTGTGGACTTTGAGACTTTTCCTTTGTGTTCACGAGGAAAGCAAAGAGGCAACATCAGCCCAGCTATGCCAGGAACTCCCAAGGGCCTTCTCCTACTCCATATATATGTAAAAGCCTGTCTCCTCCTGCAGGCAGCACAAGGGATATGAAAAAAGGATGTGAGAGAGGTGTGGTGGCGCTACCTGTGAGGAATAGAGACAAAAGGGCGTCTTGCAGCCTGTCCTACCTCGCAGGGTGGAGGTGCAGAGACACCGGTTTGACTCGTACACCTTCTGGGTTGCAGGGGGGGGGGATGCATGTAGTAGAAACATAGCAAAGAGAGAGCCCGTGGATCATCTGGTTCAAATTTAGGAGGGGATTTACGAAACTTGCTACTTCCCCTCCTTTCTCTATCACTTCGTTGCAATATTTCTTTATCAGAATAATGTATATTATCCTGTCTTTCCCTTTACCAGCCTAGTGCTCAAGGCAGACAACAATATTCAAAGTACAGTAAAGAAACATCAACAGCTCAGGGCACAATCCTAAACACGTTGAGGCAGAAAAAAGCCCCGCAACTCCCAGCATTCACCAGCCAGCATGGCTGGCTGTTGGAACGCTGGGAGTTGTGGGGCTTTTTTCTACCTCAACGTGCATAGGATTGCGCATGGCTGGCTGGGGAATGCTGGGAGTTGTAGGATTCCCCCCCCCTCCAAACACGCATAGGATTGCATCCTAAAACCATTTAAAACCAAAACACAGAAACAGCATGGTAAATAATTAAAACATTGGAGCCCCAGCTAGCTTAAAATACCTTTCCCTCCCTCCCTGGTTGCTGGAAATAACTGCTTTCAGGGGACCTTGAGCTGAGGAACCTGAGGCTCGCGCGAGGGAGGGAAGGTGAAGGAGGTGTTTGCAGGTGCATCCTTGAGAGGGAAGGCGAAGGAGGTGTTTGCAGGTGCATCCTTGAGAGGGAAGGCGAAGGAGGTGTTTGCAGGTGCATCCTTCCAGCCGCCCACCAGCCTCCCATCATTGGCCCCTGCCCGCCTCCCCTCCTCCAGTCTGTAGCCTTCTCTGCCTCTTTTGATGCTGGTTGTGAGGAGGAGCCTGCCTGCTGCTGTTCCTGGTAAGGAGCTGGAGGAGAGAGAGGGAGGGGTGCGCTTCTTTCGCCTTCCCTTCCCCGCCACAGGACATGATTGGTAAAACAAACTTGGTAAAATACGTGATGTATTTTTTTTCCCCCAAGGCATTTCTGGCGCCTCCTTTAGCCCGGCGCCCTAGGCAGCCGCCTAGTTGGCCTAATGGTAGCACCGGCCCTGCTCTCTGTGGCTGCCTGTGGTCTCCCGGACCCTGCCCCCGCCTCCTTGCACCGCACAGGCTCCTGAGATGGGGTGATTTTGCAGATGCCTGATTGGATGCGGGCTGGCCCCCCTTCGCCCCTATAGCCATGAGATAGATGAAGGGAGGGGAAACAACCAATCAGTTTTCGCTCTCTGGCTCACTGCCAGAGGGCACTCTTGAGTAACCCAGGCTTTTGGCTGGTGAAGGAACAGGCAGCCTTGGCCTCTTCCCGAAAGGCCTTCTCGTCCCCTACAGGCATTTGCATAGGGGAAAAAAAGACATTGGTTCCTGGGGGAATGTTCCGAGCATGTGCAACTTATCGCACATGTCCAGGGTTCCCCCCTAGCCAAAGCAGGAAGTAAAGAAGAACAAACAGGGTCGCGCTGCTGCTGCTGCTGCTGCCGGTCACTTTACATTGCATCCTTTGGAGGGAAACAAGGTCTGGGAGACAAGAAATGAGAAGCAGGTTAGGTAGGGCAGGTTAGGTGGGGCTCTGCCCCCTTTGCACTGTACGCCGAGCCTGCACTGCCCAAATGTGCTCTCCTACTGCACAGATCTGAAGCTCCTTGGTTTTCTGACAAGCTTAGGACAATGAAGCATGCAGGCAGACAGCTAGAGCACTGATAGAAGAAGACTTGGGACAAATCCAACTGAGCATGGGTTGGAGCCCATTTCATGGCCAACTGTGGTGGTGATGGCAGCGAAGGCGTTGTCTGCACAGTGTCGTTCAGAGGAGCTGTTTTGGATAGTAAAGGAGTGATGATGAGTGACATTCCTGAGCCCTTGGCAACCCACTGTGATGCATTTGCAAAGCACTTTGCTGATAAAGTTGCTTGCATCTGCTTTGACTTGGACTCCACAGTGAACGGAGGTTCTAGCACGGTGACGGAGGCACCTGCTTTCCTTGTTTTGATGGATGAGTGTCATCTTGTTTGGACCAAAGACGTGTCAAGTTGCTTGGAGGGATGAGGCCAACCGCTTTCTCGTTGGACCCATGTCCATCCTGGCTGGTGTGAGCTGCCGTAAGGGGACTGGCCAGTTGGGCAGTGGAGGTGGTAAATGCTTCCTTGAAGGATAGTCGTCTCCCAATTCCTGCTGTGGCAGGACTACCTTTTTTGGGTGGGTGGGGGATCATTGGATCATTGGACCATGTTCAGAAATGATAGCTGGTGCAAAATGTGGCAGCAAGATTGCTATCTGTTGTGTGTGTAGTAGATCATGTCACTTCTATCAAATGCACTGGCTTCCAGTGTGGCGTGGTGGTGAGAGTGTTGGACTGGGATTCAGGAGATTCGGGTTCTAGTCCCCACTCAACCATGAAGGTCGCTTGGGTGACTTTGGGCCAGTCACTGATTCTCAGCCTAACCTACCTCACAGGGTCCATGTTGTGAGGAGAAAATGGAAAGAAGGAGGAGGACTATGTGTCCTGCCTTGGGTTCCTTGCAAGAAGGAAAAAGGTGGGATATAAATGTAATATTAAATAAATTCTAAAAATTGTTTCCAGGTGCAATTAGTGACACTGGTTCTTACCTACAAATCCCTAGATGGGGCAGGGATATCTGAAAGACTGCCTCCTCCCCCAAAAACCCACCCATAGTTTAGCATCTTCTTCAGAGGCCCTATTGTATGTCCCACCACCACAAGAAGTTATGTTGGTGGGAACATAAGACAGGGCCTTTTTAGTGGCAGCACCCAAACTGTGAAATTCCCTCCTTCGGGAGGCCAAATTCGCCCCACCTTTCCTTAACATTAGGTGGGCTATAAAAACGTTTCTGTTCTGTTCTACCAAGTGCTTCATTGATATTAAAAATGAAATTAATTCTGATCTCTGTTATGTTTTAAGTATAGTTCTGCTCTACTCTTAATTTCTGTTTTGTTTTTTGTATAACATTGTATATCACCTTGGGGACAGAAAGGCAATTCATAACGGATTAATCAGTAAATAAGTTTGCCAGGGTCCTTGGCTGTGCTCCTCCTTGCCCAAGAGAACCCACAAAACCGTGGTTGCAAACCACTGAGCCACAGTGCTGGGTACAAGCACCCTAACCCCTTGGCTGAGCATGGAATCTCTTTCACTTTGTGAGAACCATACCATTAAGCATGGATGTCAGAGTACCAGTTTGGCTCCATTTTTTTCATGTTCATTTGTCCCCAAATGGCCATACATTCCATGATGTGTGGATGTCGTTAGACAAGTAAACACATATTTGCACACATAAACAGATTGTGTGAATCCACCTATTATCATGAACATTCAAAGCACAGCGAGGCAGTCCGTGAAGGAAGTTGGAGCTTCTTTTCAGAAAAGACACGCCATTCTAGATACATTTGGGAGAACATTATTTCCGCTGCCCTTCAATTGCATGTCAAACACTTCTGGTCTTGCCACGATATTACATTCCACAGCCATTAAACATGTATTATCTTTGGAAGAAAAAGCAGAGATTAATGACCCAAACCAGAATGATGAATTTACTGTGGAAGGAGAGGTAGACTTATAAAGCAAGCCAGCACGATGGAAGAGCGAGAAATGTTATTATGGTGAGATAAGTAATGGAATGAGAAGGTTAAAGAAGGAGAAATGAGCAAGTTGTTATTGTAAATGATTTTCTCTCCCGTCTTCCTCTTCCAGAAAAAAGAGAGCTTATTTAGATGACTTTGTCCCCTCTGCCTTTAGACACACACACTCTTTCCGCTCCAAAGTAGCAGACTTCCATACCAGAAAATATCGTTATGATCTGCTCTCATCTCTTGCCTAATTTAAGCCAGAGTAGGTCAGCCAACCATTCCTAAACCTAGGTCAGCATTTCTCATTGAGAAATGTCAAATCTTTTAGAATAATAGCCTTGAACGTGCAGTAATTTTAGGCAGAGGTCAGTAACTTGTGTGCACCCTAAAGGTCTCACCAGAAATGTATAGTGACTTAGCCACATATTTTTGAGTGCATGCATTTTGCACTTGAGTCATAATTTGCATATTATTTCCATAAACCCAGTGGGCGTGCTGTATGTTTTTGTGATCTCTCCTGCTAAAGTTCAAGGCAGGCCATGCACACAGGAGGCCCTGTGTCTTGCTAGAAGCTTGGCAGGCTAGCTGCTGAGCACCTTCTTTGCACAAGAGGCAGACTAGGGAAGAACCCTTCTACCTGTCAGGAAGAGATAATGAAAGGAGGGGGCCACCCCCTTGCCAACGGGTTGCGCCCCCAAAAGGAAGGAATCGGAGCGAGGGGAGTGGAATGGAAGGTGTTCTCCCTGAGTGGAACTGCAGTTTCCTCCATTTCAAAAATGCAAACATAGCCCTGCCATAAAGGCAAAGTAGGCAACTGTCTAGAGCAGTGTTCTCCAACCTTGGGTCCCCAGATGTTTTTGGCCTACAACTCCCAGCGTAGCTGGCTGGGACATGCTGGGAGTTGTAGGCCAAAAACATCTGGGGACCCAAGGTTGGAGAACATCATCAGGCGATCACTCGTGACCGAGTAAGATTGTCTTCCGGGATAAAAGGAGGAAATTCTAAAGAAGATTGTGTAGACTCTAGCGATGGGTCCGTAAGTGACTGTGGAGGCCAATTCTAGATCCACACAGCTTCCCACAGTGAGGACACAGGTTACCAGATAGAAGATGGTCCTGTAAAGGATTCATTTGACGTGCTTTTCGCTTAGCACATTTCTTCCTTTAGACATGATTTTTACTGCACGTCAGCTCCAAAAAAAAAATTGGAGAACACTGGCCTAGAGGATACCAAAGTTTTAGGCCACTTGCTTGAGCTAGGGAAATGTCTTGGAGAGGGAGGGAGGGAGAGAGATCACCACTGTGTGCACTCACAGCTGAGATGCACAAAGGCAGCCCAACTCCTCCGCATTCCAGGGGAGGTGACCTGAAACTTCCTGATCTCCACTGGCCACCCATGCTGGTTGATGTTTTAAGAACAAAGAAGGTTTGCTTTTGCTTTGTAAAGTGATTAGCTGACTGGATGAGAGCCGGCAGAGAGCAATTTCAAATCTCCTTTTCTCCATTCCCAAGCCCCACTTGCAAACTGGCTTATCTCACTCCCCTTTCCACATAAGAAAAAAAAAGTCCAACTCCTTTCGAGGGTTTTCCCCCTCTGGAGGCTGGTTAAGATATGAAATAGCAAGAAACATACTGAATTGTGAAGGGGAGCTGCTGCAGGGAAAGAAGAAGCACCTGGAGTGGGTTGGGTTTGTTTGGGAGAAAGGGAAAGGCAAGGCTGTGTCTTTTAGCCTTTTTAACTGTGTCTTTTAGCCTTTTTAACCCTGGCTTTGAAAACAAATGCCTGCTGTGCTGTGCTGGGGCTTGCCAGGGAGGTGGGGGCAGTGCTTAATTTTCAAAAAGAGACCCACACAGAACTCAGGCTTGTGGGGCATGATGCCATCTGTGCTGTTAGCCCTTCTCCTCCATTCAGTGGGAGAGGCAGAGGTGGCCACTTGCTGGGTGGAAAGGGAAAGGCACTCTGCACGTTGTTGTTCCATCCAGCAACGTTATTGTTACCAAAGAAAATTGTTTTCTCTACAGAAGTATTTTCCTTCTATTTACCACTGTCCCTTTATTTAAAAGCGGTATACCCTGCCCTTTGGACAAAGCATCTCTGAGGTGGTTTGCAGCACATTACAGCAATACAAAGAGTCACCCAGAGCCCTTTAGTCCTCTGGCTGGTGGTAAAAGCCACCAGCTTTTACCACCATTCCCTCCCTCATTTCTGCCATCCTGGGCAATGGGAGCTTGAAGCAGAGCGTTCTTCTTTCTGGCAAGTAGAGCAGAAGCTGACTCCCTTGGGCCGCTCCTTTCTCTGGCCATGCAGATGTTTGTTCTGTTTGTGTGAGCATGTGCTGAGCGACTGGTGATCAGTGCTCAATGATTCATATATTCTGCATGGTGCACATGGCCCCGGCCCCACTTTGCTGAAATTAGATTCTCTTACATAAATTGTATTATTAATGTTCGTAGCTAACAAGACAAGAGATTGCCCACCCACTAGTAGCCTTAGGCAATGCAATATCTTTAATTGACACAGTAGGGCTATCGGAACCCGACAAGGCTGATTTATATCTATTGGATGTCCTCCAAGAGACTCTGGGAACAATCCACTGATAAGTTCTCTTGCTTAACCCCAGTGAATGAGAGCTGGGGTTTGAGGCTAGTTTGGTGGAGGCAGTCAGAGAAATAAAGTTGTCTACCTGGTGGCAGCGGGAAAGGCTACAGAAAGGGATCCACAAGAAGGCCCACTGTTCTGCCTGTTTCCCCTTCCGCTCAAGGAGCAGGGCCGCGCCAGTCTATGTGACACCAAGTATCCCATTTTGTTCACTCTCATGCCCCAAATACAGAGCAGAACATCCAGTTAGCATGCAATGAATAAAAACAGCTATTCCTGTTATGTCTCCCCTTATATTCTGAACTCTGGCTTCCACAAGAGGGTAAATGAAAAGTTTGCACAATGTTCCTGAGATTCCTCCATGAATTCCTCTACTCCCCTTTTAAAGCCAACCAAGTTGGTGGCCAGAATGACATCTCACGGTACTGAATACCACCACAGTTAAACTCTGTGCCGCCTTGTGAAGAATTCTTTTCTTTCGCCCTGAGTCTCCAACCATTGTGCTTAATTGGATGAACCACGGTTCCAATATGATGGGGGGTGGGGGAATGTTCCCCCTGCCCACTTTCTACATAGACCATGCCTAAATTTACACCCCTCTGTCGCGTCCCCCACCCCACCCCAACCCTAAGCTAAAAAGCCCCAAATGTTGTAACTTTTCCTCACAGGAGAGGAAACAGATCGTTTTGGTGGCCCTTTTCTGCCCCCTTTGCCAGCTCTACAACATCCTTTTGGAGATGCGGTAACCAGCGCTGTGCACAGAAGGAGCATGGCTCGATGGCGGAGCTCCTGCTTGGCAGGCAGCAGCCCCGGGTCAAGCCCAGGCATTTCCAGTTAACAACGGACCTCCCTCTGCCTCTGCAGAGCCACCGCCGGCCAAGGGAGACAATACTGGGCTGGATGGACCAGCAGGCACATCTTTTGGTTCCTCTGTAAACAGTGACTGGCAGTGTGCCAAGCATTGCATCCACAGGTGGGAGAGGGGAGCAGGAAAGCTATATCTCCAACGGCCCGTTCACACAAAGGCAAGTCACAGCATGCATACGTGTGAACCAGCCCATATAATAAGGAGAAGAAGAGGCAAAAAGTCTGCTTGGACCCAGATGGATGCTGGAGCACAATGTGCACAGCCACGGGTCGTCTGAGCAATGCACTCGGACACCACCTTTAGCATGACTGAGATCACCAGGTGGCCCTCAGACCTTAGGGCTGAAGTGTCATCGGTATGCGGATGATACTCAGCTCTGCCTCTCCTTTCTGTCTACACACCCCAGGGAGGCTGTGGAACCCTTGAACCAGTGTCTGGAGGCTGTTCTGGGGTGGATGAGGGCGAACAAGCTGAGACTTTATCCAGACAAGTTGGAGATACTGCGGGTTGGGAAGCCAACAACTCTGGGTGGAGGTTTGCAACGGGCCTTAGATGGGGTTGCGCTCCCGCTAAAAGAGCAAATGCGTCGTCTGGGAGTCCTCCTGGACTCTGTGCTCACTGGGGAAGTCCAGGTGGCTGCGGTGTCCAGGAGTGCATTTTACCTGGGTAGGCAGGTACACCATCTGCCGCCCTGTCTGGAGAAGACAGACCTTGCCTCGCTGGGCTGCTGTGATCCACTGTACACGGGGCTGCCTTTAGAGAAGCTTCCAAAGCATCACCTGGTGCCAGCTGAGTGTTGGTGGGGTGGGGTGGCCAGACCATATGAATACCTACGTTGCACCAGCTGCACTGGATGCCAGTGCGTTTTGGGGCCCAATGTAAAAGACTGACTTTGACCTTTAAAACCTTAAATGATTTGGGACCAAATTACTTGATGGACCCCCTTCACCTGTGTCAGCCCACCCACACTTTAGAATCAGCAAGAGAGGCCCGCCTCACTTGCTCACCTTTGAGGGCAGTTAGGTGGGCAAGTACGCATCAGAAGGCATTTTCTGTGGTGGCGCCCCCCACATCTGGAATGGGTTGCTATTGGGCCCTGTCATTGCAAGCTTTTAGGAAGGCCCTGAAGACCTGCTTGTTTTCCCTGGCCTTTTCCTGATCATGTTTTATTTGATAGTTCTGTTTTGTTGCTGCTGCTGCAAATGTGTTTTAGATTTTACTACTGTCTGGGCTAGATGTTTAATTGCTGGTGCTTGTGGATTTTATTAATGTTTTGCTGTTTTATCACTATATGGGTTTTTATCGTATGGGATTTTATTGTGTAAGTCCCTTTGAATGGGCTCTTGCCCTTAAAGGTGGCCTAGAAATTCCAAGTCCTGGTATTAAACTTTAAAGCCCTAAATGGCTAGGTGCCAGGATACCTGAAGGATCGTCCTGCTCAGACCCTAAGATCATCTTCAGAAGCCCTTCCCTTCCCCCCCCCCCCGCTTAATGAGTGAATTGGGTGTCTACTAAGGAGAGGGCCTTTTCAGTGGTGTCACCCCGTCCATGGAATAATGCCCCGCCCAGAGAGGCTTGCCTGGTGCCTACGTTGTGGTCTTTTCGGTGCCAGGCAAAGACCTTCTTTTTTTTAATTTCCCCAGGCTTTTCAATCTTTCAGTTTTAATTTTAAACATGCTGTTGTGTTATTAGATCTTTACTCTGCTGCTGGCTTTTATTCTGGCTTTTACTTTGGTTTTATTCTGTTTTAAACTTTTACAAGTTTTATATTTTATCATGTTGCATTTTTGGGGTTAAACTTTTGTGAAACAGGCAGAGAGCTTTGTCTATGGAGTGGCATAGAAATGTGGCAAATAAATAAATAAATAGAAACAATTTAAATGGAAAAATGCATGAATAAAATCGATCCCTTGCTCTTCCATACATCCTGCTTTCACGGGGTCTCTTTGGAGTTGCTCACGTCTCTTCAGTATTTGTGGGTGCATGTCTTCCTTTAACTCCAAGACAGGGATCAAAGACATCTTTCATGACAGGAAGCAAACAATTCACTTTGATGGGGGTAAAGCCACTCTTTGCAAACAGCCAGACCATTATCAGTGAAGCTGCAAGTATGTCAGAGAAGAGCATGAAGTTGAACGCCAGGCTGCTTGTGAAGAAGAGCTGATGAAGTGCACGGAGAGATGTCCCCCCTGGCCATGGTTAGGAATGGACTGAATCCCATTGAAAATTTAATAATAGAATATTTAATAATAGAATATTGGAGGTTACGATTATATTTTCTAGGAGTCTCAACATGAGCACTAGATCCAGGGACATGGAAGTGAAAGAGAAAGACTATTTTGTTGCTTACACGAGGTAGCTCTAGCATAATGTGGAGTGGAGAGAGGCATTGAAAAACCAACGGTGCTGAGGAGACCCTTTTCTGCAATACGGGGGCCAAAGCAGCACTTTAATTCCCCATCTCATTTATGTTTCTCAAGTACAAGTCAGGCTTTGGGGGAAGAAAGAAACAAGTTTTTATTTTAAGGAAAGCTTTGAATACGAGCATGACTTCTATATATATAAATCAAACTCCTACGCATTTGATAGGCAGTCTAACAAAACATTGCTGGAATAACACTGGGGGAGAAATTGAAAGGAACTGGGGTGGGGAAGGAGTCCAAGTGTGGAGTCCTGTTCCAGCCCAGCCCATCAGAATGAGATTCTGAATTTAATCCCATAATAGTCCAATTCTAACACAAGGCATGCTATTTTTCAGACTCTAGAACAATGTGGATACAGTCACCTTGAAACAGGAGCTCCTTTTGCACGTGAATTTGTAGTATTTTGTATGCACACCAGATGCTTCCGTGCACAGCGTGACCCTATTCCATGTGATGTTGGGACTGTAGTGCAATGTGGGTGCATTCCACCCACCCCATGAATTACTATGGTTTTGTGAGAGAATAACTCCCCTTAGACAGTAGCAGCTAGTGAGGCGGTTCACTGGTGGCAAAACTGGGAATCCCCTGCTGCCACTGTAGGGCAGTTGAAATGGGAGGGGAACTGACCAGCAGCTGGTGGTGCTGCAAGCGAGGGGTGGTTCAGCCAGGACCAGGCAAGGAATGCTGCTCCAGATTGGCTAGCAGCCTCTCTTTATGTCAGCAGCCAAGGTGCCTGTTGGGACATGTAACACAACAACAGCTGTGCTACAAGTGTTTTCATTTGGAAAGGTACAGGGTGGCTAGAATAACAGGATGGCTAGAAGATTGTTTAGACTGGAACTGTTGTTCTCTTTCTCATGGGAAAGATGGGCTGCACAGAAATATGAGCTGATCACATGGTTTGTACTTTCTGATGACGTAGTATGCTTTTTGAGTTTCGTTTCCTGTAACTTGGTAATGAGAGAGGAGGATTGCTTGCTGTTTGCATTCTGTTCTGTTCCTGTCTTCTCTCTGACTAGTTGCAATCATGTAATGATGTGTGCTTGCCAGGACTGGCTATGCACTGGACTATGCTATGCAATGTAGTTTGTATTAACTCTGATATAGAATAAACAGGTAGAAAGAAGTCCTGAGTAATGAATTCTATTGGAGTTGGATTCCTAACTACAGTGATGCTGGAGAGGCTGTAACCCGAGACGCTTGGAATGGGCTGCGTGCAGGAGAGACAGTGAATCTCTGTGTGAAGCTACATGGGCCAGTTTACACACATGAGACAGACGCTGTTTTTTCCAACTAACGCTCTGCTGGATCCACGTAGGCGGACGGGCCTACAGAGTGGATTATGGATCATATGGCTGGAGTAATTTTTACAGCCATAACAGTGCCAAGGTCTGATAGCCAATCAACCAAGGGTCATGGCTCAGTGGCTCAGTGGCAGAAGCATGCTTTGCATGCAGAAGGTCCCAGGTTCAATTCCCACATGTCCAGGTAGAGCTGGAAAAACTCCTACCTGAAATGCTGGAGAGCCATGGCTGCCAGTCAGTGTTGACAATATTTGGACTGGACGGACCAAGAAAGGTCTGACACAGTAGAAGGCAACTTCCAATGTTGCTGTCTTCCTAACTTTCTGCTTGCAGGGTGCTGAGTGCCCCTGCCTCCACCACTGCCTTCCAATGGTTGTCAGTGAGCATGGACATCCTCAGGCTCCAGGTTGGGGGGACATTGTTACTTTTACTGGCTTGGCAAAGGGCCCTCTGATGAGCCTCCTCACTAGGTTGGCAAGTCCCCTCTGGCAGCAGCATAGTCAGGCGGCAGCAGCGGAGGGCGGTGCCAGGTGGATGGGTCTGGGAGCTGCCATTTCCATTTCCCAGAATGCCCTGGAGAGGCAGAAGACTGGCGGCCTTGTGAGGCATGGAAATGGCCACTCCGGGACCCAGCTGCTTTTCCAAAGGGGATCTCATCAGAGCAGGGCAGGTGTCAGGGGCGCTGAGGCCCCACCAGCTTCCATGGACACCTTATGCTGACACAGGGCCCCATTCCCACAATTGCCCCACAACAGAAGGGTGGGGGCAACTGCCTGCAACAACCCACATCGCCGGCTATGACTCTCCTCTGAAGCAGTTTAGCTCTAAACCTCCCTCTAGCACTGCAGGAAAGCAGTGGCACGGTGATCCAAAGCACCACCAAACTTGTTCTTTACAATCTGTTTCTAGACAGGGAAGATGACATGCCTTGGATTTAACAAGTGTGTGTGTGTGTGTGTGTGTGTGTAACACTCCATTAAAAATGTACCTGATTAATCAGGCAGAAGATTTTTGTTTTTCAAAGTATTGCGTGTAAGCCAAGAACTTTCAAAAAGTGAACATCATTTTAGCAGAGGCATTCTCCCTTCCCTTGCACATGATGGTGTGGGTGGTGCCTCTTTGAAGGGGGTGCCTTGCTATGACAAAGAAAGCATGGGGGGTTGGCTCAAAACTGTTACTTTTACTGGTATTTAAATATATGCATGTGGAGAGAGTTTTTAACCTGTTAACTCCCGCAAAAGGACAATGCACGTTTAGGCTGCAGCCCTGTCTATGTAGATTTGCCTGGATCTGAGAAGACATGCATAGAATTGCACTGTCCATCACTTAATCTAGTTTTCTCCAACTTGGTGCCCTCTGGATCTGTTGGACAGCATCTTTCTCTGCAAATGCTAGAAGCCTCCAAGCCAAAACAGGAGAGTTGAAGTGCCTGGTTTTAAAGGAGAACCTAGATATAGTGGGCATTATGAAAACCTGTTGGAATTGAGAAAACTAGTGGGATACGGTCATCTCTGGATATAAACTCTACAGGAAGGACTGGGAAGGGTGTACTGGAGGAGATGTTGCTCTGTACATCAAAGAGGGCATCGTGTTGAGAAGACTCAAAAACCTAAAAGGGGCAGACTCTTCCACAGAAGCACTGTGGGTGAGAATACCTGGCTCCAAAACTAATTTAGTGCTAGGAACATAGTATCATGCCCCAGACCAGAACACACAGGGTGATCTTGAGATGGAAAACAAAATTGAGGAGGCATCCAAATGAGGAAGTATTGTAATAATGGGTGACTTCAATTATCCGCACATTGACTGGATAAATGCATGTTCCACTGATGACAAAGAGGTTAAATTTCTTGATGCCCCAAATGACTGTGCCCTAGAACAGTTGGTCATGGAACTGACCAGAGGGGAGGCAACCCTGGATTTAATCCTAAGTGGTGTTGCCCAGGACCTAGTACAAGATGTAAATGTTGAACCAATTGGAAACAGAGACCAGAGTGCTAGCAGATTTAATATATATTTAAGTGGGAAATTGCCACTTCCTCAAAAGAGGAAACTTCTCTAAAATGAGAGACCTGGTAAAAAGGAAGATGAAAAGGGGAGTCAAGAGGGTTAAATCCCTTCAAAATGTTTGGAGATTACTCAAACCCACAATAATAGAAGCTCAGCTAGAATGTATACACAACTTAGGAAAGATAGCACCAAGTCCAAGAGGTCAACAACATGGTTAATGAAGCTATTAAAGAAAAGAAGGTTTCCTTCAGAAAATGGAAGTCAAGTCTTGCCCAAATGAAAAAAAAAACAGAAGGGAGCGCAAGCAGACAATAAGAGATGCAAAAAAGCATTTTGAGGAGCATATCACTAACAACATCAAGGCTAACAATAAAGAATTCTTCAAACCAGCTAGGAAACCAGCTAGGAAGGCAGTTGGACGCTAGGGATGTGCGGTGAGCGGGGAGCTTACCTGTTCAGGGGTGCTCCCGAGCACCCCCCGCCCGCTCCCACCACGCTCGCTCCGCTCGCAGCGCTAGGGAACCAGGGAACCAGAAGTGATGCGATGGGGAACCCGTCACGTCACTTCCGGTTCCCTGGCGCTGTGTTTGCCTGCCTTAGCTTCCCATTTGTCTGCCTTAGCTTCCACAGTTTATCTCTAGGCCATCTCTGCCTACTGGACTCTGACCTTTGGATGCTGACCCTCAAGCAATCCCGCTTGCTCTTACTTGGACTTGTCCTTAAGCGTTCATTTATTCCAGTATTTGCACATGACCCCCCCTTCCCTGCCTTTCAGCTCCTAATGGCCCAGGAGGCTTTGGGGAGGCACGGGCATCTCCACCTCCCTCCCCACTGCACAGCACAGGGTCAACATCCAACCTTCGCTGGCCATGTGCTGCTGAAGGCACTTGCTCCTTGATGTCTCACCCTCCTCTCCAGTTACAACGGCAGTGAATGCTGTACTGTAAATCTACCAACCAGTCACTTCACCCAGAGACGCTAAACATCCCTTAATTCCTGGAAAGCCTTTGCCTTGCCAATCAGAAATATCTCCGAACTCCACCCTATAGCTTATTTTGTGTATCTCTCAATGCAAAGTCTTCAGCTGAGAAAGAATTTTCTTTGCGTTAACTGACATCCACAGGCTTCCAAACTGAAGGCTTAAGTGGATAAGCGAGGTTCACCGCCCCCTCCCCCCCAACAGCTAAGGAGCAATTATAACTTTGAAAAGGTCAGGCTGGCCATGCATCTTTCCCACCAATAAAACTCAGCCTCAAGCGATGTTTTACCTCCATTGATCCACTCAGCTATTGTAAATCCAATCTGATTTATGATTTATTATGGGCTGAAATCCATGTATTATTTCCCCCTCCATAATAGGATTTGACGATTTCTGGCTTAGTGAGAAAGAAAGTCAATAGAACAAATCTAGCCAGCCTCATCCTCAGTGGCCACCTTGGGAGTCTGGCTTCAGTCCACAAGCCGTGTTCATAGCACAGTCCCACTCTCAATAGAAAACCCTGGAGTCTGGGGGGGAAGGGAAGTCTAGGAACCAAATGCCCAATGCAATATAAACATCGAAAACTGGGAAGCTCTGGCCCATGAATGATCTAACTGGAGGTTGGCCTTTCACAAAGGATCCATGGACTTTTGAAGAAGCCCGAGTGCAAGGTGAAAGGGAGAAACGTGCTAAGCGAAAAGCACGTCAAACAAATTCTTTACAGGACCATCTTCCATCTGGTAACCTGTGTCCTCACTGTGGGAAGCTGTGTGGATCTAGAATTGGCCTCCACAGTCACTTACGGACCCATCGCTAGAGTCTACACAATTTTCTTTAGAATTTCCTCCTTTTAAAATTTTTCTTTTTGTAATTTTTTATCCTGGAAGACAATCTTACTCGGTCACGAGTGATCGCCTACTACTACTACTTGGAGGCTACCTACGGTAGAAGTAAATTTTGTCCAGGCTTCAGTTCCAGGAACATGTCCTGAGGGCCAATCAGTCATCTACTGATATTGCCTAGTCTCTTCTCTGTTATGCTAAACACTACTGTGAGTCATATTTCCCTTGTTCTAGACTGTACTGACTACCTTATGTAAAGCCATGATGGCTGGAAAGTGGGCAATGTCTGACCTTTTTTGTCAGACCTAGGTGTTTCCTTTTGAAATTGTCTCTCAGTTTAGTTGTACTGACCCATTGTTACCTGATCTCTACGTGATACTATATATATATATATATATATATATGTATATATAAGAAGAAGTCCTGACTGACTGAATGAATGACTCATCAACGCCCAGCTCAAAGCGTTTAAGGGACATTGTTTTTATGACATAGACACCCACTAAGGAAGGATTTTTGGAAATTCCGTCCCTAAGAGGGTGAAAAAAGGGGGCAAAACAACTATCATAGAATCATAGAAAAGTAGAGTTGGAAGGGGCCTACAAGGCCATTGAGTCCAACCCCCTGCTCAATGCAGGAATCCAGGTCAAAGCATCTCTGACAGATGTCTGTCCAGCCGCACCTTGAATGCCTCCAGACTGGGAGAGCCCACCACCTCCCTAGGTAGTTGATTCCATTGTCTTATTGCTCTGACAGTCAGGAAATTTTTCCTGATGTTTAGGTGGAATCTAGGTTCCTGTAACTTGAGCCCATTATTCCGTGTCCTGCAAACTGGGATGAACGAGAAGAGATCTTTGCCCTCCTCTGTGTGACATCCCTTCAAATACTGGAAGAGTGCGATCATATCTCCCCTCAGTCTCCTCTTCTGAAGGCTAAACATGCCCAGTTCTTTCAGTCTCTCCTCATAGGGCCTTGTTTCCAGTCCCTTTATCATCCTTGTTGCCCTCCTCTGAACCCTCTCCAGTTTGTCTATGTCCTTCTTAAAGTGAGGTGCCCAGAACTGGACGCAGTACTCAAGATGAGGCCTAACCAGTGCCGAGTAAAGGGGAATTATCACTTCCCGCGATTTGGAAGCTATACTTCTATTAATACAGCCCAAAATTGCATTTGCCTTCTTTGCAGCCACGTCGCATTGCTGGCTCATATTCAGTTTGTGATCTACCACAATTCCAAGATCCTTCTCACTTGTAGTATTGTTGAGCCAAGTGTCCCCCATTCTGTAACTCTGCATTTGGTTTCCTCTCCCTAGGTGCAGCACTTGGCATTTATCCCTGTTAAATTTCATTCTGTTGTTTTCGGCCCAGCGCTCCAGCCTATCGAGGTCACTTTGAATTTTGTTTCTGTCTTCCAGAGTATTAGCTGTTCCACCCAACTTTGTGTCATCTGCAAATTTGATAAGCATTCCCTGTACCTCCTCATCCAAGTCATTAATAAAAATGTTGAAGAGCACCGGGCCCAGGACCGAGCCCTGTGGTACCCCGCTCGTTACCTCTCCCCAGTTTGAGAAGGAACCATTGATAAGCACTCTTTGAGTCTGATTCTTTAGCCAATTGTGGATCCACCTGATAGTTGTTCCATCTAGCCCACTCTTAGCTAGCTTACTAATCAGGATATCATGAGGCACTTTGTCGAAAGCTTTGCTGAAGTCCAGGTATATAATGTCCACAGCATTCCCACAGTCCACAAGGGAGGTTACCCGATCAAAAAATGAGATCAGATTAGTCTGACAGGATTTGTTCTTGACAAATCCATGCTGGCTTCTAGTAATCACTGCATTGTTTTCAAGGTGCTTGCAGACTGACTTCTTTATAATCTGCTCAAAAATCTTCCCGGGGATTGATGTCAGACTGACTGGCCTATAGTTCCCAGG
Organism: Shinisaurus crocodilurus; assembly: GCA_021292165.1. Classification (NCBI taxonomy): domain Eukaryota; kingdom Metazoa; phylum Chordata; class Lepidosauria; order Squamata; family Shinisauridae; genus Shinisaurus; species Shinisaurus crocodilurus. The sequence goes on from CM037876.1 coordinate 316,189,449, forward strand.
TTCCTCCTTCTTGCCCTTTTTGAAGATGGGAACAACATTTGCCCTCCTCCAGTCGTCTGGCACTTCACCAGTCCTCCATGATTTCTCAAAGATAATAGACAGTGGTTCTGAGAGTTCTTCTGCCAGTTCCTTTATTACTCTAGGATGCAGCTCATCAGGCCCTGGAGATTTAAACTCGTTCAGAGTAATCAGGTGCTCCTTGACCATTTGCCTATCAATCTCAAGCTGCAATTCTGCCCCTTCAGTCTGCACTTCAGGTTTGCCAGGGGGGTCATAGACCCTCTTTTGGGAGAAGACCGAGCCGAAGTAGGAATTGAACACTTCTGCCTTTTCTTTGTCTTCTGTTATCAATTTGCCATCCTCATTGCGTAGTTGAACCACCAGTTCTTTCTTCTGTCTTTTACTGTGCATGTATCTGAAGAAAGCTTTTTGTTGCTTTTAGCATTCCTTGCTAACCTTAGCTCATTCTCAGCTTTAGCCTTCCTGACACTATTCCTGCAGTTCTGTGCTACCTGCCTGTACTCTTCCCCTGTAGCCTGTCCTTCCTTCCACTTCCTATACGTGTCCTTTTTTGTTTTCAGGTCATCTTTGAGTTTATTGTGAAGCCACATTGGCTTCTTCTGTTGCCCTCTGCCTTTATTCCTTGTGGGAATTGTTTGCAATTGTGCCTTTAAAATTTCCTTTTTTGGCCAAAACAACAGGGGAGCAGTTATGCAAGTCGGCCTCACCTCATAATTGCTGCAGGAGCCAATAGGAGCAGTTATGCAAATAGCCCATACGACACTTAGAATGTTCGTATAAATTCCTGCAGGGGCCAATAGGGCTGGGTATGCAAATCTCCCCTAGGCCATTTAGAATGCTTTCTGAGGGGTGTAAAACTAAAGGGAGGGAAACTTTTAAAATGACTGCCTGACTGAATGACTGCTGTGGGGGGGGGGGGGCGTCGCATAGGCTCCATCACATTTTGACGGATCTGCCCCAAACTTGGCACGCATACTCTCCATCACCCAAGGACAAAGACTGGCGGGTTCAAATCTCCGAAAAACCCACGCTGCACCTGTACAGCCCAAAACAGATGAGAGCCAATGGCGTCACTTGGAATGTTCGCAGGGGCCATCCAGGAGCGGTTATGCAAATTTCTCCAACGACATATAGAATGTTTGTATGAACTGCCACAGGGGCCCAATCAGGAGCGGATATGCAAATATCTCCTGCGTCAAAACAGAATGTTCAGATGAACCACAGCCAGGGCCTACAGGGGGGGGGGGGTGGAGCTGAGATTTCATTGTTGGGTAGTCCCGGGGGGGGCAAGCTGGGATTACATTTTTGGGTAGTCCCAAGGGGGAGGGGGCAAGCAGGGATTTCATTGTTGTGTAGTCCCAAGGGGGAACGGGAACAGGGATTTCATTGTTGTGTAGTCCTGGGGGGGGCCCAAGCTGGGATTACATTGTTGGGTAGTCCCGGAGAAGAGAGCAGGGATTTCACTGTGTAGTCCTGGGGGAGCCGGGATTTCATTGTGCAGTCCTGGGGGGCCAGGGATTTCATTGTGTAGTCCAGGGAGGGAAGCAGGGATTTCATTGTGTAGTCCCGGGGGGGGGGGGAAAGCAGAAATTCCATTGTGTAGTCCCGGGGGAGCAGGTAGTCTTATTCCATTTTCTATGTAAACAACATAGCGCTGGGCACCCAGAAGTCTGGCGAGCACCTCGGCTGGCACTCGCTTTCGGCCTGGCTTGGCAGGCACTGAGCGCACCACTAGTTGGGTGCCGGGTGGATCGCCCACCCCTAGCAGGGAATGCTTATCAAATTTGCAGATGACGACACAAAGTTGGGTGGAACAGCTAATACTCTGGAAGACAGAAACAAAATTCAAAGCGATCTCGATAGGCTGCAGCGCTGGGCTGAAAACAACAGAATGAAATTTAATAGGGATAAATGCCAAGTGCTGCACCTAGGGAGAGGAAACCAAATGCAGAGTTACAGAATGGGGGACACTTGGCTCAACAATACTACAAGTGAGAAGGATCTTGGAATTGTGGTAGATCACAAACTGAATATGAGCCAGCAATGCGATGTGGCTGCAAAGAAGGCAAATGCTATTTTGGGCTGTATTAATAGAAGTATAGCTTCCAAATCGCATGAAGTGATGATTCCCCTTTACTCAGCACTGGTTAGGCCTCATCTTGAGTACTGTATCCAGTTCTGGGCACCACACTTTAAGAAGGATGTAGACAAACCGGAGAGGGTTCAGGGGAGGGCAACCAAGATGACTGGGGGACTGGAAAGAAAGCCCTATGAGGAGAGGCTGAAGGAACTGGGCATGTTTAGCCTTCAGAAGAGAAGACTGAGGGGAGATATGATAGCGCTCTTCAATTACTTAAAGGTTGTCAGACAGAGGAGGGCCAGGATCTCTTCTCGATCATCCCAGAGTGCAGATCACAGACTAATGAGCTCAAGTTACAGGAAGCCAGATTCCGCCTGGACATCAGGAAAAACTTCCTGACTGTTAGAGAAATAGGACAATGGAACCAACTACCTAGGGAGGTGGTGGGCTCTCCCACTCTGGAGGCATTCAAGGTGCAGCTGGGCAGCCATCTGTCGGGGATGCTTTGACCTGGATTCCTGCATTGAGCAGGGGGTTGGACACAATAGCCTTATAGGCCCCTTCCAATTCTACTATTCTATAATTCAATGATTCTGTAAGGTTGGCCAGCTTTATTATCCTCTCATGCAGTCTTCAGGTTGGGTGTTAAGCTGTCAGCATCGTGGCCTACGACTGCCTAGTGACTCAGGGCTGGGTGAGGTTTGAATGATTAATGGAGCAACGTTTTCCCTCCAAAATCCTTCTCCAGGTGAGAACGTCAGATAAGGTTCTGAGTAGAGATGTAAAATCGAGCCTCGCCGGGCAAAATGAGGACGAATTTTCTTCGGGGCAAAACGAGGACAAATTTTCTTTGGGGCGGCTCGCCTCTCCGTGGCGAGCCGCCCTCGTGGCCCGTTCCGTCCCGTCGTGTCACTTCCGGGACCGGAAATGATGCGACGGAACCCTGCTCATGCGCGCTGGACCCCTGTGGCGTGTTCTGCGCCTGCGCAGGGTCCCGTCGCGTCATTTTCGGTCTCGGAAGTGACGGACGGGGCCGGAGAAGTCCGATCGAGCAGCGTGGAGAACCTCTCCGCGCCGCTCAGAAGATCGGGTCAGGCGGCCGCCCCCGCGGAGAATCGGGTCGGGGGCGCGACCCGGCTTTGGATGCATGCCTAGTTCTGAGCAGGCGTGCTGTCGGCATCCAGCAGAGCAGATCAGGCACCTGAAACAGGAACATGCAGAGAAGTTCTTTAATGTTAATCCCTTACTCTCAGTGGAGTGTTGGTTGATTGTGGTAAAACCACTTGAACGTTAAAATCCTCCAGTGCAACTTCCATCTCCAGACCAAACAACAATGTCCAGCACCATCTGCATGCATCCAACCAGCTTCACATGCTGGGAGAAAACTCTCATGAAACCAGTGGTCAAAACACATCTGTTCATAATGCTCACCTGTGTAGCAAGCCTGGGTCACTGTGTTACAAATCCGCGATTGAGTTCAGAACTGATTACGAGCTTCTAAGCACACGCAGTAAAGTAGTACAAAGATTCCTCCCCCCTAATTTTTTAGTTATCCTACCACCTAGACTCCCCAAAAACTTACTTGAAGCAGCCTCATTAGCTGTTTTCCTCATCATTGCCACTGCCGCCGCAGCTCTACCTCGGAGGAGGAGGACAACGACCCAAAGAACGTAAGAAGAACATAAGAAGAGCCCTGCTGGATCAGACCAAGGGCCAATCTAGTCCAGCATTCTGATCACACAGTGGCCAACCAGCTGCCTGTGGGAAATCCGCAAGCAGGACATGAGTGCAACAACACCATCCTACCCATGTTCCCCAGCAACTGGTGCCCATAGGCACACTGCCTCTGATACTGATCCTGCGGGTCCATCTTCATCTACCAGCCATCGGCAATGTCGAGTAAACATCACATGACATCATCACTCAGGCAGGCCACCTGAAAGCAACCAATCAGAAGGGATCCGCATAATGTGGTGCCACATGGCATCATGCATGCCACACTACGCGATTCCAGTCTACAGTTCCCAAGATGCGCCTTGATATTGTGCATTTGCAAAAACACATATACACAGAGCAAGAGTTCATAGTAAAGGAGCTCTTGTCCAAGCTCACATGGGTGAATTCATTACTTTCTGGGTAAATAATGAATTCACTCAGGGCAAGTTGGCCCATCACTAGCACTGGTGCAGAGGTAAATTTTGAAGTGCAGGTGGCAACCATGACTTTCCCCATAGCCACAAACCCAAGAGGAGTCCAAAAATGCAGGTTGCTGTGTTGGTGTGTGTGTGTGTGTGTGTGTGGATGTGGGTGTGTGATGTGTGTGCATGGGATAGCTCACAAGAATATATTCTTGCTGGGAAAATCCATCCCCCCCCCCTTCCAGGTACTTTGAGGATTGCAGCTATGCTGAAAGGGAACAGGGAAGTCTGAGCAGGGTGGCAGGTGCGGTCATAGAATCATAGAATCATAGAAAAGTAGAGTTGGAAGGGGCCTACAAGGCCATTGAGTCCAACCCCCTGCTCAATGCAGGAATCTAGGTCAAAGCATCTCTGACAGATGTCTGTCCAGCCACACCTTGAATGCCTCCAGACTGGGAGAGCCCACGACCTCCCTAGGTAGTTGATTCCATTGTCTTATTGCTCTGACAGTCAGAAAATGATGACAGTCAGACAGTCATCATCCCTGCTAGTCAAAAAGGCCCAGTGCTTCTACCCTGTGAGCCGTGGCTCCGCCACACCACTGCAGGAAATAGAGGAGCTTTTTCAAAAGGTTTACTAAGAAACCTTCTAGAGCCAGCTATGCTGGCTGGGGCATGCTGGGAGTTGTAGGCCAAAAACATCTGGAGACCCAAGGTTGGAGAACACTGTTCTAGATACTGAGCCAATTCTGGGCTGAGCTGAGCTGACGGGAGCTCACCCGCCATTCGCAGGATGTGACTCCTACAAGAGATCTCTTTTCCCCTCCCAATCCACCGGCTGTTGAAAAATCTAGAAAACACCTTCGCTTGTGCAGATTTGATCTCTCGGCAGTCTTGACTGACTTGTTGATGGGCTGTTTCTTCCCACTCCTGCTCGGCGGAATTCATCATTAGCATGAGTTCAGTGTTAAAATGCTGGGGCATTCTCGCTGTTGAACCATCTAGTAGTAAGATATCAAATAACTGGCAAGTGCTTTGGAGCCGAGCACACAGAGGAAAGAATGGGGAATGGCTTTCTCTTCCGAACGTAACCTGCCTCCACTTTTTCTCCCATTCAGATCCTTCCAGTCATTTCACTTCCATTGTGGACTATTATTTCTAGCTGTGCAAACCACTATAAAGAGACTAATGGATTTCTTGAGGGAAAATGTATATGTAGGGTCAGCTTTCCATTCTCTTTTTTAAAAATATATTTTTGGGTGAGAAAAAGCAAGCAATTACCACCACTTTTATTCATGATTGCCTTAGTTGAAACCTGTCATATTTTGTGGAATAAAAGGCTCCCCAATTGAGCTTTTGCCTAATAGTTCACCATTCGCATTGGCTTAAAATAGAATAATCACCAAGCAGGTATTCTTCTACCTGAAAAAGAAAGCATGCTTTGGTCCTGATCGGGATGCCCTCACCATGTGTGGAAGTTTGGCCTGCAGGTGTGTCTGATCCTGTGCTCAAGGCCAGTTCTGGTCACCACACCTCAAAAAGCATATTGCACAGTTGGAAAAGGTGCAGAAAAGGGCAACTAAGGGTATAATCCTACGCAAGTTTAGACAGAAAAAAGGCCTACAACTCCTAGCATGCCCCAGCCAGCATAGCTGGCTGCGGCATTCCGGGAGTTGTAGGCCTCTTTTTCTGTCTAAACTTGCATAGGATTGTGCCTTAAAAATGATCAAGGGGATGGAGCAACTATCCTATGAGGAAAGGTTACACAACATCTGGGATCATTTAGCTTAGAAAAAAGGCAAGTGAGGGGAGACATGGTAAAGGTGTACAAAATGATGCCTGGCATGGAGAAAGTGGTCAGGGAGACATTTTTCTCACTCTCTCATAATATGAGAACCCAAAGAGGTCATCATCCCATGAAGCTGATTGGTGGGAGATTCAGGACAGATCAAAGGAAGGGCTTCAAGCAGCACATAGCTAAATGATGGAATTCACTACCACAAGATGTAGTAATGGCCACCAACTTCTGTTCTAAGGATCTCTTTCATTTAACAGATGCTGACATAGCACTAAGGATGGAATAAGGTTCCACTCCCATTGGATGCTGGACCAGAACTATAGTTTTTGGAGTGGGTTAAAACATTTCTGGATCAGGCCCAGAACTAGCTGCTTTCCAAAAGGACCTGAGATCCAGGAAGGAATGGAAGCCTCTAAGCCAGGGAGGGTGTGTATTTTGCCTCCCTCTCCCCACCTCAAATACCTTGTGGCACATGAGTTGGGGGTTGATTACAGCCAGGGATGTTCCTGGGCTGCACCTCACATGCCACAAGGCACTCTGATTCAGCAAGCAAGAAGCATTTCTATACCCCATCCAGCCACCCACCTGCTGCCTGCAGGATGGAAAACGTAGCTTTGAGGACACTAATGATTTGGAGAAGATCCTGCACATCTGGAGAAGATCCTGCATCCCATCTTTGAAATTAAGTCTTCCAATCCAGCATGGGCGGGGGAGGTTTTTATTGGTCCCTCACTGGGTCTGCGGTCTCCAGGCCTGCCAGAGAAGCTCAGCCATGCTGGGGCTCTGTGCTCAACCCTGGAGTGAATTGTGGGAGCCACTTCAACATCCGTGATCCACTCCAGAGTTTCAGTAGAACAGAACCGGGCATTTCCAACCATCCCTGGGTGACACAGTCAGCTCTGATAGTCCTTATGAGGTGCTAGGAGGAAGGGGGTGCCTGGGACCATCTGCCACTTCCAAACAGGTGATGATCAGTTCAAAGCAAACGGATGTCCACACAGGCACCCACTGGCTCATCATCATATCGATTTTTAAGGAAAGCCCATTCTGGATATTCTTGGAGGAGACTTGAAAGCATCTCGGCCGCATATTCCAAGCCAGTGTCAAGGCCGCACTTCCCCTCCTCCTTCCAAGAAGTTCCACACAATGGCTTCTAACCAAAAAACTTTATTAGGACAGATGCCAGCCTAGCAAACTGGCTTAGAAGTACAAAAGAAGTGAATTGCAGAGTCAATCAGAAAGGAATCAAGCTTAGTTAGAATACTAGCCATTAAGGAGGATTGCCCCTATTGTTGAGAAGTTGATTCCAAACAGGGAACCTCTCCTTCCTATCCAGACTCAATTTACCCACACCCCACACCCCTAAGGCAGTTCCTTATTCTTAAGGGCCAGTCTCTTGGAGCGCCTGACATTCCTCAGCTGGTCCATCCTCCTTAGCTGACCTTTGACCTGAGGGTTACTGACATTTGATTCACCCTCCTCCGGATCAGAGAGCTCAGGTTGCTTTCCCACGGAATTTGACATCGACTGATCCTCCTTGCCTGCTGAGTTTATCTCTAAGTCTGCTGGCCTTGGAGACTCAGGTGCATCTTCCCTCCCTTCCAACTCCTTCTCCTCCCCGTCAGACTCAGAATCTGTTCCCAGATCCTCCTCTGTAGGAAGAGTGGGCCCAATCCCTACAGCCAAGATGAGGCTCTTTAACCCACTGGGAATTGTATGAACACTGAACTGAGCAGTGTTTGGCCAAGCCCCTCCTGTGTGCACGCTCATTTCTAAGCACCTCCGCACCTCATCCTGATCTTGGCTCGAACACCACAGTGATGCGGTTCACAGGGCAATTCTGACTGAGCCCTGTTTCTTAGGGATGGATGTGTCGTGGAATCCTCTCTTATCCAGTCTGGAGGTCCACTGGAAAGAAAAACAACTCTGCCTTTAGCAAATCAAGTACTTTATTGTTAGTCTGATCAGAGGTAAAATTCTCAGCACAGATACAAGGAAAGTACAAACTGAGAGATGCAGCTCTAGGGCTTTTATAGGGAATAATATACTCATGCAAAGAAGAAATCTGTTCCTGGAAGAAACCTGTAAACCTTTAACCTGATACACGAACCTTGGGGGGGCTTGCGGTTCTCCGCGGCTCGCCTCTCTGCGGGGGCAGCCCCCCCGCCTCGATCTTCTGAGCAGCGCGGAGCAGTTCTCTGCGCCACTCGAGCCGGCGGCGCTGGTCCCGTCCCGTCACATCCGGGGCCAGATGTGACGCGACGGGACTGGAGCGGGCGGCGCGGGCAGCTTACCACAGAGAGGGGAGCCACTGACGGAACCAGGTAGGCCCCGTAGGCTTGCGCGGGCACGAGCCGGGCCGAGTTCGGTCCCACTCAGCCCGCGCGAGAAAAATGTAACATCCCTAAGTCAGCACTGGAACAATTTCCCAAGAATTGCTTCCTGTTCATTTGGGTTTGTGAACGGAACATGAAGGGGTGGGCGATCCTCCTTCTGCAAATTGTGGCCGCTTTGGGCGTATCTTAAAGCATTTTCTATGTAAACAGTGACCTGCCGGGAACCTAGAAGTCACTTCCCCAGCTCGATTTGAGAGAATGGAGAAGAAGTAAGCAAGACGGAGTTTGGGGGGTTGAGCCCAGCTTGTCCACCGGATTTCCACCCCTTGAACGAAATCCCCGCACATCTCTAGGGACATGTTCGCATGATTTGTGAACAGAAACAGAATTCTTGCCCTTCCCTAGCTGCTGCTCATACCCTGGGCAGTAGTGGAATGAGATGAAAGAGCCGTGGGGATGGCGTGGGATGGGCTTTCCTTGGCATGGGTAGAAGCAGTTGAGGGGTGGGGCAATCAATCAGGTCAGGGTCATGCTTGGACAGGGTAGCCAGGTGTCCCAGACCTAGTCAAGGGGTGAAGAATAGGAGGTATGGGGTGTGCCTCAGGGGCCGGGGGTGAGAGCAGGGTCCTCGGTCTTTTGGGGTTCGTGGGCACATTTGGAATTTGGGCAGAGTGTCATGGGCACCCCCGGAAAGTGGCTGCCTGGATAGGGGTGTGGCTGGTCAAAACACACCCACTTCCCAGAAGGCAAACTGGTGAGACCAGAAGGAAAGTAACTTCCACGAGAACTTAAGTACAAGGTGTGAGAGTTGGACTGACCCGGGTTCAAAAGCTTCCCTAGCCAGTGACCCTCAGTCCCAGTCACGCAGGCGGAAGGAGGAGATAACAGCAGTTAATAAAGATTAAAGAGTTTATTTGTAAGACCCAATTACATAGGATTAAGGCAAACAATGCATCTCCTACTCACTACATCATTGCAGATACAAATCCAATACCCCAGTGGTAAGGCTAGATGAAGTGAACAATACACATGTCGTGTCGAGACGAGCAAGTGAAGAAGAAGCAGCAGAGAAGAGAAGCTATCAGCAAGTGTGTTAGCTTTATACCACCTATAAATAGGATATTACTCACCCCAGTTGTATAACCTATTCATCAACATGTTTACTGTTAAACCTGTCCAAGGTTGCTGAGTCATATCACCTCGAGACTATGTCTCGTGACCAGAGACCTTGCGTACTTGAACTCAAGAGACACCCACCAGGTCAGGTGATAATCCTGATGTCAGGTGGTAATCTCGTTCTGCCTATGCAAAACCCAACACAAGGTAGAGGTGGGGTCCGAGCTCCAGAAGACAAAACCACCCTCTCGAACCTACAGTTTTCTGCTTCAACACCCACTTCGTAGAAGGCAAACTGATGATGTTCATAGATAAGTTCTCTGGCAGAGGAACTGCATGCAAGCCAGAGGCAGGGGGTCTGATCCCCAAATGCCGAAGCACACACATGTCCCCATAAAGCACAACGGGATATCCGTATCACAGAAGGTAAACTGGCGATGCTCTGAGAATCGGAAACATGCACACACACATAAAACAGACACACCGCACCACACCAAAGAGCCACCCCTCATCTCTATCCTCTAAGAATGTCTCCGGGGCTCAGAGGCATTCTTGGAAAGAAATATGGCACTGGAGGCTGGTGCTTCACTTTGCAGCATCACAGCCTTTCAGTTATCTATTTATTTTTTAAAAAAAATCTTTAAAAATAGAATAAAAATCTATTCTACAGGCGCTGAGGAAGATGTCACACTGGAGACCCACACACTAGAAGTTGGTGTGGGGGGGCTAGTACTTGATGGGTTGAGGGCAGCCCTCAGAGCTTGATGAACAAGGGGGCAGGACAAACGGCAAAATATCTCAAGCCAAGCAGAAATAATCAGCCTCACACTGTGGCTCTAGGCCCTCACCCTGAGATGTCCTTCCTCCTCTTGGAGGCCCTGAGAAGAAGAGCTTTTCTACACGAGGCTGTTAATCCACTGTGTCTGCTTTTGGTTCCGTTGCAGAACTGAGATCTGAGCTCTACACAGAGAGCTTTTCCTTTCCTGCTTTCCCACTGCATAACCTCTAGGTGACATGTGCTAATATAGCGGAGTTATGCAGTTATACAAGTAGGGAAATACTTTTTCTTTTGCTTTCAGAAATAATACCCCATTTTGCCCACTCTAAAAAAAACCTGGGAAAAGTGCTCTGAAGAAACAGAAGCAAAACTGGAGGGTCACAATGTCACCCAAGGAACCCATAAACAGCCATGAGTAAGGCATGACGAGCACACAATAAATGCCACATGCAGAGAAGCTCGAAGACTGAAACTGAGAGACGCATGGCATCAGCAGCAGGATAAAGAGGTAAGAGCCCCATCCCAATGAACCCTGCTCTTGGGCATCTCTTGCTCCTTTCAGCGGGGCTTGGGCATGGCTGGCTTGTGCCCCAAAAATCTTGTCAAGAAACCTGTTCCGTTGTGTGTAAGCTGTCACGGCAAACTGTTCGACAAAGGAAAATATTGAATTAAAACAACAAGTGAGCAGGGGCGGCGGCAAAGAGCATCTGTGTGCCCTCCCCCTGAAGCCTTGTCTCAAATCGTTAGTCCTGTCGTGAGAGACTGCAGCAGTAATTTAATAAATAGCGTTTAATTAGATATATCAAATTAGTGTCACACAAATATTTGCAGAGCTTCTGTTTGTGGTACGCTTGAGGTAATTAACTACACATTGGAACCATTTCAGACTCCCCCCCCCCCCGGTCTCTTTTCTCCCTGCTTAGCCCCCTTTCTTCCTCTTTTGTGCTGAAGGAAATTAGGAGGAATAAATTATCCCTCAAGTGTGTGTGTGTGTGTGTGTGTGTGTGAGAGAGAGAGAGAGAGAGAGAGAGAGTTGTCGTGGTGGGGGATGAATCTGATTTTACTTGGGCATTTTGTTAATAGTTTTTCTTTTCCTTCTGATTCTGAATATGTATTATTGATGTGTGCCAAAGGCAGCAGACAGCACAAAAGAACTTGGCCCCGAGCCCTCAAGGCTGCAAACAGCAGGGCCACACCGCTGATTATCTCTTTCACTTTGAACAGATTTATATGCTAATTTGGTGGTCCGAACATGCTGATTCGAGCGAATCAAGATTCCTGGCACACACACGGGGGGGGGGGGACGAGCCCAAAACTGGTTGGCTCCCCCCCCCCCCGGCTCCCATTTTTGTTTTGTTTTGTTTTGTTTTGTTTCAAGACTTCATAATTTCACTCATTTGTCTTCCCTGGAAACTTGGCATCCAGAGGCCTGTGTTGATTCATCTGTCCTTAAAAGCTTTTAGAGTCAGTGGATTTTAGATGGATTCTGCAACCGAAATTAAACAAATCAAGTGTATTTTGGAGTGTGGTTTCTGTGAGTCATCAGTGGGGTGCAAGGAGTTATGCAGAAGCCCCAAACCCTCCAGCTCTCTTGGGGGTCCTGTGTGTGAATTCCCACCCACCACCCACTTGCATTTCATCACACATGCTTTTGACAGGCCAATAAAGGGTGAGCTGAGAAATCCGTTTTCTTCTTGCGATCTAGCTGCCCTTAGAAACTCCATTTCATGAAGATGGGCCTGCACGCACTCCAGGAGCGTCTCCAGCAACACCAAGGGGGCCGCTCAACAAGATCTGCCACAGACGGCCTTCTCCTTGTCCCTTCAGCCAGAGCAGCTAGACTGGTGGGGACGAGGAAGAGGGCCTTTTCCGTGGCGGCCCCCGTACTGTGGAACTCTCTCCCGAGTGACCTCCGCCATGCCCCCTCTCTGCTGAGCTTCCGCCGCTCATTAACAACCTGGCTGTTCAGGCGGGAATATGGGGTGGGTTAAGATTTAAAATTTTTTATACTGTTTTATTTTATTTATTATTTATTTTATTTATTATATTTATCAATCGCCCATCTGGCCGGTCACCCAGCCACCCTGGGCGATGTACAATTAAAATACAACAAACAACACAATAAAATATAATAATTAAAACAATATAAAAAATTCTCATTAAAAACCTAACCCACCCCATATTCCCACCTGAACAGCCATGTTTTTAATGCACGGCGGAAGCTCATCACGGAGGGGGCATGGCGAAGGTCACTAGGGAGGGAGTTCCATAATGTGGGGCCGCCACAGAGAAGGCCCTCTTCCTAGTCCCCACCAGCCTGGCTGCTCTGGCTGATGGGATAAGGAGAAGGCCGTCCGTGGCAGACCTTGTTGAGCGGCCTACTTGATGTTGCTGGAGGCGCTCCTTGAGATAAGCCGGGCCGGAGCCGTGTAGGGTTTTAAAGGTCAAAACCAACACCTTGAATTCGGCTCGGCAAGCAACTGGTAGCCAGTGCAACTCATTAAGCACTGGCGTGATGTGATCACGCTGGCGGCTGCCCTTAATCAGGTGAGCCGCCGCGTTCTGTACCAGCTGAAGCTTCCGGACCGTCTTCAAGGGTAACCCCACGTAGAGCGCATTACAGTAGTCTAGGCGAGTTTAAATGTTTTAAATGTATTTTATTGTTTTTATTCTATGTACATCACCCAGGGTGGCCGGTTGCCGGCCAGATGGGCGATAAATAAATAAATATAAATATAAATAATAAATAAATTAACCCACCCGGGAGTGCGTTATCTCGTGGCATTTTAGTCCTAGGAACATAAAAGGACTGCGCTAGATCAGTGTCCCATAGAAGGGCAGTTTGCAGCAGCATAAACCCATGCATGTTGGCTTGGACAAAAATAGTACAGAGTTCATAAGAACAGCCATGCCGGATCAGAACAAGGGTCCATCTAGTCCAGCATTCTGTCCACGCAGTGGCCAACCAGATAGCCCAACAAGAAGCCCACAGGCAGGACCCTGAGTGCAACAGCACCCTCCCGCCCATGTTCCCCAGCAACTGGTGTAAGTAGACATACTGCCTCTGATGCTGGAGCTAGCATATAATGATCCCGACTAGTAGCCACGGAGAGCCCTCTGCTCCATGAGTCTCAAGAAGGCTCTTCAGGGCCAGAGTTGAACTCCTGCCAAATTAGGCTGAATGGCTTCAGCTGGTCTGCTGGGAGAACTTCTTCCCCACACACATTGTGCCCTCCTGAAAGCCTGAAGAAATCATTCGGCCAGCTGGGGACTGGCTAAGGAAGCTCATTTGTCAAAGGCTTGTGGGTATATGAAGCTCGAGGGGCTGATGCTCAGCTTTGTCTTCAGGTCTGTCTTCATTCTGGTTTTCATGCTCCAACTTGCTTTCATGGTTTTGAGCTTTTGGATCCTGGACTGGGCCCTGTCCTATTCTAAGACCCATACTTTGGTAACATGTAGGATAAGTTTAGGTATTGCTTTGTTATTTTTGCCGGGAGCATTGTTCCAAAGGTTGCCCCTGATTCTTGTATACCTTTTTTTTTCAGGGGAGGCTGGGGCGGGTGACTCCTATTCCAGTGGGGCTCCTTTCCCATTGCAGGCTTTATTTGGAGCTTCGTAGGAGCTGCCCACGGTGCTCTTCTCAGCCCCCAAAATAGGTTCACCACCATGGAGCACCATGGATAGCTCCCATGAAGCTCCAAATGCAGCCTGCAAAACCTGCAGTGGGAAAGGAACCCCGCGGGAGTAGGAGTTGCAGCCGCCCCTGCTTTTTTAAACCTCTTTCCCTTTCCCCAGTGTAAATAAACGGAATCTCTACCTCTAGAGCTGTGTGTGCTTTCTTCCAGGTAACCCTCAGTACTAACTTCAGAGCCTTCTGCTTGGTTACTGGCTACAGTGTAAAGCAGTGTTCTCCAACCTTGGGTCCCCAGATGTTTTTGGCCTACAACTCCCAGCATGCCCCAGCCAGCGTAGCTGGCTGGGGCATGCTGGGAGTTGTAGGCCAAAAACATCTGGGGACCCAAGGCTGGAGAACACTGGTGCAAAGCTTCAGGCTTGGGGCTCGAAACAGGGGGCGTTGGCCTGGGCCCCTATTTCTGCACCTATGTGTGTCCTGAAAGGTCTGCGCGTCCCCCGGCTCAGGCTGAGGTAGACGTAAGGGGCGGTGGCAGTCTTCCTGGGTAATTGTTTGTCCCTACGTACACTGCAGGGAGTTTGGGCAACCCCCTCTCTCCCTGAACTGGGTGGTTTACCATTGTGCTAGGTCAGCATCTTCTTTTGTGTCTCCAGGACATAGTCAAGACGAAGCAACCCAGAATATTTTTTTGGCACCTTAAAGAGAAATGGCAGAATGCCGTCGGACAGAAGCACTGATATAAAGGATGTTGCACTAGTTCAAAGGACCTCTGTCACAATGCCAGTAGCAGTGGCGGTGGCCTGATGGGTATTCTGGGGAATGCCGTCATGCCAGCTAACGCTGTTGGAGTTCCGCTAGAGGTCCCTGATGTTAGATCAGTGTGATTTATGTTAGTGCTCGTGCCCGATTGGACATTGACCATAGAGTTTTATTTTTGCAGTCATTTTTGCGAACGGCAGACTTCTTCATTAGCGATGGCCTTGTGGAATATTATGCAAACGCTCATCCACAGGAACTTCTGCCACAAGATATTGGTCAGTCTTCTAAGTGGGTTTAAGTGTCCACAAGACCCTTTTTTTTATTATTTTAATTTTGCTGCAAAACCAACAGCAATGACAAGCTCCCTGGTAGTCATAGCCAAGGAAGTAGATCATGGAGGAGCTAAGCTGGCTGGGCCAGTCTTAAGAGTTACTTAGGGAGAAGGATCCTCACCAGCAGAAGGTGCCTTACCCTGGCAGGAACCTGGGGCTTACTTCAAACCCCACCCCTTTACAGAGTACTTCTGAATACTTCCCACAAGGCATCCGGGGCTATGGTTCTGAAGACCCTCTACAGTCAGCCAGGTGCCCTCTCATCCTGTCTTCCATTTGGGTAAGGAATACCACAGAGCTCGAAAAGGTGCAGCAAAGAGCAACCAAAATGATGTTTCCAAAGGGTTACAAGGTTATAACTCCCAAAATTACCAAAGGGTTTTGCACCTCCCTGTGAGGACTGGTGGAACCAGGGCTTTTTTTCTGGTGGAACTCACCGGAACTGAGTTCCAGCACCTTTTCTTCTATTAATTGCATTACAATTTAATCACCATCTACTCCCGAGGAAATGTAATCCAAGAGTTCCGGTACCCTTTTCTCCAGAAAAAAAGCACTGGGTGGAACTGTAGGGAGCTTTTTAGTTTGCGGGGGGGGGGGGAGATGACTAACAGCACAATGGAGGTTGATAAAATTGTGCATGGGGTGGAGAAAGTGGATAGAGAGGGTTCTGCTCTTGAGCGGGATCTTGAGAGGGTTCTACCCTTAAAGGCAGCCTAAAAATACTTTTAGAAATGGAAGGAAGGAAGGAAGGAAGGAAGGAAAGAAGGAAGGAAGGAAGAATCCCCCCTTGCCTGTCCAATAATACTAGAACTTGGGGTCACCCAATGAACTGTTGGGAAGATTCAGGACAGTCAAAAAGAAGTGATACACACAATATAGAATTCTGCCTGCTGTATTGGCAGGTGCTTCTAGGATCGACAGCTCCCTAGCGCTACTAATTAGAAGGCCCTGCGCAGCTATTTTCTCCTTAACAGATTTTCTGCAGTAAGAGAATAGACAAAAACATGCTGTGGGAAAAGAGAGGAAGGTCCATATTCTCAGCCGCATCCCCTGCCCCCCACCCCAGGTGACTTCAGGGACCCTGTGATAGAGAACATGCCCCCTACCCTGGTCTGGATTTAGGTACAGACAATCATGGTGCCAGCCTGGCCCTAACAAGACCTTTCTTCTCATGCACCTCTATTTCCCCACAATGTGCAATCAGGTGGAGAGAAAGGCTCAGGTAGCAAAATGAGTTGTGGACATAGGTTGGGTGGGTGATCTATCATGTTACAAAAGAGCATCTTTCAGACAAAGCCTGCTCCCAATCTAGTAAGGAGAAGTTGCCATAGCAACAGGCAGAATTTTCCATAGAGAAAGTGAGGAAAGAAGTTGACAGTAAGACAGAAGTAATTAAAGCAGCTTAAAGAATATAAAAAATAATTGTTTATGAATTATAGATGTCCCACTAAAAGCTATATGAATCAGTCCCAAAGCCAAAAAAAATAAAAAAAAGGAAGAAAAAAGAAAAGAAAAGTTGAATGAATTTAGGGGGAAATGAAGCAGAATTAGCATAGCTGCTCTCCTGGCTGTGAGTGATAGAATTGTAAAATCCAGAATTCCTGACAGTCTTGAGAAACAACACAGTGAATGCCTAGATGCCTCCTCCAACTCATCCTGGAACTGGGATATGGAGACAGTGGGCGTGTTCGCATGTCATGGCAACCTACCCTGGCAATAAGCCATGGTGGGTGGGTTGGTCTGCGGACAACCCACAGTGCGCCTGACAGACGATCATCAGGCTCACCGTGGGTTGTTCACTCCCTCCCTTCCCCCGCTTTCCCTCCTTCCCCCTCAGTACTCCAGGCAGCATCCCAGGGGACACCGCAGCAGGACCAAGTCACCTCTCCCTCCCTGTAGCTTTTGTGCACTTTTTCCTGAGACTCTAGGTGCTCAGGAAAATGCAAAAGTGCCCCCCCCATTTTTCTGGGGAAAAGGAGTTTTGACAGCTAGCTGTCAAATCTCTGGGTCCTCTTTAAAAGGGTTTTTTGACATGGCAATGGGGACTTTTTGGCTGGGGCATACTGCTGTATATCATAGAAATCATAGAAAAGTAGAATTGGAAGGGGCCTACCAGGCCATCGAGTCCAACCCCCTGCTCAATGCAGGAATGCAGGTTAAAGCATCCCTGACAGATGGCTGTCCAGCCGCACCTTGAATCCCTCCAGAGTGGGAGAGCCCACCACCTCTCTAGGTAGTTGGCTCCATCGTCGCAATAAACTCAAAGATGACCTGAAAACAAAAAAGGACACATATAGGAAGTGGAAGGAAGGACAGGCTACAAGGGAAGAGTACAGGCAGGTAGCACAGAACTGCAGGAATAGTGTCAGGAAGGCTAAAGCGGAGAATGAGCTAAGGTTAGCGAGGGATGCTAAAAACAACAAGAAAGCTTTCTTCAGATACATGCATAGTAAAAGACAGAGGAAAGAAATGGTGGTTCAACTACGCAATGAGGATGGCAAATTGATAACAGAAGACAAAGAAAAGGCAGAAGTGTTCAATTCCTACTTCAGCTCGGTCTTCTCCCAAAAGAGGGTCTACGACCCCCCTGGCAAACCTGAAGTGCAGACTGAAGGGGCAGGATTGCAGCTTGAGATTGATAGGCAAATGGTCAAGGAGCACCTGATTACGCTGAACGAGTTTAAATCTCCAGGGCCTGATGAGCTGCATCCTAGAGTAATAAAGGAACTGGCAGAAGAACTCTCAGAACCACTGTCTATTATCTTTGAGAAACCATGGAGGACAGGTGAAGTGCCAGATGACTGGAGGAGGGCAAATGTTGTTCCCATCTTCAAAAAGGGCAAGAAGGAGGAACCTGGGAACTATAGGCCAGTCAGTCTGACATCAATCCCTGGGAAAATTTGGCCCTCCTCTGTGTGACAACCCTTCAAGTACTGGAAGAGTGCGATCATATCTCCCCTCAGTCTCCTCTTCTGAAGGCTAAACATGCCCAGTTCCTTCAGTCTCTCCTTATAGGGCCTTGTTTCCAGTCCCTTTATCATCCTTGTTACCGTCCTCTGAACTCTCTCCAGTTTGTCTATGTCCTTCTTAAAGTGTGGTGCCCAGAACTGGACACAGTACTCAAGATGAGGCCTAACCAGTGCAGAGTAAAGGGGAATTATCACTTCACACGATTTGGAAGCTATACTTCTATGAATGCAGCCCAAAATAGCATTTGCCTTCTTTGCAGCCACATCGCATTGCTGGCTCATATTCAGTTTGTGATCTACCACAATTCCATGATCCTTCTCACTTGTGGTATTGTTGAGCCAAGTGTCCCCCATTCTGTAACTCTGCATTTGGTTTCCTTTCCCTAGGTGCAGCACTTGGCATTTATCCCTATTAAATTTCATTCTGTTGTTTTCGGCCCAGCGCTCCAGCCTATTGAGATCTCTTTGAATTTTGTTTCTGTCTTCCAGAGTATTAGCTGTTCCACCCAACTTTGTGTCATCTGCAAATTTGATAATGCACCTCCTCATCTAAGTCATTAATAAAAATGTTGAAGAACACTGGGCCCAGGACCAAGCCCTGTGGTACCCCGCTCGTTACCTCTCCCCAGTTTGAGAAGGAACGATTGATAAGCACTCTTTGAGTCCGATTAAAATAAAGGGGGCAAAGAATAAGATGAACATGGCGGTTGGAGTCTACTACCGACCACCCAATCAAGGAGAAGACCAGGATGAAACTTTTGAAAAGCAAATTGCAAATGTTTCAAGGAGGCATGATGTGGTAGTAATGGGTGACTTCAATTTCACCGATATCTGTTGGGAGACAAATTCTGCCAAACATGGCCCCTCCAAGAAATTCCTGACCTGTGTTGCTGATAACTTCCTCCTACAGAAAGTGGAGGAAGGAACTGGAGGATCGGCTATCCTTGACCTGACCCAGAGTTTTGACAGCTGTCAAAAAACTCCTTTTCACAAGAAAAAGGGGGGAAGCACCTTTGCCCTTTCCTGGGGACCTAGAGTCTCGGGGAAAAGTGTGAAACGTGCATCACCCTGAGGACTATCAGGGCAAAACAAGAAGAGAGGATCTTGCACCACGCCCTTTTCATGAGCAACGATCACTCGCATCTTTGGTTCGGCTTGAACCAAAATGTGGGGGAGAAGTCTCTTTGGACCCTCTTTGGGTCAGTGTTCCTGAACTTTGGTTGCAGGTATCCACCCGACATTGCCCAACCGAGGTTCCCAATTCTCCCACTCACACAACTGTGCTCAAGTGCAGTTATACTGGTGCAGCTATTTTTCTTTTTTTAATTGCAAAGATCTGTGAAAATTGGGTGGGGTGGGGGGAAATGTTTGCCAGGCATGAAAAGCCCCTCCAAGGTGCAGCTCGGGCACTTGAAGGGGCTGTCAGGGCTGTCAAAATGGGATTGTGAAAGGCAGCTGTGAAGCCACTTTTCATGATCTCCAGAAAAGAAATGTTTAAAGTGCACAAAAGCCGTGGGGAGTAAAAAAAAAAAAAAGGCTCTTGATTGTAGCGGGGAGGGCAGCAACCCAGTGCCAGCCACTCTAAAGTGCTGCTTGGGTACTTGTGAGGTAGCTGGCCCTGATGGTAGCCAGGGCAGGCTCAGGAAGAACGGCAAGGTTTCCCCCCCCCCCCCCACTTTTGCTGAGTGCCTCGATGGCCCCTGGACCTTACCCATGGTGGGATCGGTCATCCGGGTTCAGATGACATGACAATCCACTGTGGGTATAGAACAGCCCATGGGTTGTCAGGGTGGCATGTTGGGAAAAAAAACAAGCCACCGTGGGTAACCCGGGCTGCGTTTGGATGACACGACAACAAACCGTTGCTCGCTGCCCATGGTGGGTTGTCGTGTCGTGTGAACCGGGCCAATGAGTGACAGACAACACACATGGCAGTGCTGGTAAAATGAAAGGTCTTTTTAAAGGATTCCCCCCACCCCCCTTTGGTCTAAATAATAGAAGAGTATTTGAGGAATGGAGAATGTGAGGGTGGTCGTCACAAAAAGATAGAAATGGCAGGAGAAAGGGTGGAGGACAACCCTTTCACCCTCTCTCATAACTCAAAAACTCTGGGTCATGCCTTGAGATGGATTGGCGAGATGTCCAAGAAGAAAGGGTTTCTTCACACAACTTGTGGAGCTTGCGCAACTGACTGCCACAACATGTGGTGGTAGCTCCTCCTTTTGGTGCCTTTGAAGACGGATCCTACACATCTCTGAAAAGTGAACTGGCCTCTTGCCTGGAAGAGGGTCGTTGTTGCCTGTCCTGCTGGGAGCACTTGCGAACTCTTCATCATCCACAGGAAACCGGGATTGCTGTTGAAGCAATTTGCTGGCTGGAATCAATAGTTGGCATTATTTTAATTAACAACCAGAGGGCATTTGATCCTGTCCCCAGTCAATTAAAAAGACATTATGCAGTGATGAAGTGGGGTGTTATGATATTAGCTGTTCATTTCAACCCATTTCTCTTTAATAAAACATGCCTTTTGAGTGTGACGGGGGCAACATTTGCCAGCCAGATCTTCTCCTCCCTCCCAGCCACTCTAAGCCCCCAAGCGACTGACATTAAGATTGGGATCTCAGAAATAGGCTCCCCACTCTAGAAGTCCACTCCAGAAGAGTCTGCGGAGAGCTTAAGAAACCAAAGTCTCATTGGTGTGTTGAAGAATACGATAGGAATCTCCTTTCTCTTCGACTGCCGGCCTTAATCATCCATAATACTACTTCGGCTTGGTGTAGCACTTTTGAATGTTCATTGTGCTTTATATGTTGATCCTTGCAACAACCCCACAGGTTAGGTCAATATTATTATCATCCCCATATGCTAGGTGATCGGGTGCAAGTGGGCCATGGCTCTGGCTGTACACAAAGCAGCACAACATGCGTGCTCTTTATCAATCTATGTATTTACGCACTTAAGATAAAAGAAGGTGGCGTGACGCGGAGGGTCAGGGTCACCCTTGGGCATCTGCTGATGCCCGCCCAGGGTCTGCCTTTAACACAAATTCCTGGCTCGCCACTCCATGCAGCACTGGCCTAACGGCTGCCTGGATTTCCCACAATGCCCCACGGCAACACAAAACTGCGGGCATCGTAGGACATCAAAGCGGCAGTTGGACCCAGCCACCTGGCACTGCTCAGAGCACGGCTGCTGCTGCTCGCCTCTGCCACCAGGTAAGCCCCCCCCCCCAGGGCCCACTGACAGAGGAGCGGGCCCACCAGAGGGCATTATGCCCATCCTGTCCCCAGTCAATTAAAAAGACATTATGTAGTGATGAAGTGGGCTCTACGTGGGGTTACCCTTGAAGACGGTTCGGAAGCTGCAGCTGGTACAGAACGCGGCGGCTCACCTGGTTAAAGGCAGCCGCCGGCGGGATCACATCACACCAGTGCTGAAGGATTTGCACTGGCTACCAGTTGCTTGCCGAGCCGAATTCAAGGTGTTGGTTTTGACCTTTAAAACCCTATACGGCTCTGGTCCAGTTTATCTCAAGGAGCATCTCCAGCAACACCAAGTGGGCCGCTCAACAAGATCTGCCACAGACAGCCTTCTCCTTGTCCCTTCAGCCTGAGCAGCTAGACTGGTGGGGACGAGGAAGAGGGCCTTTTCTGTGGCGGCCCCCGTACTGTGGAACTCTCTCCCGAGTGACCTCCGCCATGCCCCCTCTCTGATGAGCTTCCGTCGCTCATTAAAAACCAGGTTGTTCAGGCGGGAATATGGGGTGGGTTAAGATTTTAAAATTTTTATATTGTTTTAATGTATTTTATTGCATTTATGTATTTTATTCTGTGTACATCGCCCAGGGTGGCCGGTTGCCGGCCAGATGGGCGATAAATAAATATTAATAATAAATAAATAATAAATAATAAATCACCCCCCTCATACTGGAACCAGCCCTGAACTGCATTCATCTGCAGCATAGACAGGGCCAGTTTGGAAAGTTGCCGGGCAACAACAAGTACAAAACAGTAAGCCAGCTCTTCATCTTAACAGAAGCAGCAGCCAGAGATGGGAACCAAGGATGTTGATGATGAAAAAGTCATTCTATGACAGTCTGTGAATTTGAAAGTTACCTGGTTTTAAACTCCATGCAAGTAGAAGAAAACTAGCATAGCAGTGAGAGGGCTGGGCTAGAACCTTTCTCTGATACACTTGTTTGTTGCTTTCAGGGATTTATATATTTATGTATTTATTGGCTTGGCAAAATGGTGCCCTGAAATGAGGCAATCCACTCAACCACCTTTGAACTCTGCCATCTCATTTCTGCAGCATATGTTGACTCAACCAGCACTGCAGTTAGTGGGAGAACGAAGGAGGAGGAAGTTGCGTCTTGCATCCTGACCTCTACCTGCTCTATTTGTGGCATGTGCGTGAGGGAGAGAGCTGTACTTCCTTCTGCTCAGTGGGACCTCTTTGGAGGGTGTTATGGGGGTAATCAGGCCACCACAGCTTCATGTTCTAGCAGCGCAGAGCACAAAGAATGGGCCGTGCTCACCCACACACGGAGCTATGCCTGCAATGCTTTCATGTCCTTTTTTGCTTCCTCCATCCTGTCCAAGCCATTCAACAGTTCCCTGTGGATCACTATTTTGCAATAGAAATGGTAGGCACGTGGGGCCCCTGATCCAGATTGGGCCCATAGCAAGGGGGGAGGGTTAAAGCCCCACCCCACCCCCTACATTCAGGGCCCAATCCAGACTGGCCCCCTTGTCCTTATTGTGGAGTAGTATCACACAATCATTTCCACTTGAACAGAATTTTTCCACTTCGCATCTCTGGGAACCAAACGCAGACCCAAATGTAATTTGTTGTCAAAATCCATATATTTCAGAGCTGGCAATGTGACTTACAGAACAACAACCGAAAAAAATGCCTTCAAAAATGGGAACATTTGAAAAATATGCATAAAATATGTGTGCCATTGAAAAATGCAAACAAGCACGTTTTAATCAGTAGGAGAAACATGTGTACCTTTCAAAAATGTGCACAGTTGATGTGTATATTTAGAAAAATAAGACGGGGTGTAAATATAATAAATAAATATAAATAAATAAAAAGTGTGCAGGAAAATGCACACAATTTTTTAATGCAAAAACACCCCCTCCCCAAAGCTCTTAATCTGATATTGACATGAGTCAGAAAGAGCTTTGAGCTGGAATTAGGAGTTATGCTGATTTGCACATCCCTACGTTAGATTTTTTTAAAAAAATGAAAAGAAGACATGGCTACTAGCTACGACTTAAAAAGTAATTTTGGCCCTTATGAAATCATGACTGAACCTGGTGGCTGGGAATGAGATGCTGACAGCTCTGAGAAGGTTAAAAAGTGGGCAGGAAATGAAACAATGAAGAGAGTCGGTTTGGTGGGCCTGAGTTTGAAGAACCGGGGCTTAGGCTCAATGAAATGTGGGTTGGCGTGGCTATTTGTTATTATTGATCATTTACATCTTGTCCCCCATTTCCTCCAAGGAACTCAGGGCAGTGTGCATCCCCCCCCTCCCGCAACACACACACACACACACACACACACACACACACACTTTCCTCTCACAAGAACTCCATGAGGTAGGTTGGGCTGAGAGAGAGAGCTGGGTGGGTTTGCACATCATGCTAAGGCGCTTTGCGAATAAGCCATGGCGGGTGGGTTGTTTGATGATGAACAACCCACAGTGTGCCTGGAAGATGATGGGGCTCACTGTGGGTTGTTCTGTGGGCACTGGGGGCCCCTGTGATAGTTAACACCCACACCCACCCCTGCAGAAATGTACACAAATTTAATTGCTGGGAAGTACATGGAGGGCAAATTTGCACAGCTGCAGCAGTAACTGCTCCGAAAAGGAGCTGCAGAAAGTGGGGGCGGGGCATTAATAATATCTCCTCTTTCTGGAGTAGCTGGAGAGTCGGGGAAGAGTCGAAAAGGTGGAGGGCACTGAGAACTGTCAGTTCAACACTAAAAGTCAAGAGGATTACATGGCAAAGGGGGAGATATTGTCGTCGTCCCCCCCCCACTTTTGGTGCACCTTCTCTTGCCGCTCCCCCCCCGTGCCACCTTTTCCTGGTGCTTTTCAATTGACAGCTGGGCACTTGGTGCCTGGCAGCTGTGGGCAAAGTAGCTTATATGCAGCCTTTCCTTGTCCTCCCTTTGACAGCTGAAGCTGACAAGGAAATTGACCAGGCACAACTACACATATCAGATAGCTGCCAGTGCATGCTTGCGCACCTGCGCAACACCAACAATTTTTATTTTAAAGATACAGCCCGCATTGTGCATTTTTTAGGCCCTTCCTGAAAAATAAAAAAACAAGAAGCCACGGACTGAGTGACAGTGCAGTTCGGCATCAGTGGGAGGGTGGTCATTGGCGAGATCATGACAGCGGGTGGCGGGGGTCCGCCACTCTTGTCGAGCAGCTCTGTAGCCATTCCCAACAACCCATGATAAAATCGCCCTGCCAGGTTCAGATGACACAACAAGCCATTGTGGGCAAGAACAACCCTAAAGCAAGCCATGGGTTCTCAGGGTGGCTTGTTTCTGAAAAATAATAAGCCACCCTGCAGAAACTATGCCGGGTTCAGAAGCCAAGCCATGACATCCCACCATGGCTGACTACCTATGGTGGGTTGTTGTGTCACACAAACCAGGTCAGTGACTGTCACAAGGTCACCCAAGTGAGCCCCTGGCTGAGTGGAGATTGGAAGTTACCTAGATCTTCTTCCCAGTCCTAATATAACATACACTAGCCACTACACCACAGTACTTCATCAACTTGTGCCCCCAAAAATGTTCCTCAGGTTAACACAGTGAAGAGATTCACTTTATGGTTAGGGGTTAACCTGTCAGCCTATTGGGTTCAATTTTACTGTAGATAAGAATCAGATTAGGTAGAACTACTCTCATAGAATCATAGAAAAGTAGAGTTGGAAGGGGCCCACAAGGCCATCGAGTCCAACCCCCTGCTCAATGCAGGAATCTAGGTCAAAGCATCCCTGACAGATGTCTGTCCAGCCGCACCTTGAATGCCTCCAGAGTGGGAGAGCCCACCACCTCCCTGGGTAGTTGGTTCCATTGTCTTATTGCTCTGACAGTCAGGAAATTTTTCCTGATGTTTAGGTGGAATCTGGGTTCCTGTAACTTGAGCCCATTATTCTGTGTCCTGCAAACTGGGATGATCGAGAAGAGATCCTGGCCCTCCTCTGTGTGACATCCCTTCAAGTACTGGAAGAGTGCGATCATATGCATGCACACACATTTCTTCCCTTGTGCTTTTCTTTGCACATGCCTTTCTGGGGCTTACCTGTGTTCTGCAGGCACCAGGCAGATGCAAGCAGAGTGGGGGATGCTTGGGGTGAAATTCCTTTCCTCAGGGCACAGGGCTGCAAAAGATGTAATGTCGGTCCCTTCCAACATTATTATTGGGTGAACCTGTGAATTCATTCCATATTGATCCAGTGTTTTAGTCATTCAAACCTGCCCTTTACATAATGCAGTGGCAGACTTACCACAAGATAAGATGAAGTATTTGCCTGGGATGGCAGATATCGGGCGCCAGGAAGGTTGGCAGAATGGGAGGTGAGGCAGACAGATCTCATCCATGGGGCACAATTGGCTCAGAAGTTCTTCTACACAAGCTCCTCTGATATGCATGCACAATACCTCAGTGGTGCATTGTGCCTCATGTTGATGTGGGGGGGGGGGACGACAACAGGGGAAGAGTTCCAATGAGATTTCTGCATCAGGCACCAAAATATATTGGGCCAGGCATGTTAAACCATTAAACAATTTACAATAAAAGATCAGTGGCCCTCTGAATGAACAAGCTCCACTGCTGATGGACTTGTAAAGGTGCTGAGAGAGAGAGAGAGAAAGAGAGAGAGAGAGAGAGAGAGAGAGAGATGGAAGCGGGAGTCCTCGCGGATATTTTACTTTTTCCTTCACCTGACTGTGGCTTCACTTCTCCCATCTGAAATAGAATTGCCCTGCTGGGAACCTGGCATAATAAAGGGACGGTTCATGTCCACACACAGAAAAATGTAAGGGATTTATTTGTGGGTCAGCATGAATCCCATTTCTGCCTGGGGCCATAATGAATAGATGGCTTTTATCCTGCGTTATATCTCCATTCAGCTGAACTGGAAACATCTCATCCAACTCACCTAATGGATGTTGCAGGAGAGAATCTATTTGCGGGGAGTTATTGTGTAAATGAAAGAGAATGTAGCCACTAAAGGCAGGTGTGGCTGTCCTTCAGATGCGGCATTGATGGTGCTTGGCTGGAATGCGGCATGTGCAGGGCTAAAACTCTGGACTCTAAGAGCACAAAAGCTAATTGGCCGGTGACAATGTGATGTTTTTATCTCAGTGCCACTGGTCCTTGCGTTGGCCTCTGATGCAGCTCTGTCCCATGCCTGCAGAGGCAAATTAACATGCCGAGGCTGAATGAGTGCCGGAGGCAGGCAGCAATGGCATTTTGGGTAGGCAGAAGATTAGAGGCCTTGAAGAGCTCCTGGTAAGGATTTATTCTGGCTCTCTGCTTCTATTATCCAACACAATTTTCCATGCCATGCGTCACAAATTAACCCACACAATGGAGATGCTAGGAGTCAGGTCATACACTAGCCTTGTCAGAAGACTCCATAGGCATGGAACAGCCCAGGCCCAGTCTGACTACTGACCCACAGAAGAAAAGAGAGGACATCCCATCGCCCCAGAAGAAGGGATGTGCCAATTAGTAGAACTTGAGCTCACCATTGTTCTCTGAATTCCATCTGAAAGCTAAGAGAAAATGCATTCCAAGTCATATGGGGGAGTTTTCTTGAAATATATGTAGAGTAAAATGATCCACCACAAAACCAGTGCAAGCCATCAAAGAGAAGTACATCATGACACACAACACTTTTATTTATATTTGTTTCCCCCCCCCTGAAGTTTGAACAGTTCAGCCCCCACACCATCCAAACCCCTTGAAATGGCCGTTCTAATTCACCCACTCTGAATGGGAGGCCTTGTAGGTGTATAGAACTAGATATGACCAGGGTGCATGGGACGAGAGCTGTAGTTTCCCAAATGTCCTGATCTGCTGAATTGGGACGGAGGCAGGGGTGGCTGGTGGCTCCTATTTTGGTGGGGCTCCTTTTCTATTAGAGGGTTTGCAGGTTTTATTTGGAGCTTCATGGGAGTTATCCATGGTGCTGACTGAGCTCCATCCCTAACATAGGTTCACTACTATGGAGCACCATGGAGAGCTCCCATGAAGCTCCAAATAAAATCTGCAAAACCTGTCATGGAAAAAGAGCCCCATCAAAATAGAAGACACCAACCTCCCCTGGATGGAGGGCAGAGGAAACGGCAACTCCCGGGCACCCTAGCAGGACTCCAGGCTCCAGATCATGCCCAGAAGCATCCAGGCTCGAAGCATGAGGCCTACAAGGCCTCTCCTCTCCGTAATGCTCTCTCCCCTCCACGAGGACTTACCCACCTCATGGTAAGGCAGTGTTTCTCAACCTTGGGTCCCCAGATGTTTTTGGCATACAACTCCCAGCATGCCCCAGCCAGCTATGCTGGCTGGGGCATGCTGGGAGTTGTAGGCCAAAAACATCTGGGGACCCAAGGTTGAGAAACACTGTGGTAAGGTAAGGGTAAGTCTTCTTAGAGAGGAGAGGACTGGTCTCAAGGTCCCAGAGGCTTGGGTGGTGGTAGTTTTTCCTGAGCTTCCTTGGTGTGGAGGGACAACTAGAAAAGATCTGAGGTTTGTCTAAGAAATAAAATTGAGAATAGAATAAATTCATTGCAGGCTAATTACTACTTCTGATAAAAGTGTAGAAAGAAAGGCAGTTCCTTGCTATGAAAAAGAATGGAGGAGTTAGATAATAAAACCACACAGAAAAATAGGATCCCTCTCTCTGAAGAAGTACCTGCAGATGTTAAGATTTAAATATATATATATATATATATATGCTTGGATCAAGGATGATTTTCACCTCAAACTTTGAAAGTCAATTTGAAATGTGCATCACAGTGGTCAAGTATATGATAATGGGTTTTAAAAAATAAAAAAATAAAAATGCAACAAACGATCTCAGAAAAATCTCACTAAATGATATGAAACTTTCTTGTTCAATTATTATCTAATATTTCTGCTGAGACATGTTATAAGAGGAAACAGCTTTAGCCTATTGCTTCATTCGTACAGCAAAAACCAGCTGATTAATATGGGACATTTCTCCATAAGCCGATCCCCTCCCACCAAGAATCAAACCATTTACAGTATGTTAGATTGTTAGTGGGATCAGCTTGACGCTGAAGGGGAAGAAGGGCCTGAGCTAGATGTTTCTTTGCCTTCTTAATTTGAGTGGTGTTTGGGTCCAATGGTTGAGGCTGCACTTACCTATACATTTACCTATATACACTTACCAGGGAATAAGTCCCATTGAACTCAATGGGGCTTACTTCTGAGTAGACATGTACAAGTGAGGCCCTATGACAAAATGTTGCAGTGTGATGTGAATATAAGAACATCAGAAGAGCCCTGCTGGATCAGACCAAGGTCCATCGTCCAGCATTCTGTTCACACAGTGGCCAACCAGCTGCCCTAATGGGAAGGTCACAAGCAGGACATGAACATAGCAGCATCCTCCTACTTGTGTTCCCCAAAACCTACATTATGTGGCAGTGAATTCCATAGTCTAAGCATGTACAGTGTTCATAGATTTCATAGATCATAGAGTTGGAAGGAGCTTACAAGGCCATCGAGTCCAACCCCCTGCTCAGTGCAGGAAACTAGAGGAGGGGTCTCCCATCCAAGTAATAACCAGGCTTGACCCTGTTTGGATGACCCCAGATATTAGAATTATGTGAATTTCTCCACATCATGCATAATATTATACACCGCCATCATGTTCTCCCCTTACTTGCCTTTTTTTTCTAAGTTAAACAGCCACAAATATTGTCTGTAACTTTTCCTCACAGTGGAGTTGCTCCAGCACCTTGATCATTGTGGCTGCTATTTTCTGCATCTTTTTCAGATCTACAATAAAATTTTGAGATGTGGTAACAAGACCTGTACACAGTATTCCAAATGTGGCCACACCATAGATCTGTATAAGGGAATTTGATATTGACAGTTTTATTTTTTATTCCTTTCCTAATGACCCCCAACATGGAATTTGCATTTTTTTCACAGCAGCGACACACACCGGCTCAACATTTTCAGTGAGCTATCCATAGGAACATAAGAAGAGCCCTGCTGGATCAGACCAAGGGTCCATTTAGTCCAGCATTTGGTTCGCACAGTGGTCAACCAGCTGCCCACAGGAAACCCAGAGGCAGGACATGAGTGTAGCAGCACCCTCCTGCCCATGTTCCCCAGCAACTGGGGTACATGGGCATACTGCCTCTGAGACTTGACTTGCACACTGCCTCTGATCCAGAACAACCCCAAGATCCCTTTCTTGGTCAGCCGGTGCTGGCACAAATCCCATCGGCATATAGGTGAAGGTGTTTTTGCCCCAATTTGCATCAATTTACACTTGCTTATACTGAACCACATTTACCATTTTACTGTGCATTCCTCCAGGTTGTTCCTTTTGGAGCTCTTCACTATCCCTTTTTGTTTAACCACCCTAACTAATGTGGTGTCATCACCAAGCTTGGCCACCTCATTGCTTATCCCCAACTCCAAAATAATTTATGCACATATTTAAAAAGCACTGGTCCCAATACAGATCCCTCCATTGTGAGAACTGACAATTTATTCCAACTGTCTGCTTTTTGTTAACAAATTACCAGCCCATAAGAGAACCTCTTCACGTATCCCATGACAACTACGTTTGCTTAGGAGTCTTAGTGAGGGACTATGTCAGAAGCCTTTTAGAAGTCCAAGTAACACTGTCTACTGGATCACCCCTGTCCATGTGATTAATGACACTTTCAAAGAACTCTAAAAGGTTAATGAGACAGGAGTTACCATTGCAGAAGTTATATTGATTTTTCTTCAGCAGAAATTGACTTTCTATATTTTTGATAATTTTATCTTTAACAGGCATTAAACTAGCCAGCCTTTAATTTCTTGGATCCTCCTTGGATCCCCTTTTAAAAATCGGTGTTACATTGGTCACCTTCTAATCCTCTGCTACAGAGGCCAATCTTAGGGACATGTTACATATTTTTGTTAGAAGACCAGCAATTTCACATTTGACTTCCTTAAGAATTCTCAGATGGATACCGTCTGGATCCACTGATTTGTTTGTTTTCAATTCTGTCAATAATGTCTAGAATATCATCTTTTGTCACCACTAGTTGCCTCAGTTCTTCAGACTCCCTTTCTGAAACATCAGTTCAGTCACAGGTATCTTTCCTACAGTATTGGTTCTATAGTGAAGTCAGATGCAGAGAATTCATTAGGTTTCTCTGCAATCTCCTTATCTTCCTTTAGTACTCCTCTCCTTTAACACAATGGTCATCCAATAGTCCAACTGCCTCCCTAACCAGTTTCCTGTTTTGATGTATTTAAAGGATTTTTAAAATTGTTGATCTATGATTTAAATTAACAATGTTGGTGACCTCTTGGACTTTGTGCTACCCCTCCTGTACTGTAGCATACATTCTAGCTGAGTTTCTGCTGTTGTGGTTGTGGTTTTGAAAAATCTCAAAGCATTTGGGAGAGATTTGACCCTCCTGACTTTCAACTTTCTTTTTACCAGTTCCCTCAATTTAGACTTTTCTCTTTTGAAGTTACTGTAAATCTGACTTGTGGGATGTCTTTGGCAATCGAATGCAGCAGTGTTTCTGATCAGAGTCTCGAAAACTCCATCCCATCCCCACACCTCTGTTTTTCATTTCCCCTCCAAAAGTCAGTCAGCATTCCAGGCCCACTGAGCATGTTCAGTCCCCATCAGCCTGTTCCTTTTTTCTTTTTTCCCTGGGGGGGGGGGAGAGGGTACATGTGTCCAATCCCAGATACATTAAAAGATGGGATTTCTCAATTGATTTCTATGGAGAGCTTCCTGTTCCACTGTTGAGGACATGTAAAGATAGCTGCTTAGTGTGAACCAGGAATGGAGCTTTCCAGATAATTAGCAGACTCTTTCTACCCTTTTTGTATGTCTAAGTGTCTCCTTCTCCCTCCTCCCTTTCCATCTTCTGCATTCTATTCTCCCCCCTTCCACCTGCTTGTCAGGTTTCCCCCCCACTTACTTAAACATTCCATGCCGACAAGTTATTATGGGGCTGTTTTGGTTCCCCCCCATCCCCGTAAGTAGAGATGTGCAATGCTTGGAAATGCATTTCGTTTTAGCCCAACAGCAGACTTCTTCAGTGCTTCTGACCCAGCAATCGGAAATGGACCATGCCAGAATGATTCCCCCATCCCGGGTTCTGGAAATGTGCATGAAATAGTTGCACACATTGAGAACCAAGATGTGTGTGTTTGTAGCTCTATTTGTGCAAACGGTGATTTGCACAAAACAGCTCTTTTGCACAAATGGGGTCTGAATAGTTAAATATGTGTAAATGAGTTTTCGCTGTTCTAAATGTTTTGTCGCATTTGCAAATCTGTTATGTAACCGCAGGTGCAGCCTATTCCCAAGGTAAATATCCTTGTCAGTTTCACCCTCTCACTACTTCATCATTAGCTCACCATATTCCTTACTTCACAAAGAACTTGTCAATGTCAATTTCATCTAGTTCAGCACTGGCACTACGCTTTTCCACTAGGGTTATGTGATTTGCACACATCAAATAGATACCTTATTTACGGTAATTATTATTTTCAGTTATTATTTTTAAGCTCCCATGATTTATGAAAACAGGGTCATGGCTTTATTCAGTCTCCCCCTCCACCAATATTATGCATACAGTATCTGTTTTCTTTTGCTTTTAAAATGGCCCATGACTTGTGAAAGGTTTTTTGTTTGTTTGTTTGTTTTTTAACCTTAGGGAATTTGTGCAAGTTTTGGAGCCCAAATTTCCGGGCTCCACAATTTCAGGCTCTGTAATCTGTGCAGGTTTCTGGAGCTTTTTGATAAATAATAAACTTGTGTAAACCACAACCTATTTTAAAAGTGGAAATCCACATGCTGATTCCACTCACATCTTATAGAGTCAGAGCCAGCACGGGGGAAATCCAGAGGGCTGAGTCAGGAAAATCCATCAGATTTTCACACACACCCCAAGTGGATCATAGAATCATAGAAAAGTAGAGTTGGAAGGGGCCTACAAGGCCATCAAGTCCAACCCCCTGCGCAATGCAGGAATCCGAGTCAAAGCATCCCTGACAGATGGCCGTCCAGCTGCACCTTGAATGCCTCCAGAGTGGGAGAGCCCACCACCTCCCTAGGTAGTTGGTTCCATTGTCTTATTACTCTAACAGTCAGGAAATTTTTCCTGATGTTTAGGTGGAATCTGGGTTCCTGTAACTTGAGCCCATTATTCCGTGTCCTGCAAACTGGGATGATCGAGAAGAGATCCTGGCCCTCCTCTGTGTGACAAGTCAACCCTTCAAGTACTGGAAGAATGCTATCATATCTCCCCTTGCACGTCCCTACCATTGGGCTTTTGGGGGGGGGGTGAAGACTTTTTGTCTATCTGCAAACCCCAAGGTTACACTGAGTCTGTGGATAGCTCTCTCCTGCGCATGGGTGGTGCAGTTTTGGCTCCATGAGCACAAGAAAACTCAAAGTGAGAGTAGTAAATCTGATGACTGGTATTAGAAGGAATGATGATTATAGTGTTGCCCTGTTAGGCGTGGAGATTTGGGTAGGTATTATGAAAATCTGGAAATTAATTTGTAGTGTGAATCACAAGCTTATTAAATTGTGGCTTTACATTATGAGCTTATAGAATCATAGAATCATAGAAAAGTAGAGTTGGAAGGGGCCTACAAGGCCATCGAGTCCAACCCCCTGCTCAATGCAGGAATCTAGGTCAAAGCATCCCTGACAGATGGCTGTCCAGCTGCACCTTGAATGCCTCCAGAGTGGGAGAGCCCACAACCTCCCTAGGTAGTTGATTCCATTGTCTTATTGCTCTGACAGTCAGGAAATTTTTCCTGATGTTTAGGTGGAATCTAGGTTCCTGTAACTTGAGCCCATTATTCCGTGTCCTGCAAACTGGGATGATCGAGAAGAGATCTTTGCCCTCCTCTGTGTGACATCCCTTCAAATACTGGAAGAGTGCGATCATATCTCCCCTCAGTCTCCTCTTCTGAAGGCTAAACATGCCCAGTTCTTTCAGTCTCTCCTCATAGGGCCTTGTTTCCAGTCCCTTTATCATCTTTGTTGCCCTCCTCTGAACCCTCTCCAGTTTGTCTACATCCTTCTGAAAGTGTGGTGCCCAGAACTGGACGCAGTACTCAAGATGAGGCCTAACCAGTGCCGAGTAAAGGGGAATTATCACTTCCCGCGATTTGGAAGCTATACTTCTATTAATACAGCCCAAAATTGCATTTGCCTTCTTTGCAGCCACATCGCATTGCTGGCTCATATTCAGTTTGTGATCTACCACAATTCCAAGATCCTTCTCACTTGTAGTATTGGTGAGCCAAGTGTCCCCCATTCTGTAACTCTGCATTTGGTTTCCTCTCCCTAGGTGCAGCACTTGGCATTTATCCCTATTAAATTTCATTCTGTTGTTTTCGGCCCAGCGCTCCAGCCTATCGAGGTCACTTTGAATTTTGTTTCTGTCTTCCAGAGTATTAGCTGTTCCACCCAACTTTGTGTCATCTGCAAATTTGATAAGCATTCCCCGTACCTCCTGATCCAAGTCATTAATAAAAATGTTGAAGAGCACCGGGCCCAGGACCGAGCCCTGTGGTACCCCGCTCGTTACCTCTCCCCAGTTTGAGAAGGAACCATTGATAAGCACTCTTTGAGTCCGATTCTGTAGCCAATTGTGGATCCACCTGATAGTTGTTCCATCTAGCCCACTCTTAGCTAGCTTACTAATCAGGATATCATGAGGCACTTTGTCGAAAGCTTTGCTGAAGTCTAGATATATAATGTCCACAGCATTCCCACAGTCCACAAGGGAGGTTACCCGATCAAAAAATGAGATCAGATTAGTCTGACATGATTTGTTCTTGACAAATCCATGCTGGCTTCTAGTAATCACTGCATTGTTTTCAAGGTGCTTGCAGACTGACTTCTTTATAATCTGCTCAAAAATCTTCCCGGGGATTGATGTCAGACTGACTGGCCTATAGTTCCCAGGTTCCTCCTTCTTGCCCTTTTTGAAGATGGGAACAACATTTGCCCTCCTCCAGTCGTCTGGCACTTCACCTGTCCTCCATGATTTCTCAAAGATAATAGACAGTGGTTCTGAGAGTTCTTCTGCCA